>JARQZK010002952.1:290000-445000 GCA_030704885.1 Cynegetis impunctata | reverse complement strand
AAGTAACTTTTAAGTAAGTTTAGTCCATTATACTCAAAACCTCTTCATTTGGTAATGAAAGTAGACATGTCAGAGATGTTTTCTTGAAAGTTTTTGCACTTTTTAAATAAATAGGTATTCTATCATACAGCCTTTTCATGATGTATACATAGTTTCTCTAACCAATTAATTAATTCGTCCTCTCCTTCAATGATAAAAACTCAGTGTAAATTTCAACTCGATGTAGGTAGGTTATCCTGGTTATCTACTGTTGAACAGAAATAATATTGTCCTCAATCGAAACACAATGAATCACTGGAAAATACGAAGTCCAAAAAACACAACTTAAGAAGCTAAACGTTCGAAAACTCAAAATGAAATGAACGCAAATACCTTTACCAAACAATGTAAACAAACCGTTAATGGCCCATAGAGTAGTACCAATATTACGATTACGAATATCTACGATCTTAATTTCAGACGCCAATTAGACCTAAGTGCCAGGGATGGTAAGTTTTCATATTGCTATTGTCAGTGTTATATTTTATATTTATATTTTTATATATTTCTTCATGTTACTATCGATCACATCAGTTCTCTTTCTTACACTTTTCCTGCAGAGGGATCCGTCAGTGATCATACTGCCATATATCTCTGAAAAAAATAGGCAATTTTTTATTGACATAAACTCTTGAATAACTTTCGCATTAGTATTAGTGTATAAAGTTATGTAGTCTTGTGTAATAGAAAAATTTTCATGACACATTGCCTCTTATTACTCTGAACTTAGCTTCATTTAGAAATTTATTATTCCTGTACTCATCTCTAATATCATTTTACTACCACCGTTACTTTGCTCCTTCTGCCCCTGTCATTTTAATTTTTTTTTATAGACAAACCATGTACTGCACAATAATACTGCTTATTGAATAATTTTATTTTCAAACGTACAATAATAACGTCATTTCTCGATTGACAGGATCATCGAAAAGTTCTATTTCTCCGCCAAGGAGGAGAAGTGTTGCTATGCAACACTTTTCCGGCCGGCGGCAGGAAAAGTGTTACTATGCAAAAGATGAATTGGTAACCATGAACAAAAACTTCTCCAATTCAAACGTCATTTTCACTTTCAACCACTTCTCACCAGGGTGCGAATTATAACTATCAATTATTTTACTTTATATCTGTCAGAATCAATTTTTCGTGGCAACCGTAACTAGGCAAATGTTCCATAATTCATAACGATCGTAAGTGGATAGAATTATGTGCGTGAATGTGAATCAATCCAAAAATAGATATTCAGATTATTATGAATTTCAAAACGTTTGAAAATGAAATAACATATTTCATTCGGAGTAGAAGTGACTTTTCATGGCTCGATTTCAATTACTAAGCAGTAATTACTACTGGTAAGCTAAAGCTCACCATGAGAAGTGACACTTCTCCTCCTTATGAAATAATATACTATTTTGCAGCAGTACAAACCACACTGTATCGAAATATATAGTTTTTTGTTAATATCTAGAAATATCAAATTTGGTATTTACCTCCTTGTGAGGAAAAATCATTCATATGAGCGTTCCTTCAAGACAGAATTATTATTTCTATATTTAAATATTATAGTTATAAATTCAATGTTATTATTACTAATCCATGATCTTTCTTAGAGATTTCGAAATAATTTGCTAGAATTCTATAGAGTTCATGTACAGGCAAGTTTTTTCAACATGTACAAGAATTCAAGATTTTGAAATAAATAACATGATTTAGTTCAGAATGTACATATTTTTCTCAATACATAATGAATGATAATGTGAAAGGCAAATTTTGCTCCCATAGGAAGATTATAATGATTATATAACTCATGTGTGAATGAGTCAATAGAATCCGTGAATTTTGCCTAAAGACTGCGTATAGATAAGCGAATATACCCTTGACGTCGTGATATAATCGTTTTGGTGTTTCGCCTCGTGTCAAAATGTATGAATATTTTCATATTGACGGTGTTTTGACGTTTGTCAAAAAAAATTAATATTTTTTATTCGTTATATAATCGTAACGAATACCACTCGAGCAATCGAAAATAATCGATTATACTGACCTCGTCACTCGGCCTATTTTTTTAAAACACCACTCGAGCTGCGCTCTCGTGGTGTTTCGCAAAATACGTCTCGTGACTCGGTAGTATAATCGATTATTTTTGATGCTCTTGTGATATTATTACTGACTATTCCACTCATTCCATTTTTAGTGAGAAAGTTTCCATAGCTACTCTCGTTTCACAGCGATAAAACATGCAAGCCGGCAAAACTTACTATGTTAGTATTTCAGCGATAATATTTTGACATTTCTCACATGAATCGTTATTTCCTTGACTTTCTGAAATGTGACCATATTACTGTTAGACATATTTTCTCGTGAAATAAAACTTCCCTCTTGTAACATTCAAGTTTGTTGCTTTGACAATTTCGCTCATGACATTTTTTCATACAAATGTCATTCGCGAAATCGCCTAAGCAACAAACTTTCATATTACAATCGAGAAATTTTGCCGGCAAAATTTCATCTCTAGTGGTATTATATATGAATAAATCATGTAAACAAATAAGTAACTATCAATAATTTATTTAGAATGGTATTTTGAAACATAAAGTTAATGAAACCAAAAAAAATTAAACGTTTAATGTAGAAAAAATATTAATACGAAATGAAAAGAATGTTATTTCATTGATAATTGATAATTGAAGTAAGGTAGGTTTCAGAAATTAATTTTCTTGTTAAAAATATACACTGAACATTAATTATTTATTCGAACAAAATTCTAAAAAATATTTCCCATCTAAATTGGAGGAGATTATTAATTGAATTTATTTAATTTAGTTAATATTATTACATGAAAACTTAGATAAAAGACAATAACATATTAGAATAAAGTTTTAGCAAAGTTATATCTTCAATAATTTATAGATAAGTATTGAGCTCTGCAGTCATTGCATCTACATGACTTATTCGAAAAAGAGCCAGTGAGAATAATAGACGATTTGTCATGAACCTATCTCCTTCCTTCAAATATCTACTGCCGATTTATATCTCTTATATAAATATCCCGAGTAAATACATTGTTTACGGCGGTACATATAAGCTCTGCTCTGTATCACGGTTTACCGTCCAATCCAACTATATTAAAACTCTTTAAATTATCACATTCTTTACTACACTACAGCAAAGGTCACCTCTGGCCTATAGTATATAGTATTACTATCAAATTTTAATAGTAACATAACACTAAGATAAGTGTTTCATATTTTAATTAGAATGTAAGTGAATACTTGTATATTCCTAGGGAAGTTAATACATAGTGTTAAATATTAAGATAATAATGAGATAAGATATTTTATATTTAAATAAGGAGGACGTCACTAAATAAATTGGAAGAGATAAGTAGTAATCAGATTTTTAACACCCTTTTTATTAACTTATTAAACAAGAGCAAAATTCCCAATTTGATTATAATTTTCCAAATATACTTCACATAGACCATAGTAAACAACAAACATGAAATAGAGCAAGAGCTTTTAAAGAAGACAAAACTACAGCTACGTCTGATATTTCATATTATTTTATTTCATTGTTAGTGCGATTTGACGTTCTTTTTATCCAAATTTATAATTGCTTGCAAACATCTTTGTCTTTTTGTTTTTGGAAATGAACTCATGTTTCGAAAGTCTGCCTGCTCGAACCCTTTTTTGCTTCCGATGTAAGTCCAAGTTGAAGTTTTCTTTCAGAAATTGAGATAGGTTGAACACGTATTTGCTTTTTTTTGGAATTAGGTATCGAATGAAAGAAACTTAATAAATTAGCAGGTGTTCCTATAGATTTCAATGCTTTTGTTAATTTTATTACAGTGTTTGTCATATCAACTGAAATGCTATAAGCAGCGATATTAGTTATTCGTTGGAACTGCAGTCGAATGTGCCTCATAAACCAGGTTATTGAAGTTGGCAATAACTCCTAACTTGAGAGAATTTTTGATCGTAGCAAAATAGTTATTGCTATCTTTATAGGTATATTCAGTAATTAAACCTTTTTGGTTGCAATTGTTATCATGCTGCTAGCTTCCAGAAAACTCAAGACAAAGGTCCTAAAGAAGGAAATAAATCTTTCCGAAAGCTTGACATGATACCAACGGATTTATTCGTATCCCTTGGCGTCTTCAAAATTGACTGCAATCTTACAAAGTCGAGGTAAACATTATATATATATATACCTATATAGGTATACCTATATGTATATATATATATATATATATATATATATATATATATATATATATTATAACGTATAGAATTATTATTCAAGAGTAGACGCCTGCGCCCTGGCCCTGGCTCGCCGAAATTCTTACTGGTGGATCTGTAACGCATTTGGTTGCATTTGTTTTGTGCCGCTTCGGCGCATCACGAGATAATTGCACTAATCTTACCGCCGCTAGTTGGCTGGTGCTAGTAGTACAACTCACAGCACACCCTCTAGCAGGCTAACTCCTTTACTAATTCTCAGATCTAATATATTAGTATTGAGCCCACCCGCCGCGCGCGCTGCGATAGTATACATGGAGCACAGAACTAAAGAAATCTGTGACATACATGAAAAGGGTAAATTATCCCTCAGGATATAGCCCAAAAAAGGAGCAAGAAGAAGAATAACTAAAAGAGCGGGAAATATGAAAAAATAACTAATGCTCGATTTCACCAACCGTCTCGTAAAGTTAGTTAATATCCAAGTCGAATTTAGGAATTTCTGAACGCAATTTACGTTTCACCACGCGCATTTAGAAATTCCCAAATCCGATTTAGGTATTCCCTAACTTCACGAAACGGTAGGTAAAATCGGGATATTTAAATATAAGATGGATATCCCTGAATTATTTCAAAGTGCACATATTTTTTCACACTTAAATGACTGCAAAAAATTCCAATATGTACACCAAGAAATAATCAAAATACAGGAGTGTCTTTATCTTGAATTCGACAAACTGACTATTGTTGCTAACTATTTTTCAAAAAATGAAATAAGATGAATATACAGTGAGATCCATAAGTATAATTCTACGTAATATATAGTTGATAGTTACATCCTAAACATAATATATTATTTTGTAATTTTAAAACGGCATTTTTTTTCTATATCTACAGATGTAGATGGAGCTTCTATAGATGTAGATGCAGCTTCTACAGATGTAGGTGGATCTTCTACAGATGTAGATGGAGTTTCCAAAGACACTATTGTGGATGATGGTATCGTAACGGTGTCTGAAATCAAATAATTTTATCAACTTACAACAACTCAGTTATCGAGAAAATTATGAAGGAATATTTAAAGCAAAACAGTTATTAACATTTCCATCATTAAATGTGTTACATATACGTCGGAGCTAACTATAACATTTTCTTGAAACAAACAGTTCACGAAATAGTGATCTTGTTGTGCCTTTGCATAGGTCATCTACATATAAAAAGTCTACTTATTACAATATAGCATTACACTATATAACTCTTTGCCATGTTACATAAAAAATTGTTTCCAACGATAAGTTTAAAAATGAAGTTAATAAGTTTCTTGTTAATAGCTTTTTTTATAATGTAAGTTATTTTTGTTCTGATTAATTTATAGCAATTCTTATATTTTATATATCATAGTTGTAGATTTTATTTATATTTATTAATGTAGGTACCTAATGTGAACATGTACAAATTAGAAGGTAAATAAAGCTATATATAACTCGAATTATTATCTACTTACCAGGTAGAGTTGGATATGCACATGGTTTCAACTCTCTCTGAAATCCTGCGTTATGAAACTCCTGGTCGAAATGTTGATGGCACACTCTATAATTGTCATAAAGTTGTTTTGGAGTTTTCTCCTTTAAAACAGGATTGTTTATATTCTCCATCCAAATATTTAATAAGTTGGGATCCTTGGTGAAACGATGCCTCTTACTTGTTTTATCGGTACAACCAGGAACACAACAAGTTCTTTTACGAGATGCCATAGGTCTTGCTTATATTATATATTATACTAAGTACCTATCTACTTTTCAAAAATAACGATTGTCTTATAATACAACAAAAAATTAAATGTTCATAAACTAAAATACTGAACTAAACCACTAAATTCACTAAAAATACTAAACTAAATATATAAACTTTAACTTTAATTAATCAAATAAACACAACTGAAAAGTTGACGGAGAAATATAAATGTTTGTAACTTTCAATAATTGACAGTTCACGTGACGTTCCCTCCGATTGGGCGATTCTGCAACGTCACGCTACAAATGCGCCCTCAAGCGGGTGGGTTCGATATTATAACTTGGATACAAATTGTAGATGAGAGTTAAACTGCTAGAGGGTGTGCTGTGGTACAACTGGGGTTTTACTTACGTTACGACTTGCTGTGAATCGTGTAACCAAAAAAAGAGCATCAAGTTTTGAGAGTGGTCGGTGTATGAAATTAGTTCAAGGAGGGAAGTCTTTCCTATATTACTTCTGGTTGAAGTTTACGCCTTGTTGCGGATCTAAGGGAAGTGAATCCTCCGAGTCTTACGAGGAATTCAGCGACTGAGTTTTGGGTGTTTTCCTGTGGAGGGTGTAATCGCTGAATCCATTTATCGCCGGAGTTGCGAGATTTAAGTTAGGCGAGAACTATCGACACTATTCTAGTTCGAGATCCTTGGTGTGCAGTGGAACGCTCCAGCCTATCAACATCCCGGCTGTCTGGCAAGTTTTTGGAAGAATTTCTTCTGGTATCTGATAACTACTCCCCGGTCTGGACTGAAAACGTGGTCTTGTTGGCGTCCATTTTGGTGGCGTCCATACGTCATAGCTTCCCACGGAGGCGGGTGCGCAGTTCCTTTGATTACCGGCGCTGTCAGGCGACGAGCTATTTCGAGAGGTAGGGTGAGTTGACTCCTTCGCCGCGACCGTCTCTGCCATAGACGCCGCTACCAAGTTAGTGTTTATCTGCGCATAAGTTCGCTAGACTCATTGTCATCGTCATATCAGAAACTATAGTTTTGGGGTTAAAGGGAACTAACGATATTTGTTTTATTATTTTTGTATATACATAACTGTAAAAATTTAGCTCAGGCCTGAGGCAAATTTCCCCGGAAATCTACGGATTTCAGATCCCATTGTTAGGGACAAGTAAGTGTATTAGGGGTGAACGAATTTCTTTCCTTGTGGAAGGGAATATTGTATTATATTATTTCGACACCTCTAGACATTGTCGAATATATTGAAGTTATTGTATTAATAGCGAATGAAGTTCCCCTTTTGTATTATTGAGGATATTGTATTTTACTTGAAACATTCAGACATTGTCAAATATATATATTGAAGTCATTGTATTAGTAGTGAAAGAATTTCTCCCTTTGGAGAAGGGAACATTGTATTATATTATTGTCGAGAGATTTAAAGGATTGTTGAATATATTGAAGTATTGTTGAGTTTGGTGTTATTATTCCTTTGTTGTTGAAACGTAAGATATTGCAGAACCATTGGGTACTGCCCTGTGCCACTATTAGTTTGTTTCTTTTTCCTGCTTCGCGATCAAACACCTACGACCTGAGATATCTTATTGCTGTGACTTTCAGTATAAAGTAGGTGGCGCCTATTAATTATTTCTATATTCTTTGATAAAATTAACTAAGTAACTGAGCTAGTCGGAGGTATCTCGAAAACAGGGTATTACTATTAAACTGGGTTGTGGAAAAGGAGTTGCCCCACTGTTCCGGCTGTAATTTCTACCCCTCAGTTGGAAATTACCTCTATTACACCTAGGTACTAGTTTTGTGGATAGATAGTTAGACGAGATTCGACCTAGTACCCTAACGACCATTTGGAGGTGTAATAATATATATATATATATATATATATATATATATATATATATATATATATATATATATATAAATATATATATATATATATAAGGAATGTATTCAGGTATTCGCTAGACAATTGAAATTTACTTCTGTTGGTGACATAAAAATAAAATATGGGACGTTCCATTTAAGTTAAACAAGTAAGTGCCGTTTAAAGATTGCAATAATGTTACCTTTATTTTTAAACACCAAGTATAATATTTCACAAGTGCGGTATAATACTCACCTCCAACAACACCAGACAATATGAAATAGCGTATCAGAGAAGCTTTTCTAAATGTAAGCCCGCGTATGTTCCCAAATGTTGCTAACGGTTTTATAAAAAGGATACGGTTGTTTTTAGAGTCTGATGGTCGCCATTTGACTTTTCACTTGATATAAAGTATTGCTTGTTTCATATCCATATTTTTTTTTCATACTAGCATAATATTATGATCTTGATGTTCATTTCAATCAATTCTGATTTCTCAAAACGCAATAGGCAACTTGATAAATGATAAATTTCTTAAAATCAATTTGCAAGATGAAAATGTACATTTCATTTGAAAACGTGAAAATATATTATTGCTTATATCGATTGGAATGTATTCAGGTATTCGATAAAAAATTAAGTTTTATATCGTTCTCAAGACACGGTAATCGGACCACTTCTATTTCTACTGTGTGTTAATAATCTCCTCAAAATTCAATCGAGTGGAGAAATCATCAGTTTTGCGGATGACATGGTCATAGTGTACAGCTGTCACTCATGGGAAAGCTTGAAGGGTAAAACAGAAACTGATTTTGTTGAAATAAGGAAATATTTTGAATTCAATGAATTAACTATTAATAAAACGAAAACGAAATATATGCCTTTCACTTCATACAAGAATGGTCTTGCCGAAATGGGGCCTTTGAACATTGATCGTCATTTCAATATTCCGGAGACGAGTCAAGTGCGGTATATTGATTTTTTTTTTTTTTTTAAGAGGTGGGACGTGTGCCCTCTCACACGCGCCCGACCTCCGTACAACTTTGGCTTCGTCAACTTGGACATTTAGCCATCAATTTACTAAATGAGGGGAACCACTTAAATCCGGACGCATACAAACACCCAGGAACACGGTGGGAATCGAACCCACCAACTCCGTCAACGAAGACGGCATAGCGTTACCTAAACCTCTCCGTCACGGAGCCTCCCGCGGTATATTGATGTCACTATGGACAGACACCTGAAATGGGATTACACATAAATAATGTGGTGGCTAAACTACGGAGAATGTTTCAAAAATTTAAGTTAAAAATCAAGTGACATGATCTATAAAATATCTGGTATTCTCAACGTACTTACGTCAAACATTCGCATTAAAGATAATATGCAACACTCATCTCAACAAAATTTCTATTGCAGTACTGACTCATTCGTATGATACCAAACAGAGAGAGAACAAGCTGTAAACATCACGATATTTTTTTCAGTACACTGCACCACGACTATTCGCCATCGTTCCCGTACATATGAAAAAAATTAGAAATTATAAAAGTTTCACAAAAAAAAAAAAAGTTGAAGAGTGGGTGATAACTGAGTATGATTCCATTGATAGTATCCTGAAATGAAAAAAATTATCTGCTGTAATTAAACCCGGATTGTACTGTTGCTAACCTAACTAAATATTGTATAATTGCAGCTGAGAATGTTGATCTGTAGATGTAATAATTAATATTTGTATTGATGTATTATAATACCACATACAGGAAATATTTTCGTTGCAAAATATTTCCTCTGTGGTTCACAGAGTTTATTGTATCTAACTATTATTAGAATGATCTCTTATTGTTAGAGACATAAAATACTGGTTGTTCCATTTAAGTTAAACAAGTTGGTGCTGTTTGAAGATTGCAATTATTTTTCCTTTATTTTCACACACCAAGTCTAGGTAAGTCAAGAAGTGCGACATCAAGTTTGTTTCAGTTAGTAGGCTTTATCATTAATTTAGTTAAAAACAATAAAACAAAAGTTGAGAGTCTGGGCGTTAACATTTTCACAAAATACGAAATATTTCAAAAACCATATGGTTTAGGTGAATTAAACCTCAATGAAACTGGCATTTGTTTTATTCGTTAAATCCAAAAATTAAATAATATACAGGCTACCCCATTTAAAAAATAACTTCGATACTTTTCGTGATTTTGGTACACCCTGTGCAACATGAAAATATTTTCAAAATGTAGTCCTGCTAGGCCCCTATCCATTCTAAAGAAAATACTTTTATAAAATCAAATGCTGTAGCCATAATTCTTCGTGTCGAATATCGTGAATAACCCTATATATATATATATATATATATATATATATATATATATATATATATATATATATATATATATATATATATATATATATATATATATATATATATATATATATATATATATATATATAGATGGGTAGTCTTGACTGGCTAGTTGAGGAAAAAATGTATTTGAATCTTTTGAGGTTGCAGTCAGAATAATTGTTGGGCTAGGTTAAAGAATACTCTTTGTCATATGGTCGAGCTTTCGGAAATGTTTATTTCCTTTATCAAGACATTAACGTTGAGGTTATATAAATTTTGAAAAAAAAATTTATTTTTTTTTTTTGTTAGTCTGGTTTCCTGTAGATAGCAAGATGGGAAAGTACGGATTATTGAAAATTAGATTTTTATTCTTGTAATGGAATTTTACTTATGTGACGAAGTTGTACCCATCAGCTCGTTCTGTTCTTCGTTTTATACGTGTGTTTTCAAAATTTATATAACCTCAACGTTAATGTCTTGATAAAGGAAATAAACATTTCCGAAAGCTCGACCATATGACAAAGAGTATTCTTTAACCTAGCCCAACAATTATTCTGACTGCAACCTCAAAAGATTCAAATACATTTTTATATATATATATATATATATATATATATATATATATATATATATATATATATATATATATATATATATATATACAGGGTGTCCCGTAAATAACACGCCAGAGTGACACTGGAGGTAGATTGGCTTCAGGTCAATCATATAACATCAACATGACCTCAGTAAAAGTTTTCTGGTTTTCGAGATATTGCCATTCTTATGTTTTTTTTCAAAAACCTATACTTTTTGGTCATTTTCTCGCCTGTTTTGAATATAAATAAGTCTTAACTCATGGTTTTTTTTTCTTGTGCTATCATCAATATATGGTTGAGACAATCGACCTATCATTTCATAAAAAACTATCTCGCTAACCTCAAAAAAAAATCAAGTTGTTTCAATTTAATTTAAATCCGAAAACCTAAGTAAAGTTTGACTATTCACTGTGAAAAAATATTGTACCAGACAAAATCATCAAATGATCTTAAAAACTAGCCTATTCAATGCTCTTTCGAAAACGGTATAACATTTGTGGTTTTTTTCTTTCAAAAGTCTAAAAATTCCAATTTTTGTCATTGAAGTCGTGTTACTTGCGAAATACACTGCGCCGCAAATTTAACGCATACATTAAATATTTCCTAAGTGTTGACTGAATATTTTCTCTAGCGGTGATCCGATTTGAATAAATTTTTCACCAAATAGTAGCTCCGTTTCTTGAGAAAATGTAATAGTTATAAGATGATAAAAAAAAATGAATAAACTTATTGTACAGGGTGTTTGAATAGCGACATGTTTTTTCGTCCTAGCTCAGGCAAAAAAAAATAGACGGTGTTATAATCGCATGTCTTCTGAGTAATTTTTTTTTCAATCGTCTGTTTATCTTGAGCCACTTGAAAGATATTCATGTTTTTATAACCACTCACACTTTTCAAACAAAAAAGTTTTAAAAAATTTCGTTTGAAAAGTGTGAGCGTTTATAAAAACATGAATATCTTTCGAGTGTCTCGAGATAAACAGACTATTGAAACAAATTACTCAGAAGACATGCGATTATAACACCGTCTATTTTTTTTCTGCCTGAGCTACCTGATATTGCCCGCAGAAGGATGTAAACTTGGACGAAGAAAACATGTCGCTATTCAAACACCCTGTACAATAAGTTTATTCATTTTTTTTATCATCTTATAAATATTGCATTTTCGCAAAGAACGTAGCTTCAATTTGGTGAAAAATTTATTCAAATCGGATCACCGCCTAAGAAAATATTCAGTCAAAACTTAGGAAATATTTAATGTATACATTAAATTTGCGGCGCAGTGTATTTCGCAAGTAGCACGACTTCAATGACAAAAAATGGAATTTTTAGACTTTTGAAAGAAAAAAACCACAAATGTTATACCGTTTTCGAGAGAGCATTAAATAGGCTAGTTTTTAAGATCATTTGCTGTTTCTGTCTGGTTCAATATTTTTTCACAGTAGATAGTCAAACTTTACTTAAGGTTTTCGGATTTAAATTAAATTGAAACAACTTGATTTTTTTTTGAGTTTAGCGAGCTAGTTTTCAATAAAATGATAGGTCGATTGTCTCAACCATATATTGATGATAGCACAAGAAAAAAAAACCATGAGTTAGAACTTATTTATATTCAAAACAGGCGAGAAAAGGACCAAAAAGTATGGATTTTTCAAAAAAACATAAGACTGTCAATATCTCGAAAACCAGAAAACTTTTACTAAGGTCATGTTGATGTTATCTGATTGACCTGAAGCCAATCTACCTCCAGTGTCACTCTGGCGTGTTATTTACGGGACACCCTGTATATATATATATATATATATATATATCACATATGTACATATATACATATTATATATATATATATATATATATATATATATATATATATATATATATATATATATATATATATATATATATATATACATATATATATATATATATATATATATATATATATATATATATATAATATATATATATATATATATATATATATATATATATATATATACAGGGTGTCGCACCGGAAAATGATTCGATCGATATAGAACAAAGTACGGATCAGAAAATTTTGAAAATTTACAAGCAGCTGGCACTTCCGCTTATACCGGAAGTCGATACCAACTTGCTGATTTCAAATAGAACACCCTATATATTTTAAAGTTTCCGAAAAGAGCATAAAATTCTGAGTCGAAAATGTGAAATATACCCTTATGCCTAAACCTAGCTCTTTCAGAGATATTTGGCATTTTATAGAAATTTTGACAGTTTCAACGGTTTACAAGAACCGGTATAACTTTCTTCATGTAAAAGATACTCATTTGCCTCTTGTCACATGAAAAGAACACAAGAAGAACTACGCTCTACAACTGAAATTAATTCAATAATATCATACAAAATGTTCCGTTTTTTGCGTTCCCTTTCGTCAACTTCAAACCGCGAAAACTTGTTTAGGTCAAATGGAACACTCTATATTTTTGTACGTCAAGTTGTGTAAAATTGAATTCCCTTTTTTTAGATATAAGCATTGTGGGGGTTAAGATTACAACTTTCTGAAATATTTGTAAATCATTTCATCAAAATAGCCATGATTAGAAACAATCAGTCATTATCTATGTCAAAAAATGCCAGCACGTTTAAATTATACCAACGAAAACTTTTTAATTTGTTCATTGTGATAAAGTAATAACAAGAACTTGCAGCCCATTTGTACTCGATATCCAGAAAAACGGAAAATAACACCAACACTGTAACATGCGTATTAATCGAATTGAAGATATGGAATGAACTAAAATAGCAGAGATAAGATCAATTTAAAATATTATTTCATTTTAATTTAATAAATGATCAAAATTCCGCCCTCGAACCTCGACACATTTTTCGCACCTTTCGGATTAGCTCCTCATCGATAGCTCTTCTAATTGAATCATGTGATATGTTTTGAAAAGCATTTCTTACTCTCTGTATACAATCTTCAATGGTTGTTAATGGACTCTCATAAACTTCATTTTTAATAGTTCCCCAAATAAAATAATCCAGAACTGATAAATCGGGCGAGCGCGTAGGCCATAAGAAAGGTCCATTATTGGCAATCCATTGGTCATGAAAAATGTCTTGTAAATAATCATTAATTAAACATGCGTTATGTAAGGGAGCACCGTCGTGCTATATTCGGCGAGAGGAAAATTTTCTAAATAGTTATTATTCAAATTTTGTAAGATATTCAGATATCTTTCACCTAAAAAAAAACAAAAATTCACCTATACATATTAGCAGAAGAAAAATTTAATTTACCGTTTAAATTTTCCTGATAGAATTGTAATGCCACACTCCATCATTTCTTATGGGACAGTGAACATTGAACTGCCAACTTTTCTGAAAGTTTCGCTTGCATCTATGGGGATTTGAGTCACTCAATAATGCGAATTGTGTCTATTAAAAAGTCCATTTATGGTAAATTTTGCTTCATCTGTCCATATAATATTTCCTAAATAAGAATCGTCACCCTCAGACCTTATTAGAATGAACTCACAGAAATTCTGTCTTCTTAGGAAATCTGTTTCCTTTAATCCTTGAACCATATGGAATAAAAACAGATAAAACTTATGTTTTAACAAGATTCTGTGAATTGAATCCTTGCTTAGTTGCGATTCCAGAGCAGCTTGTCGTAATGTCATTCTTGGAAATGCATGAAAATATCCTAGAATGACTATTTCTATGTTTTCGTCATCAACAATAGGCTTTCATCTTTGAATTTTTGCCTTGACAGAGCCATTATTTTTTAAATTTTCCAGTATGCGTTTTACAGTGTTTGGTGACGGTTTCTGTGTTTCTGGATATCGATTAGCAAATGTGCTGCAAGTTCTTGATATTACTTTATTACATTCTCCATAAATAATGCACAAATTTAAAAAGTCTTTGTGGGTATAATAAAGCAAACGTGCTGGCATTTTTTGACATAAGATAATAACTGAATGCTTCTAATCAGGGCTATTTTGATGAAATGATTACAACAATTCATGAATTTCTAATAAAATCACAAATATTTCAAAAAGTTGAAACCTAAACCCACACAATGCTAATATCAGAAAAAATGAAATTCAATTTTACACAACTTGGCGTAACAAAAATACAGGGTGCTCTATTTGAACTAAACAAGTTTTCGCGGTTTGAAGTTGACGAAATGTAACGCAAAAAACGAAACACTTGGTATGACATTCTTGAATTAATTTCAAATGTAGAACATAGTTCTTCTTGTGTTCTTTTTATGTGACAAGAAGCAAATGAGTATCTTTCACAGGAAGAAAGTTATATCGGTTGTTGTAAACCGTTGCACATGTCAAATTTTCTATAAAATGTCAAATATCTCTGAAACGGCTAGGTTTAGGCCATAAGATATGTCTCGCATTTTCGACTCAGAATTTTATGCTCTTTTCGAAAACCCTAAAATATATAGGGTGTTTCATTTGAAATAAGCAAGTTGGTATCAACTTCTGGTATAAGCGGAAGTTCCAGCTGCTTGTAATTATTTTGGTTGGATTGGCCATAGCGACATTAGTAATCATCTAAATTTTCAAAATTTTCTGATCCGTACTTTGTTCTATATCGATCGATTCATTTTCCGGTGCGACACACCTATATATATATATATATATATATATATATATATATATATATATATATATATATATATATATATATATATATAGATATATATATATATATATATATATATATATAATATATATATATATATATATATATATATATATATATATATATATATATATATATATATATATATATATATATATATATATATATATATATATATATATATATATATATAGATATATATATATATATATATATATATATTATATAATATATATATATATATATATATATATATATATATATAATATATATTATTATTATTTGGACCGGGGGTCGTTGTGGCTCGGTTAGCCTTCCGGGAACTGCGACCATGTAGATCTTTTGTCTCTACCCTACTCATTCATTGAAACCCAGGAGGTCGTCAATGGTGTTGATAAATCCAACAACATCCTTGGGGGCCTTGGCCATTACTCATGGGTATTCCAGAACAGGTTTCCCCATATGAGTGGTTCTTTAGTCCCACTGGGGGGGGGGGGGTGGGGGGGGGGGGGGGTGGGGGGGGGGGGGGGTGGGGGGGGGGGGGGGTGGGGGGGGGGGGGGGTGGGGGGGGGGGGGGGTGGGGGAGCCATATTCTTTCGATCTAAAACAAACTTTACAGCGAACAAAATATTCATGTGGAAAATCGATGTATGGCTGGCAAATGACTGAGATCAAAAATATTTGCCATTCAATTAAGTGATTCGTTAAGTTCAACTTTCGATATAATTTCATCAGAATGTTGTTGTTTTTAGTTAAATATTTTACATTGGTTACACTCTCAAACAATATAGCTAGCCACATATTGCGAATAAAAATTTGCAGAATATTTCTAATTTTAAATGGATCACCTTGTATATTATCGATCCATAAGAATCGACAAAAAAGGTTCTACAAATGTCATCAAGTATTCCCTATGCTTTAATTCAATAATTTTTTTTAAAACAGCTGTTTTCCGAAAAATGGCAAATATTTATATAGTCCGGGGAAGTAAGATCAAAAAATCTATCAACGAGAAAAATGAAAAAAGTAGGGGTTATTATTTTTTTTAAGTAAGTACACTGACCCCTCATGGCTTTCCTAAATTTGTGACCAAATCCCGTGAAAGCTCGAAACACAGCTTGCAAGCAAATTTTAAAGCACTAAAATTCGATGATTTTTTGCTTATAACTTTTTCTGATGTACTCGATCAAAAAAATCGTAGAGATCAAATTCACAGTAATTTTATATGCTACACCGATGACGTAAGTCGACTTTTGAAATGAAATTTCTTTCGACTCAAAATTCCAAAAAAATGAAAAATTGTGTTCGAAAGGGTCGTGTTTTAAAACACAGAGGCAAACCATAGCTGAAAAATAACCATATCGAGGATCGAGATCAAACTATAGGGAAAGCATATAGATGGTGGTGCTATAATAAATTTACGGTGTTTTCAGATTTGGAGAAATTCAAAATGCGGCCCGCATAAAAAATCTAATATATATAATATTTACTGTCAGATCACGCTTCCTCATTGAAAACATTAACGATATCGAAATGCGTTTGATTGCAATCGATAGGGGAAAGTTAGTTTTAGGGCATAAAATAAAAAAAAATTTATAAATTTTTTTACATTACTTTTTTTAAAAAATTTATTTAAAAAAAAGTTTTGTTTAAAGTTCTTTCCTCATTTTTGCATTGAAAAATAAAGTTCAATCATTATAACTCATACTGCGAAATGTATTTGCGTTAAAAAACGCGTATTTCAAAAGCGACAAATTGTTATAAATACAAATAATCAGAAGCCGAAGATATATCTAGGCTCAAAGTGTCTCGCTTCGTACTGTGACCATACTATTAAAAGTTTCAAATTCTTATTGTGTTGGCATTAGATTGTTTAATCCTGTGACGGTGATTGAATACAGATTTAAAAGATCGTTGGGTCACATGGCTGCATCAAAATAAAATCATAGTTCTTGCGCGTTCGCCCGAATAGACGCGGCAGCTGCTCGCGTAGTCGGTCGGGGAGACCATTGTCGCCCCGAGCATACAACGGGTCTGCTCACTATACACCCGCATTTTTTTAATTTTCAATAGTATGGTCACAGTACGAAGCGAACTTTGAGCTTCTATATCTCGCTCTCTGATTATATGTATGTTAAACAATTTTTTTTAAATACGCGTTTTTTAACGGCATATACATTCGAGTATGAGTATACTCTATGATTGAAACTTTTAATTTTTGCAAAGCAAAAATGAGGAAAAAACTTAACAAACAAAATTTTGTTTTTAATAATTTTCTTAAAAAACTATGTAAAAATTTAGCTAAATTTTTTGCCTAAAAACTACAACTTTTTCTATCAAGTTTTCCAACCCAAACGGCGTCGTTTCGTATCGTTAATGTTTTCAAGAGGAAAGCGGGGTGATTGAAACAAATATATATTATATTAGATTTTTTGCGGCCGCCATTTGAATTTTCCCAATCTGGAAATACGTGAATTTTTTGTAGCGCACCATCTATGTTTTCCCTATATTTTGATCTCGATATGGTTATTTCATGTTGATGGTTCGGGTTAACACTACCATTAGATACAATTTTCATTTTTTGGAAAATTTTGAGTCGAAAAAATTTTCATTTCAAAAGTCGAACGTTACGTCTCATCGTGAAAGGCATAAAAATTACTGTGAAATTTGATTCTACGATTTTTTGTGCGAGTACATCAGAAATAGTTATGAGCAAAAAATCATCGAATTTTAGTGCTTTAAAATGTGCTTGCAAGCTGTGTTTCTTAGCTTTTCACGGGATTTGGTCACAATTTAGCGAAACGATGAGGTCAGTGTACTTACTTAAAAAAAATAATAACCCGCTACTTTTTAATTTTTCCTCTCTATATATCTTACTTTCTCCGGACACTAATTATTTCTTTCGCTATCATCTCAATGAACTTGACTTTTTTTCAAAGCGAAATCTATTTTGATGACTGATGACATATACAAAATATATTGTTTCATATATGTACATCACAACGTGTCCCGAACAAATATTTTCTTAATGATATAAATGGTATCACATTATTTACTTAAATGGAATGAATTATCGATTGGTTCATGCAATTCTACACTTGAATCGAGCAATAATATCAACCCAAACACGATGGAATCAAAAAAACATTCTGAATATGACAATAAGATTTGTTTTATTTATTGGTGTATGGTATGTTTATGCTGTTAAAGTCAAGTGCTTAAGTTTTAGATATTTAAATTGTCAACTGGAAACGACAAAGAGGAAAGTTTAATGAATAATTCATATTATAAAAATGTTTATAATAATATGTATTCAGACAATGTCTTCATTTCTTGAATGCAGAGCTGAACTCTATGTTGTAAATGATCTGTTCTACCCTGCCGCAGACAGCTGTGTGTAATGCTGCGAAAAGCAATTATTGTTAATCTCACTGATTCGCATATTTATAAGGAGAGTTGGTGGCTTTCGACAGAATCCATATTTTTCATTATATATTCCCCATAAATGGAAAAAAGTCCAGTTTTTGGTTAAATCTGTGTGATCGAGCGGCCACCTGACTGGCCACAGTGTTCCGTCCTAGAATTCTATCTATTGGGAATACTTCATTTAGCATGATCTCTCACTTCTGCCGAATAGCTGAGCACGGATGCGCCATACATGTTGTAATTCACATTCTGTTGCGAAGGTCAAGAGAGATAGTCTTCTAACAAATAGGGTAGAATCATTGTTGAAGAAATTGAATACCTTGTTTCATCCATATGTCCCTCGAAAAAGTAGGACCAATTACATATTCTTCCGAATGATGTCTCCCAAGACATTGTATCGACCATCCTATGGTCTGATAATTCAGCTGTCTCAATAAGTGGGATTTTCTCGCGAATAAGATAATGTTAATTCTATGTCTAATTCACGAATCCATTTTAATGGAATGTCGATTCATCCAACCATACAAAATAGTATTAAACATATTCGTTTCGCACCAATTTTTTCCATGCGCAAATGATCTGCAAAAATCTCGCTCTTTTCTCTAAAATCTCGGCATACCCTAGTATCTTTGTAAATATGAACGTGGTATGGATGAAAGCGATGTTCTTCAAAACTCGTTGCACTGATCTCTGCTCACTTATATTCACTATTTCGCCAATTTGTCGCTGACTCCTACAAGACTTCTTTCAACAGCAAGAAGAACTTACAATTCATTATCTTCATTCGTAGCTGGCTTTAATGCGCTCATGTTTAGAATAATAAATTGGGATATATCCAGTCTCAAAGAAATCGTGTCATGGACCTTTTCGAAAAAGATCTTTCATATGGAGTGCCTTCTATCTGGATACCGTTGAGAATAGATTCTACTTACCAATAAACAATTCCTGTCTGTTTTACCTAATATGAAAAATCATAATCATATCAAAGTCAATCTTTTTGGGATAACAACCATTCTGATGAAATTATATCAGAGTTCAAGTTTAAACGAATCACAAAAATGTCAATACTTAATATTTGAAGGCAAATATTTTGATCTGTCATTTGCCATACTACTCGATTTCCAATAAAATATTTTATTCGCTGAAAGGTTGTTTTAGATCGAAAGAATACTGGCTCAAATTTGGAGATTATTGGAAAATTATTTTAAATATACAACGTGAATTTTGTGGTGTAAATTCACAACTTGTTTAGTCTACAACAAGTTTATTTTTGAAAAAATCCGTTCATTTGAGATTATAGCGAAGAAATATGAATATTTGCCGTTTTTCGCTGTTTAAAGAAAAACTAGTTAACTTAGGCCATAGGGAATACTTCAATGACATTTGTAAGAGATTTTCTTGGCGCTTCTGATGGATCTATAATATACAGTGTGTTCCTATTAGAAATGAAGGAAGATATCTGAGGCATTTGTTTAATTACAATATGTGGCAAGCGATTTTTCATGCACCCTGTATATTATTGCAGGTTGATTTCAGATTATATCGTCTGAGAGAAAAACCAATGTAGAATATTTGACCAAAATGAATTTCAACTTGGACTGCACAACTTCATCTTTCAAATATTCTGAGTGACCAAAATTGAAAAAAAAATCAAAACGCAAAAAATCTCGAAAAACCGTAAATATTTTCGAAATGAAGATCTATATAAAGTATCTTCTATTTTCTATGTAGAACCGAAAGGCGACAAAAGAAATATAGGTTGCCAATTTGAAAAACATAGTTGATATTCGTCCAGAAAGAAATTGAACACCCTGTGTGATCGACAATATTTCTTATTTTGTCGAGATCGAGCATAAAGGTAATACTATACGAAATAAAGATTGTCCTATCTGTTTTCCAAAAATAGAGATATGGAACACCGCGCCACTGTTGCAGGACCCTGTATATATATATATATATATATATATATATATATTATATATATATATATATATATATATATATATATATATATGTATATGTATATAGTATATATATATATATTATATATATATATATATATATATATATCAAGTAGAGCAGAATTATCGGTATACCGCTTATATGGAAGCAGCCGTTGACACGTGTTTCGGACTCTTTGGTCCTCATCAGAACGGCATAGCCAAGCATTGGATTGAAAACTTGGAGATGAAAATAGCACAACAAACGAAATCCCCTGCTACGGAAGACAATCACACATTTGTGGATTATTGTTTGAACTCTCCGGTTTGGGAGACTTGGTCAAACTTTGCCACGGAGGCGATTAATGCCATCCGCGAGATCTCAGACCGAGTAAATAAACAACAACAAAGAAATTAGTCGCGCAAAAATATTAAACAAGTAGAGCAGAATTATCGGTATAGCCCGTTTATATGGAAGCAGCCGTTGACACGTGTTTCGGACTCTTTGGTCCTCATCAGAACAAAAAATGCTTGGCTATGCCGTTCTGATGAGGACCAAAAAGTCCGAAACACGTGTCAACGGCTGCTTTCATATAATGTATATATATATATATATATATATATATTTATTTATAATATATATATATATATATATATATATATATATATATATATATATATATATATATAATATATATATATATATATACAATTTATTAAGATTTTTCAAGGAATTTTTAAATTATTAATATGTTATTTCTTTTTCCAGATGGATGAGAAAAATTTGTTATGAGGGATGTACCCAAGGACTAGAACTGAAGAACCTTTACAAAATACAAGAACCCAACAAGTCTGTTAAAGTCACTGAACATTTGGAAAGTATATGGGATGATGAAATTCAACGTGGAAAATCAAAAGATAAAAAACCAAGTCTGCTCAGAGCTCTATTTAGAGCATACACTCTAAAATTTTTGTTTTGGGGAGTTCTTGTCTTCTGCAACAATGTGGTTATAAAGTAAATAAATATATATATATATATATATATATATATATATATATATATATATATATATATATATATATATATATATAGGTATATATTCTTAGATTGGGTTATCTCAAAAGAAGTGCCTGCAAATAGAAAATCAGATTATTGTGCAAAACATGGCAAAAGTTTAAGATATGAGAGATATTCAAATTTAAGATGTACACATACACATGCGACTGAAAAAACAGAACCAAGTATAAGCACAAAATCAATATCCTTAAACCTTTATACATATTAATAAGCATATTATTTTCGGAAATTTAATTTTTCGAAGTTTATGGACTAATAAAATCCGACCAGATTTGGAAAACTGAAAAATTTTCTGTGAAACGTTGATCAATTTTGTGGAAACCAGAAGAATAACGGAATATTAATTGCATTCAAATATTGAATTGATATTCCAACTTTAAAATGATTATGTAATTTTATTTACTAATCATTGCCACGAGCAACAAAAGCTATGAAAATGTTTTTCCACTTTTTTTGAAAACAAACGAAGTTTGACGCATTTCAAAATTACCTAGATGAAAACTGTTGCAATCAAAATAGTTTCTATTCAATTTATATCATTGCAATAAAAAATTGATCAAAATTTATGTTTCTTTGTATATAAATTTCAGATTAGCTAATTGATTCAAAAAAATTCAAATTTCAGATCCCTACAGCCTATTTTGCTATCTGGTCTCATAAGATTATTCATTGATGGTGGATATACTCCTTTAGATGTTCTACTGTATGGTGGGGGGCTATGTCTGGTTACCCTATTAGTAGCATTTCTGAATCACCATACCAATTGTGGTGTGAGTCTCATTGGTATGAGAATAAGAGTAGCAATTTCATCTCTGATATATAGAAAGGTGAATTAATAATGATGTAAATCCCAAAACATTCAGTCCCATTTTTCCTCAAGCTTGCATTCAGATTCTCATCATAAAAATTCGGATTTTCATAATGGAAAACTAAGTGAAGTAAACAAAAATATAATGAAGCATAGAAGATCATATGAACGATAAAGTAAAGAACAGTTCAGTTTTATTCACTTCGAAAATTAATCCCTGTGTTTGGTAACCCTTTCAAGTCTTCATATTATTTGGATGGCAATAAGTTTCTACGCATTGACAATTTCAGATTCACGAGAAATTATCCATAATATAACAAATGGGGGAGATAAAGAAAATATTGGCTTTCCATTTTGTGAAGCTCTTTGAATAATTCATTATTGTCAATCAATACTTTTAATCAAGTTTTTGAACGTTTTCGCAGATGAATACATTTATTATTTTTACTTTAGAAGAGTAATTCTTCATTCATTAAAATTTCGACGAGGGTAGTCTAATAAATTCCTTACATAACCTAGGACATATTCAATCAGGTATAAATTTTGAAAATACATAACTGTTTCTCAACATTTTTAAAATTTTCCCAACGATAGATTTGCCTTATAAAACAATATCACTAGATGAAGAAAGAAAACATGAAAATACATCTGGAACAGCTTCATTTTTTTATTTGGAGCAAAAAAAGGAAAGGCCGCTGGATTAATTCCTCCCTTAAGTATATGTGAGGGAGACGGGGTGCTTGAGTTATCGGGATGAACTCCGTCAGACAAATCAGAGGTTACACTTGTATGTACAAGGCATTAAGGATGGTTGAGGCCAGATCATTTTTGGAAAAAAGGAAGTGAGGTGGAGTTCAGAGGCTGATAACTGGCCCAAAATTAGCCTTTGTGAGTTTGCATGCAGTGACCAACCTACACCACGAGGAAAACCCTGAGAAAACTCACAGCAGACCTTTGGACACTTCGGTTTGAACCCGGGACCCCCGATTTCTAGTCAGCAAGCTTAAACACTTAGCTAACTAGCTCGAGAATTTTCGTTTAACCTACCTATTGTAATAAAATTTGTTGTGAAAATTAATGAAAAACTCAACTCCCTTCGTGCATCGTGATATCAAGAGATATTAATTATGGAAGATATTGAAAGAACTACTCCAATGCCTGAAAGAAAATTTCGAGAGAATATAGATTAATAATGTGGAAAGACAAAATACTCACAACATAAGTTTCCTCAGGTTTATACATCTAAATCTCGATATCCTCAATTAACAAAATATTTACTTTTCTTATATATATATATATATATATATATATATATATATATATATATATATATATTTATATAAATATATATATATATATATATATATATATATATATATATATATATATATATATAATTATATAAACTGTGCCATTTTCAGATATTAAGGTTGAGTCAATTATCCCTGGGAAAAACATCTGCCGGCCAGGTCGTAAATTTACTATCGAATGACGTGGCAAGATTCGATATGATCGCATTTGGATTAAATCATCTATGGATTGGACCACTTCAAGTTTTGATAGTGGGTTATTTAATGTGGATGCAGATGGGACCGAGTTCAATGACAGCTATAGTTTCTATCATAGTATTGACGTTGCCACTTCAATGTAAGAAAAGAATACTTTCGTCATAAATATACAATTATTAAATTTCTCAAAATCGCTGTTCAACTGCTTTAAATAACCGTTGATCTTCAGTCCTTTCGCTCATATGTTATCAAATAATTTTCAGTAATGATGGGCAGCATAACTTCCAAATACAGAATGCAAATTGCCAAAAGAACAGATAAGCGGGTGAAAATAATGAGCGAACTTTTAGCTAGTGTGCAAGTTATTAAAATGTACTCGTGGGAAACTCCATTCGAATTCATTGTGAAAAAATTTAGAAAAGATGAAGTGAAATGGTTAACAAAAACTTCGTATGTTAGGGGTGTCCTTTCTAGTTTCACACTTTTCAATAAAAAAGCAACACTTGCAGCAACAATTATATGCTTCGTGATATTAGGACAAGAAATAAGAGCAGATTTGGTATTTGCATTAACTATGTACATCGAAATGATGGATCTTACTTTAAGCACATTGCTTCCTCTAGTTATAGGGATGGGCGCCGAATGTTTAGTATCAATAAAAAGATTGGAAGAATTTTTGCTCTTGAAAGAAAAAGAAACTGTTCGAAAATCAACATCTGAAGATAAGAGTATATATATGAAAAATATATCAACATATTTTGTACCCAATACTCCTATTTTAAAGAATATTTCCATTAAGCTTGCACCAGGTTCTTTATGTGCAGTAATAGGGCCGGTAGGATCAGGAAAATCTTCTTTTCTGAAGCTGTTACTTGGAGAAATGATGGCGTCTTCTGGAACTTTTGAATATTCTGGTGATATATCATACGCTTCTCAGGAACCATGGCTTTTTGCATCAACAGTACGAAATAATATTTTGTTTGGAGAAGAATTGAATGAAATACATTACAGAAATGTCGTCGGCGTTTGTGCTTTAGAAAGGGACTTCGAGCTTCTTCCAGACGGCGATAAGACTAAAGTTGGCGATAGAGGTGTTTCTTTGAGTGGAGGCCAAAGAGCAAGAATCAATCTAGCAAGATCTGTTTATAAGGATTCTGATATTTACTTGATGGATGATCCACTATCTGCAGTTGATACTAAAGTTGGAAGGCATTTATTTGATCACTGCATAATGGATTTTTTGAGAGGAAAAACGAGAATTCTCGTAACACATCAATTGCAATATCTGAAAAAAGCTGATACTATAATCGTTCTAAATAAGGTAAAAAAAATAACAATGATATACATTGATATGATTATAATTAGGTCAGAGAACAAATTCATTCTAAAATTTTCCTCAAACACTATTCTTATATCTTATGAATACTATCAAATAGTAAACACTTATTATTTAACAATTTTTTCTGTTATCCTCAATAAAATAATACTTCCATACAATTTTTGTTTTTTAGGGATCCATAGAAGCTCAAGGTTCATTCGAAGAATTATCACATAGTGACCTAGATTTTACAAAGTTATTAGTTGCGGCTGACGAGAGTCAAGAACATGAAAAATCAAAAGAAATGACAAGAGTATCAACAGTATCTGATTCTGTAAGTTTACATAGAAAGTGAAAAACTGCGCTCAACAGATATTTTATATTTTCCTATTATAAATTTCACATGGTCAAAATTTGTAAAATTATTGGATTTGGTTCATATATTCTATTTCATTACAAACAAGACTGATTCCATCGGCTCCACACTTTTAATAATAATTTTTTGTTCGTTCTTTGAATTCAAGGCCGACAAGGTTATTTCTATTTCTGTTGTTTTTATTTGAGTCTACTATTGACATTTTCGCTAATTGATATATATCTGCGGCATAGACTATTGCATCTCTCACTGGTGAGCCTACTGATGAAATGGAAGATGATGATGAAATAGAAGATGAAATTGGATACAAAGGTTCAGCAGCTTGGGCGTATGTTAGAAGATTTGGAGGTTTCCTGACAGTCTCATTTATTATAACACTTTTCCTTTTCTGTCAAGTGGTATTGAGTGGTACAGATTATTGGATAACCTATTGGTGAGAATATTAGATTTTCTTCCATACTGCTCTGTAAGGTAATATCTTAAATATAGTTCAATTAATTATATATATATATATATATATATATATATATATATATATATATATATATAGAAACGTTCTGTATTATCGGGAATGTGACTCAATAAACTCTTTGTCTTTTTTTCAACTCAATATTTTGCCATTTATTTCAAGGCTTCATCACGAGTAAAAAAAAATATAAAAATTAAAAACTTCAAAATTTTTACAATTTTGCTTTCTCTTATATAACTCTACACAATCAAAATGACATATACAATTTTAAAGCACATAACATTTGGCACTTACAAGAATAGAGTTGGTCGGATGCATATATCTACCATCTCAACACAAATCTAAACTAACAAACATTCCAGTAAATAGTTTCGAGCTATTACCTATACCCATAATAGCTCGAAACTATTTACTAGAATGAAGGATAAAACCCCATTACAATATAAAAATAATGTCATCTATAGAATACTATGTATGGAATGTGACAGTATTTACATTGGTCAAACGCAGCAGTGGTTGAAACAAAGGTTGACTCAACATAAGAGTGACTGTAAAATAGGAAAAAATTCGTGTGCATTAGTCAACCACTATCAAAAAATCGGACATCATTTTAATTTCGACAATGTCAAAATATTAGAAACAGAATATAATTATAAAAGTAGGCTATTTCTGGAAATGGTACACATAAGTCATGATGTAAATGCAGTGAATTTTAAATCAGACACAGACCAACTGAGTGAAATCTATATTTTATAAATATTTTGAATTAAATCTAATCGTTTTTCAATGTAGGCATTGTTGCCATGTATTCGTCCCGTTGTCTTCAGTGAGAGGGAATTCATTGTTAGTTTAGATTTGTGTTGAGATGGTAGATATATGCATCCGATATAGTACAACTAAGGACCAACTCTATTCTTGTAAGTGCCAAATGTTATGTGCTTTAAAATTGTATATGTCATTTTAATTGTGTTGAGTTATATAAGAGAAAGCAAAAATGTAAATATTTTAAAGTTTTAATTTTTATATTTTTTTTACCTGATGAAGCTGTAAAATAAATGGCGATATATTGAGTTGAAAAAAAGACAAATAGTTTCTTGAGTCTACAGACCACATTTCCGATAATACAAAAGGTTTCTATATATATACAGTGATGCCTTTCACAACAGACATAGTTATTAGGGATTCATCAGCTAGTGAAAGTGTTTCTAGAGTACTGATTGTAGTTTGGTATTCCTTGAGAGCTAATGATTGAAATAAATGTAGTACACTTGCATTTTCGTTCATCGTACTACCTGCAGCTTTATATTCTCGAATCAGTATTTCGAAATTTAAAAAATGCTCAGCAAGACTTTGTTTAGGTTTCAATTTGAGAGATTCTAACTGTCTTTTGATTCTATTTTGTGTGGCTAAGCTCTGCCTTTCGAAACCCGCTCACAAGCTTTCCCACATGTCGTATGCGGTCTGCTTATCTTGTGAATATTCTAAATGAGAGTCTGCTACTTTGGATACAATTATTCTTTTACATATCTTTTCGTTTTTTGGTATTGGTATTGGTAGATGTGGATGGTGACCGATGCGCTGCGACCTTATTAGGTCTATTGTGCCCCATCTTCTTTTGCTTCTCGATGTGTTCTCGTTTTACTGCAGCCCCTCAAGCCTCAATACCTTCAGGAATTTGAAGATTTTAAGGGGGTCTATTCGTGGTATTTCTTCTACAGTCAGCTGGTATGATCCCAATGTGTTCAGTTTTTCATGGTGCACAGCATAGCACTCCATCAGTATATGGTTTCTGGACGTTCCTTGCAGAATCTGCAGGTGCTGTCCCCCTCTGAACCTAGCTTCCTTAGGTGCTCTTTGAGTCTGCAATTCCCCGTAAGAAATCCTGTGATTGTCTTTAGACTAGTTCTGCTGAGGTTAATCAGTGTCTTCGATCTTGCTCGGTTGAATTTTCCAAGGAGATCTTTGGCCTGCCTCAGTCCTGGAAGTCTTTGCCAGTATGTTGCTCTCATTGCTTCTTCAGCTTTATTGAGTTCTTCTTGGTAGTAAGATTTTCCAAGTCCGCAGAAAGGCTCAAGCCCGATTAGTGGCGTTGACGCACCCTTCCGTGCCAGGGTGTCTGCTTGTTCATTACCCTTCACTCCGACGTGCCCCGGCACCCAGAGGAGGATCACTTTGTTGTTCCTGCCCAGATCGTTTAGTTTGTCTAGGCATTCACAAACCATCTTTGAGTTGAAGTTATAAGAGCTCAACGTTTTGATGGCTGCTTGGCTATCGGAGAGGATCGCAATTTCCTTGTTCCGGTATTTCCTATCGAGGTTGAACTGAATGCACCTTTCTATGGCGTGAATTTTCGCTTGAGAAATACTGGGAAACTGGCCCATGGGTTCTGAGTATTTAGTACGAGGCCCAACGACTCCTGCTCCAGTTCCTTCGGGAGTTTTAGACCCGTCCGTATACCATATTATGGCATTCTTCTTCAGTGCTCGAATGGATTCTATGCTCCACTCCTTCTTGGTATTTAGTTCCGTTCGAAATAATTTCTTGAAACTAAATTTCCTGGTAATTTCGTCAGTTGGGAGGTTAGCAAGGTGTGCACTTCCGGTAAGGGTTGAGTCCCTTGTACCGTATGCAGCACCTTTGAGTCCTACTTTAGCCAACCTGAGGTTTGCTCCCCAAGCAGTTCTCCTCACCATGATGTGGAGAGGAGTGAGGTCCAGAACTACCTCTAGTGCTGCTGTTGGAGTCGATCTCATTGCTCCTGTTATACAAAGACATGCTAGTCTTTGCACTTTCTCCAAGGTTTTCTTTGCTGTGGTGAGTTCGGTTCTGCCATGCCACACTACTGCTCCGTAGGTGATCATAGGTCTCACTATCTTGGTGTACATCCATCGCAGTATTGATGGGTTACAGCCCCACGTTTTTCCTGCGATATTCCTGCACACCATCAGTGATGATTTTACCTTGTTTGCGATCTTTTCTACGTGCATGTTCCAGAGTAGTTTTGAGTCTAGAGTGCCCTAGATACTTCACAACTTGATGCCATTCTAAGTCTGCTCCGTCGAGACGAATAGTCCTTAAGTGCTGAAGCTTTGTTCTTCTAGTGAAGGGTACCACTGTGATTTTTGATGCGTTAATTCTCAATCCCACCGAGGGCCACCACCTTCTGGTAGTCTCTAGCTCCCTGTCTATGAAGTCGCAGAGGGTTCCTTCGAATTGACCTTTGGCCATGATGACTATGTCATCAGCATAGTCGAGGCAAGTGACTCTGTTCCCGGTCAGTGTTTCGAGTAATTCGTCCACTACAAGACTCCACATCAGAGGTGATAGTACCCCTCCTTGTAGGCATCCCCTGTTTGTACTGATCTGAAAGGTGTTCTCGCCCACCTTCGTTTCGGCCGTTCTTGTAGCTAGCATTTGGCACATCCATCTGGATGTGGTTCTGTCCACTTCCTTGTTCATTAGGGCCCTTTTTATTGCTTCGTGAGAGGTGTTGTCGAATGCCCCCTCTATGTCTAAAAAGGCGCAAATGGCCATTTCTTTATACTCAAGTGATTTCTGGATGTTTTCGGTAAGCACATAAAGAGCGGTTTCCGTTGATCTGCCCGCCCTGTATGCATGCTGCCCGGGGTGCAATGGTACCCTCTCCAGTATCTTGGTTCTAATTTAGTTATCTACCATCTTCTCCAGTGTCTTCAGTAGGAAGGATGTGAGACAGATTGGTCTGAATGACTTCGGGAGGGTGGGGTCCTTCCTTCCTGCTTTGGGAATGAAGGTTACCCGTGCTCTCCTCCAGGTGCTCGGTATGTACCCGAGCACCAGACTAAATCTGGCTGCTTTAATAATGAACGGCAGTAATTCCGTCTGCCCTTTCTGCAAAAGGGCCGGAAATGTGCCGTCAATTCCCGGTGACTTGAATGGTTGGAAGGAGTTAATTGCCCATTTCAGCCTCTGAGGAGTGCATATGGTTTTTGCTACTTCCCAGTCTTCTCGTTTGGCCCTGCCTGGTTCTTCCCGTGATCTTCCGGGTTCAAATGGTATGCTATCTGGAAAGTAGCTCTCTCTGTGTAGCTACCATTTGTTCTTCTGAGTGACAGTGGTCCTTGCTCTCTGCCTCTTGCCATGGTTTTGTGCAATCTGGCTGCTGTGGGGTTTGATGTGATTGTCTCACAGAAGCTCCTGAAGCTGTTTCTTTTGGCTTTCCTTATTTCTTTATTATATTCTGTCAGCCTTTCGGTGTATCCCTGCCAGTCTCCGTGCCGCTTTGCCTTGTTGAATAGCCGGCGGACTTCGGATCTTAGATTTGACAGGTGGTTATTCCACCAAATGGTGCTACTGTGTGATTTATTTATTTTTATCGGGCAGCTGGATTCGTATGCATCCATGATTGCCCCATTAACTTCCTCTAGGGTCTGCTCAAATTCGATATGACTGTTGCTGTCGAACTTGATCTGTTCTAGGTTACATTTTAGAATGGTGGTGTATTTTTTCCAATCTGTGTTTCTAGGATTTCTAGTGAAGGATGTTTGTGTTACAAGCCCTTCCACGTTGAACATAACGATTCCATGGTCGGAGAGAGATGGTTCGTCTGAAACCCTTCAGTTCCTTACCATTCTACTAATGCTTGGGCTGCCGAGCGTTAAATCTAATACTTTTTGTCTAGCCCTAGTTACAGAGGGACACGTCCCACATTAAGTACGTTAAGGTTAGCCGCGAGTATAAATTCTAGCAGTTGCTCACCTCTTTGATTGGTGTCCGTGCTGCCCCAGATGGTGTTGTGCGCGTTTGCATCGCAGCCTAGCAGGAGGGGTAGATTGCTCCTGCTGCAGTAGTCGGATAGCCTCTATACTTTCTCTGGTGGTGCTTGCCCGTCTCCAGCAAAGTATCCTGAGGCTATTACTATGTCGAGGGGTGAGTGCCCTGTGCGGATCTTGGCCCGAACCGGCACTAGGTCCCTCGTCATAAATTCTGAAAGACAGATATAATAAATATCGTTTCTGATCAGAATGCAAGCTCTGGGGTTGTCACATCTGACATCCCAGATTACCTTACCTTCTCTGTTCGGCAGTCCTTTGATCTGCCCCCTGTTGACCTAAGGTTCTTGGATCAACACTACTCCCAAGTTTGCCCTGGAAAACACCCTCGATAAGGCGGCTGATGCCCCCTTAACGTAATGAGTGTTCACCTGGGCAACTTTTACTGGGGTAGCCATTGCTACTGGAGAGTTGGAGTGCTTGCCTCCTGATCGTCCTGCAGAATTTGTTCTTCCTCGCTGGGAGCCGCCGTGATTTCCTAGTCCATACTCCCAGTCGATTTGGCTTCACTGGCTGTATTTGCTACAGCTTCAGGGGCTGGTGTCTTGCCCGCCTCTTCTTCCTCCTTTTTGTTACTCTAGTCCTTGCGGAGGCCATGAACGGGGATTTTCCCGAACGTAAAGAAAATGGTGTGTTCCATTTTCTTGATGGCCTCGCAGGACTCGTCATCGATCCCCATATTGAGAAGCAGGCCATTGACCTCCTTCTTGATCCCTAGCACTTTCCATAGATGGGTGTGAAGCCCCATGTTCTGTGTACTCACCAGGGCTAGCACCTTCTCTGTTTCAAAGTCCGTTGTGTGTTCTTCCTGAGGAAGAACACAGTGATGGTGTGCGCTCTTGGGATATCCTCTCCCAGGCACACCATCAGCTCCGTTCCCCCCCAGGTGCTCAGACTGGGGGCATTTGCCCTCAGCCAGTCTGCCGTCTCTTTGGTGACGCAGTGTTCCACGAGCATGCTTGGGCAAAAGTGAATTCCTCCAAACTGGAGTTTACACTCTGCACCCAGCGCCATCTCCTGTACGATGGCGTCTTCAAGTGCTGTAAGTTGCTCAGCACTCAGCGTCTCCCCTGGGTAGTTTTTGGGGAGCACTGCAACTCTTGTTGTGTTTGCTGCTTCGGCATAATTTGTGGTTTGCCCACGCCGGAGCAGTGGCGGTGCGACTTCCCGCTTCTGTTTTCCTCCTATTAACATCGGGACGCTGAGGGAGCGTTTGGGTTTTGGGGCCCCTTTTCTCCGTCTGTTGTGGAAGTTGCTCTTGAGGCTTCTTCCTCTCGATGGAGTTCCTTCTCGCTTCCTCAGGTGACAAGCCCTGTTTAATAAAGCGAAGGTACTATCTTACTCCTGCTCCGCTGAGGCCCCTTCTCAACGGATCATCGATACCACCAGGCTCGCCTGGGGGTGGCTGATCTTGTTTCCTCCGGTTGTTTCTGGAGGGTTTCTTGGAGGAAGAACCTTTACCGGATGCTTGCTCCGAAGGTTTTCCTTCTCTCACTTGTTTTTCCTCTCTGCTTCCCGAGGAGAGCTCGGATAGCGAGAGGTGCCAGGACGCTCTTGAGCATCCTAGGTTGCGGTGACTTCCCGCGATTTTGGTTTTTCCTTTTTGTCCATGTAGTTCCCACGAAAAACTAGGGAATTAAAAAGTCGACCACGCCGGAGCCCCGCACGGCGTGGTAAGGCTATTACTCGAGGAGGTCGCCCGGTATCCTCGAGGCTCCGTTAACGACGACGCTCTCCCACCGCCATGCATCCATAGGCACGGTTCGCATAACACCTTAGATTGGAGGGTCGGTCAGCGCCACCTTATTGGTCATTCGGTCGTAACCTGCAACGTGTCTGTGGATAGCACAGCCAGCACTGCAGGTCGTTCGGCTATCCGCCACCTGCCGACGCTCCCAGTAGCCACCCAGTCCCTGGGAACACTGTCGTTTTTTACTTTTACATTAATATTTGTACCTGTTCCCGGTATTTGCAGGGGTTATTGTATAAATTGCAACAGTTCCTTTTCGTCTAGATGTGTTTCCATTCTAAACTTCCAGCTATAGTAGTTGGTTCCATCAAATAAAGGTAACTTAAATTTTTCTTCTGAAGAAGTCATTGTTCCAACACGTGTTTGAATGTTTCTTTACACCACTTCTTTAACGCCTATTAACTGGGCCCATAACCTGTTGAATTATTCCTTAGCAGAGTGTGGATTGTTGTGGTGTTGAGAATAACTTAACAATGTACTGTTTAACACTTTCTTATATTGTTGTATGAAAAATGAACTTTAACTTGTTACAACTTAAACTTGTATAGGTTACATCTACAGTCTACAGAACCAACAAAACGGTAGGTTTTCATAGGAGAGATAAAACGAGAGAGAGCGCACTTCATACCGGTGCTCATTTATATTGACTTGAACCACAGAATATATATATATATATATATATATATATATATATATATATATATATATATATATATATATATATATATATACAAACTAAAGAACTAACCTACTAATGGCCTAAGTACAAAATTGATACTTCCAACAAGTATGGATAATTGAATTAAAAGCTTAATGTTTATGGAAAATAGGATGATTTGAATCCGACGGAATACATATATCCGTGAAAGTTGGTTGTCTATATATATATATATATATATATATATATATATATATATATATATATATATATATATATATATATATATATATATATATATATATATATATATATATTATATATATCGACACCCAAAGTAATATTATAATGAAAGATATTTAAATCCAAGAAATTTATCTGTCGAGACAATTCTTTTTCAATTTTGAACGTTATATTTGGGTGAATACTATTAATATAATTCAAAAACTGATCTAATTATCTCACCGTGCCCTTAAAACAAGCAATTACATCATCAACGTATCTATGCCAAAAACTTATATGTGATGTTTTTCTAGAATTAAATATTATGTTATCTATATGTGACATGAAAATGTCTGCAATAAGCGGACTTAAGGGGGAACCCATAGCCAGCCCACTAGATTGTTCAAAAATGTTGTTATCAAATTGGAAGTAATTTTGACTAAGACATATATCTAACAAGAAAATAATATCATTTTTTTAAATAATATCCATAGTGAATTGTTGCAAAAAAAAATTCTAATTTGATCTATTACAATTATCTATATCCGTTATTTATAGATGAACGTTTTAATGTATTGGTGACTGTTATTGTGTATCAGGGTGTCAGTTAATGTTGTCTAGAAAGTGAAACATTAAACCATATATTTTCTATTTAATTATCATTATCAAACATTTTTCACCAAGTGATGTGAGAGGGATTAATCTCAGTTATTGTAATTTCATAAATTCGATGATTGATTGTTCCATAGTGAACAAATTCTTTATTAATCTCTTTTTCTTAAGTATTTCTTTTAGCCTTTTCTGATATTTGTATGTTATAATAATATACACGTTATACTTGTCCATCTAGCCCTATCCAGTATCTTATTTTTATTGATAATAACATTGATGATTAAATATCAATATCATATTGCAAATTCTTCTTCACAAGCTTCAACATTAATTTATTGTTATAATTCAATTTGTTACAAAAGTCTATTAAACTTTCGTGACTTTGTTTTCCTGTTTTCAGCAAACTGAATGTTTTTTTAATTAGATTAATTTAAATGCATGCAAATTTTACATAGACTATATATTCATTTTTTTCTGGGTTTTTCAGGACTAGTCAAGAAACGTTAAGGCTCAAAGCAAAAAATATGAATGAAACAAATCAATTTTCTACAGATGTATATACAAACATAAGCAATGATATCATGTTCGAATCATATCAACTAGATAATGCTGTGGAAATGAAACTGCTTTCCAATGCATCTCAAAGCATGCCTTCTTTCTTTGGGAATATCGAAGAGCAACTCTTTGATCACATAATATTAGATGACGGAGAACATATTGTATTGAAACAAACTGTAATGATGTACATCTATGCATTTCTTGTGGTGGTTCTTATTTTAATAACTTTGATACGATCAACGCTGTTCTTTCACTCGTGTATGCGAGCATCAATAAAATTACATAATAAAATGTTTCATTGTTTATTGGAAGCACCTATGCGATTTTTCGATACGAATCCGGCTGGAAGGATTTTGAATAGATTTTCCAAAGATATGGGAGCTGTTGATGAATTGTTACCAAGAGCATTGATGGATGTCGTACAGGTAAAACACTATGAAATATCCAAAAGCAATTTTTATTGAATTATTTGAGAGAGTTTTATATAAGAAGTATCAAATTGAAATGAACCTCATCAAGTTTTTCAATTGAATATGTTTTTAAAAATATGATGTACATATTTTAACGAATTCGTCATCGATTTTTAATTATTGTAGATAATTTTGAATGTTTTGTTTCAGATATTATTAATAATGTGTGGAATCCTTGTTATGGTAGTAATTGCAAATATGTATATGATTGTAGTTATTGTTGTTTTGGGCATTATTTTCTTTCAAGTCAGAAAATGGTACATTGCAACGGCACGAGAAATCAAGTTAATCGAGGGAGTAGGTAGGAAATAGTTTCTTCAATATTGAAACCAAATACAGAGACTTGTCAACAAAGACATTTTAAGTTACAATGATTCGCATAATGTTCAAGATTGGCACAAGTTTTAAATATACTGATATGTATAAAACTCCCCACCAAAGATCCTATGTCTGCTATGAAATTTATTGTTGAAAGTTCGAAAATATCGGATTTTTGCAAGTTATTTTGCCAACTAGTGTTATCCTAAAAATAAATGAGATAATAGTTGTAGATCATGCAATTATCTAACCAAATTGCTCGTATAGGTATTTTCCTACGAATCACCATTCCCAAGGTACCGCCATTTCCAAAGTTGAAAATATCATGTTACATAACATGCACACATTTCCGCATCACGTGAGGTACTGTATTTGCCGTATTTTTTTGGTCTCTCCGATAGTTATACAAAACAAAAGTCAAAATGTTTTGATCCAAATTGTCGATTAAAAAAACTGGGAGCTCAAATTGAAATAGACTTAGGCCGAAAAGAAGTCTTAATACAAAAGCTGATAGTTGATTTTACAGCTCAAATTTTATTTTGTTAAATCACTCGATCAAAAAATAAGTCAGGAGCCCCGGAATATCAATGTCAATATTTTCGACAACATTCGACTAGACGGGGGGGGGGGGTAATGACTATTATCAAATACTGCAGATTGAATATCATCTCCATTGAATCCAAGTGTAGTAATTTGATAACCTATGCGAGATCTAGTACGAGGTGAATTATTTGTCGATGTGCTGGCTTCTTTCATCTCGTGTTGTATTGTAGCTGCAGCTATAGAACTCTTTCTGGTGTTAATTTTACTGTACTGCATATGGATTGCCATATAATGTTTGTCTTTTGAAAGTTTTGAAGACACCCATCGTTTCTTTCAACACTTGAATCAATCAATGACTTCATTTCCCGATTAACAACAATTCCGCTTTCATTCAAAGATATACTGCATATAAAGCAAAATTTCAAAATTTTTCTAAAATTATGACATTGCTCAAGGTCATACTCGAAATAAGTGACATTTATTCAAACTATAGAAATTGTATGCATAGTATGCTTTTGATAATATATGAGGCCAATAATGAACATCCGATGAGGTTTTTATTTTTCGTAGAGAGTATATTATTAAATTCGTTGTCTGAAATCGCGATATCTCAGAAATATTGATATTCGAGAGAAAAAAGTAACTTAAGAATTTTTGTAGACAAATACATGACCTACATCTTTTGTTTCACCTATTTTCACGATAACACTTACCGTTAATGATGAAAATGCAAAACTTGATATTTTTAACTTTTGATCTTCAATGGGATCAGTGAGGACATTTGACATTTTATTCACTACAGCGTATCTGAAACCTGTACTAATTTCCAGCTCTATGCGAATTATTGTAAGCGCACTCCTATTCGTTTCGCTTATTTTGACTGGACTACTACAAAGTAGTCAGAAGTAACTTGAGTTATTTAGAAAATCAATCGAGTAATTGGTACCTGGTTTATTCTCTTATATTATTAATAATATTATTTTTCAGCGAAATCGCCGGTATTTTCATATGTTAATTCATCAATTAATGGCTTAACTACAATTCGCGCATCGAAAAATGAAGAAGTTCTCAAGAAACAATTCGACGACCATCAGGTGAGTTTAAAAATAATACCACAATGGGGTACTGTTTTTAAAATCTAGGACCATTTCAATGAAATATGAAGTGATTTTCATCTGATTCACATCCATAGGTTTTATATTTCTTTTAATAGTATATTATTCAACGAGCGGTAACGTAGGTCATAACTCACGCAGATGAAGATTGCAGCACGAGCAGCAAGCGAGTGCTGTAATTCATCAAGTGAGTTTTGACCATTACCGCAAGTTGAATACTATACTTTATCTACGACTATAACAATAAATACTAAGATACAAGTAAAAGTTTGAATGGTTTCGACAATGTTTCTTCTGTATTTGTGGAATTCTGGACTTCCATTGTCTATAAAAATATATCTGAAACAAAAATAAAAGAAAAGAAAATTTGATTAGTAAATGGCAAGAAAAGAAAGGAAAAAATAGCTGAAAAATTAAATTCAATGAATTAGTAGTATCTGAAAAGAGAAATGAAATAAGATTAGTAAATAATAAGTTGGAAAATGGTGAAAAAATAAAATTATACAATATACATATATGTATATTGTATAATTTTATTAAAAAATTAAATTCAATGAATTAGTAGTATCTGAAAAGAGAAATGAAATAAGATTAGTAAATAATAAGTTGGAAAATGGTGAAAAAATAAAATTATACAATATACATATATGTATATTGTATAATTTTATTTTTTCACCATTTTCCAACTTATTATTTTTATAAGTTGGAAAATGGTGAAAAAATAAAATTATACAATATACATATATGTATCTTGTATAATTTTATTTTTTCACCATTTTCCAACTTATTATTTACTAATCTTATTTCATTTCTCTTTTCAGATACTACTAATTCATTGAATTTAATTTTTCAGCTATTTTTTCCTTTCTTTTCTTGCCATTTACTAATCAAGTTTTCTTTTCTTTTATTTTTGTTTCAGATATATTTTTATAGACAATGGAAGTCCAGAATTCCACAAATATACAAGTAAAAATTCACAATAATTAGGTAGTATTAACTGAATTTGAAAACGTCAGAATTATTGAAGTGACATTAGCAGATGAGTGACGGTCGATCTCACTTGGGATCTTAGTAGACTATATAGTGAGTTATAGCAGTGAGTTATTATTACTCACGCTGTTTGGTAATAGATACTATTAATTGATTATACGCAGTTGAATAATGAATATATTATTCAATAGAAGTAGATGAAGAATTCATAAGGTATTTTCACGAAATTGTGGAATTGATGTACCTACTGTATGAGAAAATAATTAGTCGAAGTCTTAAAATCTCATTTTTCCATTAGTGTTAATAATTCAAATGACTGAATAACGGCTTGATATATGAATGTTTCTACAACACAAAATATTCTTTACAGTTGTTTCATTAGAAATAGTTTGGAACACGGCATCCTTCATATCAAGCAATATTTAAAAAAAACGCAGTTCCTCATAATAAAAAAAAACTCGTGAGCAGTAGAGCTCCACCACTATGGTCGTATTTTACGCGCGAAATCCAACGAATCGAATTATATACATATTGGAAAATCCACATATAAAATTTCAAGCCCATATTGTAAAAACAAATTCGCAAAGTGACAAATTCGCAAAGTGCATCGTTTACTGAAGGCACTTTCTCAACATTAACTCAATCTACGTACCAAGTTTGAACCCTCTAACTCAATTTGCAGAAGCTGTGGAGTTTGAAAAATTTTCAAAAACCACGAAAAAACAACTAATATTAATTTACATAAAAATTACGACGGTTAGAAAAATTTCATCAAATTCAGGTTGTATCGTTCTCCAATTGAAACAATCCCAAATAAAAATAATTCAGCTCATTTGGTGTGATACAAACCGCTGGAGATGTACATATTGGATATTTATATGAAAATTAGAAATATCTACGTAAAAATGTTCACGTACGGTTGAAGAAATTTACCCAAATTTTGATACTTTCGTTCTGCAATGGAAACAATCCCAGGTACAATTTCAGCTCATTCGATTCGATGGGAGCAGCTGGAGATGGCAATATGTACCGGGAAAACAAAACAAAAATATAAGTATATATATATATATATATGACATGAGAAATTTTTCGAAAATCGTGGTCTAGGAGGTCAAAAACGAATGGGAAAAATACTCCCGCACCCGACTGCTTTCCTTTGATACACTGCAATAGTATGTATTTTATAGGATAAAATAAAACTAAAAATATAATATAATTATTGTGGATTCTCGGTTGCTTTGACAAACTGGTATAATGTTAGAGTAGTTATATATAGGCAATCGATGGTACCTTAGACGCAAAACGAGACATAGTATAATTCTGAAAATTTGTTCCTCCTAAACCTGAATAACCCTCAGTGTCGCCCTTGTCCTAATACCGTAAAACGGGGTTACTTTGGCAGATTTCGGGAGATATTTGACAATAAATCTAAAACCTTCGTCAATAATCCACAAGAAAAAATCTCATTGTAACAAAAATCAATATGTCTGTAAATGCAGAATATCTGAATAGAAAATATTGAGAGGTAACTGAGAAAAAAAATAGAGGCTGCCAAAGTAGGCAAACGATTGGGGTAACTTTGGCATGATATGTATTTCGCTTGGAATATGAAAGTATACTGCTCTAAAGGTCTTCGTTGGCAACGTTTTTAATTTAAATTTGGATTTTGACCATTTTTCTTGAAAAATGCCATAACTTAGCTTTCTTAAAATAAGGTTTTTGTACAAAAATGTCATTTTATTCAAAAATAATAAACTATTGGATAAAACAACATGCAGATATAGCAACAAAAACAAAAAATTAACTCTGACCGTGTGGAAAATAATCTTAACATGTTAAATATCTGAAAGGTAATTTTTCTGAGGGATTATAATGTCTATCTTTTATGGAGTCGTCACTGTCAAAATCTATTTCCTCGCAATTTGAGCAGGTGTAATAGCGATCCATGCTTTACTCATTACAAATACCACAAACCCAATGAATGCATTGTGCACATGCAATCCAATCAGGTCCTGCATATTTTGACCAGTCTGCATAGCAAATAGAACATCGATCTTTTGATTTTTTGTCATTTGTTCTGGTAGAACGTTTAATACCGGATGGTCCTGGTTGTGGTTGAGGTTCAGATGACAATTTTAGTTGGGTTTTCTTCATTGCTGATTTCCCAGTCTTCTTCCCCTCATCTTGCTGGTTTTAGGTAACACTTCTTCCATTTCGATAGCTGGATTTTCTGGTAGGGTTTGATCTTCACCTTTGTTAGTGGAAAGCCCCAATTGCTGACCGTCGTCAGAGTGTGTTTCAGTAACTGCTCCTCCTCTCGGGTAAATACAATCGGATGACCTATTTTCTTGTTGTGCCTTCCAACCAACTTATTTTGGAGGGTTCCAGGGGAGATTTTGAATCGGCGATTCGCCTGGGCTTGAGACACCCCTCCTCTTATGGCAGCTAACGCTTGTTCTAATTGCTGGGGGGTATAGTTACCATATGTACGGCCCCCAATTTTCTTAATGTAGTGGCGCGGCATTTTTCTAATAGTTTGAACATGTAATAAAGAAAGGAACCTGCAAAAACCGCGAAAAAAGATAAAACGGATAAAAAATAATTTTCAAAAAAACAAAACGAATAACTGCCAAAGTTACCCCCGGTGCCAAAGTAACCCCATTTTACGGTATTTTCCAAGTTTTCCGAGAGATCCATAAAATTTCCTATTTTTGTTCAAAACATACCTCCAACTAAATGTTTATTACTACGGTATTTGAATTCCTGGAAAGCTGAAATTTTGGAATCAGATTGTCATTTCTTGTGCATAAGTATTGTTTTAAATAATTCGTTCTGTGTCGTACAGCACCCTCCAAAAATGACGTGATATTACCGCTATATACAAAAATGTAAAATTAATTTTTCAAATGGAATACACTAGGTAAATATTCTGAAATATATTGAAAATTCTTTGAAACCAATATGTCATACCTATTTCTATACCTATATCTATATATATAAGTAGTTAGGTTTCGGATATAAAAGCAAGTTTGAAAATTAGATAATTTTGTGATGAGTCATCATGAAACATGTTATTTTAATATTTTCAAAATCAATGAGTAAATAATGAAACGTCTATGTTTAAATAACGAGTGTAGTTTCCGACGAATTTCATCTAAATGATCTTTTGATGAAGTTTTTGGACAATATAACATAATTACACGAACATGCAGATGACTCAAAGTTTTATCAAAAAATATCATGTGATCACGAAGCTAATCTTCTTCAGGGCGTTATGGATCGCTATGTGACCTAGTGTGAAACTAATCGTATGTTTTAAATATTGTTATGTTCTTGCTCACTTATTTCCTTTTGCCGTTCAAGGTTATCACGGTCTGATACCTACTTTGTAAATAAAAATTATTTGAATGGTCTAGTTCTGTTAAGGATCTTTCCAGTATTCTGAAATTCAACGCTCTTGTGAGCAGTATCAATGTTTGGTTTTATTATTAATTGAAATATGTTTTCTCCACGATCATCACAGAATTCGTCAATTCTGATATCAAATTTGATTACAGAATGCTGGAATTCTCTCTCTTGAGATTGAAGAAGTATTCTGCAACACCTCTGCCCCCATGCAATTTAAATGTATTTGCTTTCTCTCCCTTGTAATAGAATAATATTCTCACACTGGCTAGCAATAATAACATTAGCCTTGACGCAGTTTATTGTCATCGTAGTGGCAAATTTGAGTAAGTGTCAAAATTATTGCTGTCACGTTTTCATTCGAAAATATAATAAGTATTATGAATTTATGCAGTGATTCAGAATCAGAGTGTGAAAATACATCACTACACTGGTCATTGTTATCGGAGGACGTCGGCTACTATGTTAGTGGACACAGGAGCAGATATGGAAACACCAAAAAGGCATGGGAGGTGGAAGTCTTCTCAAGTGCCAGAAGGATACATGAAAAATTCGGTGCAAAATCGAATAAATATAGCAAATAAGTTAGTCTCATCAATTACTGGATCTAATACACCGCTAATCATGCCTTTCACTTCAAATTATGTGACTGTTAGTTCATCTTCTACAAACTACGCAATTGTTGAAAATTCTTCCAATAATGCACCAGTTTTCATTTCGAGAACTGTACAAATATAACAATTAATACAAAGTAGAATGTTTCTCGAATTATTGAGTGTTTACCTAATATAATTGTGATTGAGTTCTGTAATATAAATTATCTTTTGTTCGTTTTCATATAAAAATATATATTTGAAATTTTCGATCGTGGAGAAAGTATATTTTGCTACTCGGTTAGAATGAAAATTCGTGATGCTCGTGATTCCTCACGCTCGCCTTCGGCTCGCGCTCGGAGCTTTTCCACTCGCATCGAATTTTCATTCTAACCTTGTTACAGAATATACTATTCCGAATCTACATTAAAACTCTTGTTCTGCTATTACATGAGGAGTATTGTAGATAATGCATCTATTGTTTGGTTTTCAGACCATGTAATGATTTATAGAGCCCTTATTTAGTTTGGGGTTATGTTGCACTGCGACCTTACGGTCTATTGTACCCCTTCTGGAGCCCTTGAAAGAGATCAGATTAAGTTTTACGTTTTATTGCCTATTATTACTTGGGATCAATAGAAATGAAAGGGATAATCATTTACTGAGTCACAATTGGGATTTACCTGCCTTGTATTAAAGAAGACTAATGCCTGACCGTATTTTCTTTTGCAAAGTAGTCCATAGCGATGTGTATTCACCAGAACTTTTATCGCTTGTTAAACTTAACATACCGATAGGAAGAACAAAAAATACAAGCTAATAATTTTCATTCACAGGATGTCCATACAGCAGCATGGTATTTACAAGTTTTGTGCTCAGTGGCGTATGGTTTATGGTTGGACTTGATTTGCGCAATTTTTGTTTGTTTCGTAATTGGTGGTTTCGTCGTATTAGACCAATGTAAGTATTGTTCTTTATGTACTTATGATAATATTCGTATTTTTAATATTTTTACATACCCATAAACATTTACCACAATATTTGTATTCAGTGAGTAGGAAAAATAAACGAATTAATACTTTTGTATATCGAAGAATGTGGAGCTGACATATTCGCCTGCTTTTATTTACCAGTTATAATGTATAATTGAAATGGACTTACAATGATATATTTCAGTCACTACGGTGCAAGGAAGTTTAATTGGACTTGGAATATCACAAGCATCGATTTTAGTGGGAATGCTTCAATTTGGTATGAGGCAAATTTCTGAGGTCGTAAACTATTTGACAAGTGTCGAGAGAGTTCTCCAGTATACACAGTTGGAAAAAGAACATCCACTTTTCTCTCCAGAAGGTGAGTTTCATGAAAGGTAAACGTCCATATGTCCGCTTCGGACGGATCGCATCAAACCGATTAGTTTATAGTAGTTCGCAGGAAAATAGGATTTCCGACGCATTGGGTACGTAGAATGGGATTTTAGAAAACCGTTTGGATTTTCCTAGCAAACGGACGAGCGAAAACCATTTATATGGAACAAAATGAAAGGTGATGAAGAAATAGTCATTGCTTGTTTTTGAGAAAAACAAAATGAAAGAAAAAAACCGTTTTGGACTCATAAAGCCGAGATAAGGAGAAAGAGGACGAATACTGGGGCCCGAAGGGTCCCGTCGATCGCCTCGAACCTTTTTGTAGTGCTTAGGCTATGTCCCGTTCCCGACCGCGACGCTCATTTTCGATATCGAACGTTTAAAGTTTAACGTTTCTTCGAATTTCGTGAAAATGGCAGCATTCCGGACACTTAAGAACTATTTTTCCATCAAACGAACCGAGATTCACGTGACCGCCTTTCTAGTCGATAGTTGGACGGGTTAAATTCTATCGAGAAATTTCGGCATGGCGAGGCACAATGAAGTCGTAGTGATGAGCCGATTGCGCACGAACGCGAGATTGGCAGCGAGCAGATGACGCGCCCGTTCGACAGAGACAGAGATGAGATTAGCACTTGACACATCGCATACAGTTCGACAGAGGCAGGGACGGACTTAGCACTCATTGGGATTCAGGAATCTATATTTTCATCGATCTATTTTTTCATGAATCTACTTAATAGGCGATGGAACCTCTCACTAGTTTCTTTTCTATACAAATAATTCTAAAATCATTGATGAGATCCGTCCGATGCGGACATTTGGACGTTTACCTTAACGGAATAGACATCCACTAACTTTTTCTTTTCAAGATAAGAAACCCAAAGAACCTTGGCCAAGTATGGGAAAAATTGTATTTCGAAACTTGAGCCTGAAATATGTTCCGACAAATCCGCCAGTTCTTGATAATTTGAATATCGAGATTTTACCTGGAGAAAAGGTAGGTTCATGAATCCTGAAACACACCTGGAAATATTCGACAAATCTCAAACTAATAACAATATGTATAAAAGTAATTTGTTTAATTGTTCATTTCAACCCAAAATTTCATAGGTATACTTTTATTGTGATTGTATTGATTAATTTGGCGTCTCAGTAAATCAACTACTAGACTTCAATAAATTAAATATAATTATTCTAATTCTTTAACTCCTCAAGCAATATTCATACTTTATTTAACTACATCAGCATGAACACCGGAATTTATTTATCGTCACCATCAGGATTTGAATAATTCTATTGAAATAAGCATCCATATTTACAGTTTCCTCAATATCAAATGATATTTGTTTTAAAACATTTTGATATATTTGCTGTTCAAATATTGGTGTACGGTTTTTGATGTTTTTGCTATTCGTGAGACAATTGATGCTTAATTGTAATTCTAGAATCTCACAAAATACTTCAAATTAAATTTAGCATATACCTACATAGGCCAAGCTACAGAGATTTAGAATGAGCATTTTGTGCAAAAAGTGTTATAAGGAAACCAGCTCCGCCATTGTTTGCCAAATAGTTCCACATGATATAGTGATATGTTTTTCACTCGACTTTATTATTTATGTCTTTGTTATTAACAATTTTATACAAAATGTCGAATTTTTTTTAGTTTTTTGCTTATAAAATTGAAACTATCAAAGTAATCGTGATGGTGGCAATAGACTTATTGTAGAAAATAAAAAGACGATAAAAATGTGAGGTCGGACGACTCGATCAGATCCTCAGTCTGAGGGAAAAATGGAAAAAACCGGCCAAAATGCAGTTTTTTCAAAAGTTCATAACTCGGTTGTTTTTCGAGTTGTAGCGTAGATCCTCGGGTTAGTATTATTTATCAATATAAACTTTATTTGTGCGAAGAGCAGGAACTGTCCGATGCATAGTTTTTGATCTGTGGCCATTTGAATTTTTTACTATGCAATTTTCCAGGAGACCTGAATGCGACAGGTATAGTCCGATTTCAATTTACAAAAAAGATTTTGAAAGTAGAATTCTCATAGTCCAAAACGTTCATCTTGGTTTTACATGAAAACGCTGAGAAATATGTGAAAAATGAAGCTGAACATGACGAAAAAGGGCCGAGCGCGTGAGAATAGTTGAAGAGTGGGGGTAGAGCAGCAGGCAAGGATAAGCACGACATTAGAAAGCGTCGGCATTTTGAACATAACGGTTATTTCTCAGCCGTTTTTCGTTATGTTCAGCCTTATTTTTAACATATTTCTCAGCGTTTTCATGAAAAACCAAGATGAAAGTTTTGAACTATGAGAATTCTACTTTCAAAATCTTTTTTGTAAATTGAAATCAGACCATACCTGTCGCATTCAGGTATGCTGGAAAATTGCATAGTAAAATATTCAAATGGCCTCAGATCAAAAACTATGCATCGGACAGTTCCTGCTCTTCGCACAAATAAAGTTTATATTGATAAATAATACTAACCGGAGGATCTACGCTACAACTCAAAAAATAACCGAGTTATGAACTTTTGAAAAAACTGCATTTTGGCCGGTTTTTTCCAATTTTCCCTTAGACTAAGGGTCTGATCGAGTCGTTCGACAAAAAACTAAAAAAAACGCAATTTTTTGCATAAAATTTTTAATAACAAAGACATAAATAATAATGTCGAGTGAAAAACATATCACTATATCATGTGGAGCTATTTTACACACAATGGCGGAGCTGGTTTTCTTCTAACACTTTTTACATGAAAAAATCTCTGTAGCTTGGCCTAACAATTCACAGAAGATAATGATGCAATGATTTCAGATTGGTATTGTTGGCAGAACTGGTGCGGGAAAGTCTTCTCTTATTGCAGCCCTATTTCGACTAGCTCCATTAGAGGGAAAAATTTTAATTGATGGCATCGATACGGAAACAATTGGTCTAAGAGACTTGCGAAAAAAAATTGCTATTATTCCACAAGAGCCAGTTCTTTTTTCAGCTACGATGAGGTATAATTTGGATCCATTCAACGAGAGCAAAGATGAAGAATTATGGACTGCGCTCGACGAGGTAAATACGAAAATGTGAAATATAACTCAGTGAGTGATTTTTTTCTCAGGTAGAGCTCAAAGACGAAATAAATAGTTTGGATTTCATGATCACAGAGGGAGGCAACAACTTTAGTGTAGGTCAAAGACAGCTTATCTGCCTGGCAAGAGCTATACTGAAAAATAATAAAATACTTATCTTAGATGAGGCAACTGCTAATGTGGATCCAAAGTGAGTATTAATATAATTATAATAATTTTAGCTACGATTGAATCTGAATTAATTAATCCATTTTTTGTGAGTTGGAAAAGCGTTTCTTGATCTTACATTTATACTTCTTATTATTATTTCTTTATATTTTCCGTGTTGATAATTTAGAAAATTATACAACATCATAGGTTGTGATTGAACTCTAAAAATGAAGGACACCCTACTGCGTAGCACTAGGAATGATAAAACCCCTCGGCGCATGTGCATGTCGTCAATATTTTTTGAATGTATTATATAAATTAAATAACAATGAAAGTCGATTTTACGAATGAAATGAAGGAAAATTGCAATAAATGTATTAATAAGTCGATATTACGAATAAAATCCTTTAAAATTTAGCAAAAAAATTATTCATTGATTGACTGTCGAATTTGAATATCCTATTCCGGCTCATTTTGCTGCAAATTATGAATCAAATTGATAAGATGGGAAGCAGACACAGACGCAGAATCAGCTGAAGCTATCAACGTCGCTTGGTTACCGTGGCACACAGAGCACTTCGACGCATGTTTTGTAGGACTTCGTACATATCGAATTGGCGCATGCGCATGTCGTAATGCCTATCTAAAAACGCTATAATTTGTTATTCTTCTTCGGGAAAAAATTGGGAACAAAACTTCTCTAATAAAATCATATGTATTTTATCGATATCCGTTGGAACTTTTAAAATCGGACCAGATCCCAACTTTTTGTAGTGAGAATTTAGCTCCGCCTCGGGGTAAAAACGCTATATTTTTTTATTCTTCGTTGGGCAAAATTGGGAATTCAAATTCCCTAATGAAATCATATGTGTTTTATCGATATCCGTTGGAATTTTTAAAATGGGGCCAGATTCCAACTTTTTGTCGTGAGACTATAACCCGTTTAGTTTCGCCTCGGGGTAAAAATCGTTATATTACCTATTTACCTAATCGGTAATCACTTACATTAGCTGTAACCTGTAACTGACGAATCAAGTGTTATACGGAGATACATACTAGCAGACATCAATCCCACTGTTTCTTAAAATAATTAACTAGTATTTAAATTCTGAATTCAATAAAGATTATCCTGAAACATGATTTTGTGAATAATATGCTACTTTTAAACATGCTGGATATATGAAAGTACTTATATTATTGTATTTGTATAAGTTACATACACTATCTGTTTGGTAACAATATCGACATATGAGTTATATAGATTTATTATTCACAGTAATTTGAATATATGTTTAATATTCACAATGACTAGTTAAAACATTATTATTAGTCTATACTAGGAATTTGTTGGTACAATGTTTGACTCAAATGAATAATACATAATTTTTTTTCATAAAACAATAGGTATGTAGGTACACTGAGAATAAATATATTCAAATATTAAAAAATCTCATTCATTCTTCATTTTAATTTTCAACAATATAATTTTCAAACTATCTATGATCTCGTCGGAATATGTGCATATACTCAGATAAGAAGAATAACTTGACAACAAAAAATAAACGTTTTGTAAAGAGGGCTTATAGTTTTAATGAGTTCTGAAATGAGAATCATTTACTGATTAAAAGCACGTGGAAAGTTTTGTAATTTTAATTATTAAATTGAATCGATGTTGAACTTTGGCTTATAAAGCCGAATTTCAGTTTTGTTATACACAACAACTATCAATGTTGAACTCTTGCTTTAAAGTCAGTATATTATGCTTTATCAACTTCTGAAAATATTAGTTAGTTCTTGTGTTTGAAGCGGAGTTTAGATTCTTTGAAAAAATTTTAAAACTGTTGAATTATCAGATGAATATTGAGTTTTCATTATTCTTTTCAGAACTGATGAACTGATTCAAAAAACAATAAGAAGGAAGTTCAAGAGACGTACCGTTTTGACCATAGCCCATCGGCTTAATACAATAATGGATTCAGATAAAGTTCTTGTGATGGACTCTGGATGTGAAGTGGAGTTTGATATCGCTCATATTCTACTCCAGAATCCTGAGGGATACTTTACCAAAATGTTGAATGAAACAGGACCAATGATGACAGAGACGTTAAGAACGGTTGCTAAACAAACATATGAAAAAAAAATGTCACTATCAAGTAATACTTATATGCTAGATTGAACTACTTGAGTTTTAGTCAACTAATTTAATGAAATAATAAATTTGTAAAGTATAAAGTGGAGGAATATCGGCCTCTCAAGGGAATTCATGAGTATTTTGATTAAATTATTATTTAGAGAAAAAAAGGGCAATTAAGGAACAAAATTCAAGCATAGTAAAAATTGAAAAGCTCGAATGATTTCTATAGAGAGAAATTGCATGTAAATTTCCTTCTTTTTCTATCGGTACATTTAATATGTTCAGAATCTACGAGTGAACAAAAATGGCAAACGAAATTTCATTCGTTTAAAATGGCCTTGCAGGATATTTCTACAAAATAATGGCCAAAATTACACATAAAACAGTAATCTCAAAATAAGCACATCATTTGAATATTTATGTTAGCTCCAAGTAAACTGAATGAAAAAGAATATTATTCAGTTCATATTCACACTTACAAACAATTTATACAACGGTTTTGTTATTAAAATTCACAGTTTGATAAGCGTCCTTTACTTATAGTTTCTCTTATTCTTCTAAAAATTCCTTCATACACTCAGTACAATTTGAACTATGTAGAAGATACTTACCGTTGAAATTCCTGGTAAACAGGCTCTGAAATTTGTATTAGGGTGGGAGAACCCTGATAGTCAGGATTCTCTCCTCCTTGAGCTGCTATTCCTCTACTTTACACTACTGAGTAAAAAAGGAAAATTTTCAAGTAAAACATTTAAATATTGCTTATTTGTCGAAGAAATTCTCTTAAAATTTAATACTTTGATTAACTCTCAAATAATTAAAGATTAAGCATTCTGATTGTGTAATTTTTTTAGATCAATATCAACTTTTTAGTTGTTTCGGTATAAATATTACAATCAATAATTCATTGAATAATAATTTCTTTAATAAACCGAATATTCCCATTTTGTTAGTAATTATAGTAGGAATGTGGAGTGTGGACTGTCCATTTGCCAACACATCCTACTTATTTACTAGGTTTAGTATGTTTCTCATAATTAATTATTCTTAAGCAGAGAATGAAATTTCAAGTGAATCTACTCAAGTTGGAGGGTTAGATACGGTTAAAAATATAGTCTTCTAAGCAAACGTCGATGAAACATTTGAAAAGTACTCACTAGTGGAAAATCATCGTCAACCTATCGTTACAATGAAATCAAATCTAATGCAGACTGAACAATCTAACTATAAAAGATATAAGTCAAACCAACTCTCAAATATGGTTCCTATACTCAGATATTTGAAAGCAAACATTCAACTTACGTAGACATACAGTATATACCTTTATACACACATATATATATATATATATATATATATATATATATATATATATATATATATATATATATATATATATATATATATATATATATATATATTGATATATATATATATATATAAATTTTTTATATAATTATCTTACCTGTGGGATATCTATTTTGATAATCTCAACAGCCTTTCTTTTGGAAAGAATATAATTAAATAACAAACTTAGTTACAATTTATTACCCTATCAAAATATTTGTCATAGTTGAAAATAATATTTTTTAAAATTTTCCAAAATTAATGACTAATATTGAGAGTCATATTATTTTCTACTAATAAAAATGTTATGGTAAAATTACAATTTTTAAGGAAAAGTTAACTGTTATCGAATATTTAATGAAAATCGTAAAGCTGGATTAAATGCTCAGAGATCAACATGAGTCGAATCAAATATTATCTAACCTCCAGAATAATTGGAATTCGAAAAGTTTTCATATATGCTACGTACCAAAAAGTTTGTTGAAAATGCGTATCAGTTCAAAATCAAATCATGAAAAATATGCAATTTGACCATGGTCAATTTAATATACCACATAAAGTAAACAAGGAAAATTCTTCAATAATTTGAAAAATATTTTCCTCAACGAGAATTCCATATTCACAATGTAATAGTGAATTATAGAAATCGTCAAGTCATCCCGACTCGAAATGTGCTAACAGCCGTTTCGATCTTATTAGATCTCATCAGCGCAGATTATTTGACTTGAAGCGAATTAACAAATTTCTAATTGCTCTCCAATAGAAATCGAGACCGAGCTACTTTCTAGATGAAATTCCTCCACCAAAGATATCGGAAACCAACAATTCACTGCCTAAATCGAAAATGAAGAATACCGTTGGGAAGATACATAGAATACGCCACAATTGCAGTGTAGACATTTCATGTCAGGAAGTTATGTATTCTCCCGGCAGTATTCTGCATTTTCAATCTAATCAGTGAATTGAAGGGCTCGGGGCAATAAGGGACCTAAGCCACAATTTTTAAATTTGTACGATTTTAGTGAAGCGGCATTTGTAAAGAAGGTATTAAGCCACCATACAAGTTATTCGGTTATTGCGCGATAGATGTCGCCACCAAGCTATGAGGACCTTGTTGCCTACTTACAAAATAGTGGAAAAATTTCAATCAAAAACGTCATAAGCCACAACAAAATCAACATGGCGACAGGTGATTATATGTTATTGAAGCGAAAACGGGTATTTTATAACGAAAAAGGCGGTATTTCAGATTAGGATTTTGACTCTGACGATTCAGTAAAGGATAGGGAATATTCTCCAGATACTAGTTCAAGTGAAAGTGATGAATCTACAATAAAAGAGGTAAATAAACATTTTAGTGGCTTAAGTCTTTTTTGCTGTAGGTTATGTGGCTTGTGACTTATTAAGGTTATAATATCATTAAATTTATTTTTTTAATATAGCGTGGCCATAAATAGGTCATTTTTAATTTTGTACGAATAAAGAGTCACCAACACTTTCATTTTAATTATTATTTGTTTGCCAATAAAACTTTTTAAGACCAAAAAAGTATAATACTTTTAAGGTGGCTTAGGCCCTTCTTGACTAGAATATGTTTTGTTTTTTCAGAGGACCCGACAATATCATGAAGATAAAGATCAAAAAGGCAGCAGAGGTTCAGTTTTGAGCCCAGAAAAACTTCCGCCAAGCCGGTGGAGAAGAGTAAATATTGAGGGAAGAAAGAAAACCAAAGCAAAGAAGCGTCGAAATTTGGGACATGCCTATAAAAATTTGAAGGGTGCAGCAAAAGAAGCAAAGAAGATTGGAGAGCCGTGTAAGTGCAAAAAAAAGTGCAGAGAGCTGCTCAGGGGTACCGAAACCGGATTTTGGGATTTAGAGACATGAAAATCAGAACACGTATTTATTTTCCACAATAAAAGTTACAAACAAAAAGAGGAGCTACAAGAAAAAAACAAAAAGACAAGAGTCAGCAAGAAAATTTACCAACTTGTACTTTGTAAAAGTAAACGGAATAGATGTCCAGATTTGTAAACAGGGGTTTTTAGCGGTTCATGGACTACAAAATTCAGCTAAACGAGTTAAACTAATTTCAAAACAAATTTCGGAAGGAAGACCAACACCAAAAAAAGATGAGCGTGGTAGATATCACAACCGACCGAATAAAGTTGCCCCAGAAATAGTACAATCGGTTCACGACCACATTGAAAGTATCCCTAAATATGTGAGTCATTATAGTAGGATCTCTAATCCAAACAGAGTATATTTGAACCACGACCTTAGTATTTCAAGCCTTTATAAGGATTATTACATTGCATGGTGTAAACTGAATAATATTATTCCTGTTAATGAGGATCGCTACCGAAAAATCTTTAACTTGGAGTACAACATAGGGTTTAAGATGCCTAAAAGCGATACATGTCAAACATGTGATTCACTGAATCGTATGATAAGTTCAAATAAGGAAAATGAATCTGAGGCTAAAAATCTCCAAGTGAAATTACAGTTACATCAAACTCGCGCGCAGGCAATGCAACAAAACCTTAAAGACGAAATTAAAAATAATGAAGAGATTCATAACACCGACATAATTTCATTTGACTTGCAGCAGACATTACCCACGCCTTCATTGACTGTTGGCTTGGCATTTTACCTTAGAAAAGCGTGGACTTATAATCTTGGCATACATGACTGTGTATCTGGGCAAGGTCATATGTTTATGTAGACAGAGTCAGTTGCAAAAAGAGGAAGTTCCGAAATTGCTAGTGTACTTTTAAAATACCTAACAAGTAAACCAACCAGGTCTGAAAATCTTGTAGTCTTTACCGATAACTATGGGTGCCAAAACAAAAATTGGCTAATAATGACACTATGGCTACAGTTAGTTAGAGAAAAAGTTTACAAAACTATAGAGCATCGTTTTCTTGTATCTGGGCACACTCATTTGCCTTCAGATAGAGACTTTGCTTTAATTGAAAAGCATAAAAAGTATGTTAAGCAAGTGTTTTCTACAGAAGAATGGTTTGATATTGTAAGAAAATCGAACAGAAAAAAAACCTTTTACAGTAGTGGAAACGTCTCAACAAGATTTTGATACTTTTGATGAGGTAATTATAACAAAAAAGAATTTTACAACCGGGAAAAACCCAATCAAGTTTACAGACGTGCGCTGCTTTCGATTCGATAGCGAACACCCAAATTCCATGTTTATTAAACACGCTTTAAATGGATGCTTTGAAGAGGTAAATGTTGGTAAAAGAGGTGTTAAGTTAGGCGACAAAATACTGGTAACCAAAATGTTAAAAAAAAAATTTGAAGGCCCAATAAAACTTAACATCAAAAAGGTTCAGGATTTGAAGAAACTTTTACAATACATTCCCCCCATAAACCAACAGTTTTATCTTAGTATTATTGAAAATGCTTCCAGTAATATTGAACAAGACTCCGACCAAGTTAATGAAACAGAAAATATAGACGGGGATGCAGAAACCAATATTATTTTTGATTAAAACATTTTTTGTGTATTTTTTACTTTGGAATTTATATTCGTTTTGTTATTATCAAAAAGGTCATAAGCCACATTTATGTTTCAATATATTTGTTTTCCCGGAAAATGCATTTTTTTTTAGTTTTTTTTCAGTAAAATATGTTTAACAATCTTTTATATATATAAAAAATTGGGTTAATCACTATACAAAATTAAAATATGATTTCTGGATTTTGTCCAAAACTTTAAACCTTATTTACTACATTATTTTCAAATGAGGCTTAGAGCCCTTATTGCCCCGAGCTCTTCAATTGTTGGTTTCTAATATCCTTGGCGAATGTGGAATTCTCATCGAGGAATGATAATTTTTTAAATTATTGAAAATTTTCCTTGTTCACTTCATGTAGTATATGAAAATTTGGTTGAAGCATTATTTTAAAAAGTCATTTTCCTTCATGGTTTTCCGTCTAAATATAGTGATGAGCTTATCAATCAGGGATATTACATATCCTTTGTTACATTGTTTATCTATTCGTTGTCTTTCGTTTGATGAATCCTAGTGATTTAGTAAGTTTGATCCTTGTATTAAATAAGATCATTATTTACGAATATTATGCAGAAATATGTATATATTCCTTATAAATAGTTATCATACAATATAGACGATATAACACTAACCAAAGTTTCATTTCGTGAAGGAAAAGAGTGATATCAAGTTAAATACACTACAGAAGAATAGAATAAGTTGTGCTTCAATCATGGAAGAGTGTTATCCTTTAGACAAAAAATCTCCGAAGCAGGATGCAAATTGTTTTTCTAAACTAGTGTTTTGGTGAGTTTCAATATTTTATACAAGACTACATTCCACATACTTGTGAATATTTGAATATGAATGTATTTAATTATTTTGATATACAGATGTGTTCCCAATTATTTGTTACTCAAGTTATTTTAGTGAGAAATAAAACATTGGTTCGATGAATCAATCATTATTTGGGTTGAAACTCTGCCACTGCTTTTTTATGAATAGAATATTCAGATAACGAAGAACATCACTTACAACAATGGAGAAACAGTAAAGTACTCTGTGACATGGTGAAATTATTCGTTTGCTTTTCATGATACAATTTGCTAGAATATTAATCAGTGAATACTGAAAATAACAGAAGGCGACATTGGTATTTAAAAACCAGATATATACATATATATATATATATATATATATATATATATATATATATATATATATATATATATATATATATATATATATATATATATATATATATATATATATATATATATATATATATATATATATATATATATATATATATATATATATATATATATATATATATATAGATATAAATATATTTATATATATACAGGGTGATTCATTAATATGTGTAAATATTTTAACAGGAAAATTTTGAGCTCAAAATATGATGATCTAACCCAATTTGCTTATACAAAATATTTCTCCTTACTGATTTACAGGGTGTTTTATTTAGATTATTAAAAATGAAATTTGTTCATTACTCGAATGCTGCTTGATATTTCTTTATGATATTTGGCAGTAAGTTAAAGTAGTTTGGGACACATCAACTTATAGTACAGAAGACTTTCTCGCTATCACCAGTGGCGTACGGCAGGGGCACGGGAAGAGTTCTTGTTTCCTAAATTCTACGCCACTGGCAGAATTGTCATTTTAGTATAATTTTTTGATTCTTCAATATTTTCTCTGTAAATAAGGCACTTGTGTTTCGTAACGCTAGAGCCACTATTTTTCGAGAAATTTAAAGTTGAACATATGGCTGCACAATTCTTTTGATTTTTATGTAAGAGTCATGCCGGTGTTTTTTGTCATACGATTGGATGTATTACTTAAAATAATCATTATTAGGTATTTTGTTTCAATTTATAATAATATTAACAAACAATTTAAAACAGAACAACTACAAAAATATCCAGCGCTACATAAAAAAGTCAAAATAAATACTTATTTATCAAGATCTTCTTTACAATTTTCGGAAGAATATCAAATTCATGAAGAAAACTTAAAAACAATTTACAACAAATGTTCAATGTGATCTCCGTTAACCTCAATGAGATTATCCATTCTTTCGCTAAACGATCTTCCAACTTTAAAAAATATGTTTGGCCGATTCGCAATAAAATTAGCGGAATTTACAATTTGCTGTCATAGTTCCTGGCAAGTATTTATCGTTTGGGATATTTTTGTAGTTGTTCTGTTTTAAATTGTTTGTTAATATTATTATAAATTGAAAAAAAATACCTAATAATGTTTATTTAACGTAATACATGCAATCGTATGACAAAAAAACACCGACAGACTCGTACATAAAAATTAAAAGAATTGTGCAGCCATATGTTCAACGTTAAATATCTCGAAAAATAGTGGCTCTAGCGGTACGAAACAAGAGTGCCTTATTTACAGAGAAAATATTGGAGAATCAAAAAATTATACTAAAATGACAATTCTGCCAGTGGCGTAGAATTTAGGAAACAATAACTCTTCCCGAGCCCCTGCCGTACGCTACTGGTGATAGCGAGAAAGTCTTCTTCATTATTATTTGACGTGTCCCAGAATACTTTAACTTACTGCCAAATATCATAAAGAAATATAGAGCAGCATTCAAGTAATGAACAAAATTCATTTTTAATAATCTAAATAAAACACCCTGTAAATCAGTAAGGAGAAATATTTTGTATAGGCAAATTGGGTTAGATCTTCTTAATTTGAGCTCAAAATGTTCTCTTTAAAATATTTACACTTATTAATGAATCACCCTGTATATATATATATATATATATATATATATATATATATATATATATATATATATATATATATATATATATATAGTTGATAGAATCAGTCGTTACTACGTGATAATTTAACATGATTAACAAAACTAAATTTGAATTTACTACGTTTATTATCACAAAATATTTTGAAAAATATAACAGAACTTAGAGTTCTTAACTCAATCCGCCCGATGATGGTCTAGTGACCGAAATTGCAATCGCAGTGTTATATTTTTCAAAATATTTTGTGATAATAAACGTAGTAAATTCAAATTTAGTTTTGTTAATATATATATATATATATATATATATATATATATATATATATATATATATATATATATATATATATATATATATATATATATATATATATATATATATATATAATATAATATATATATATATATATATATATATATATATATATATATATATATATATATATATATATATATATATATATATATATATATATATATATATATATATATATATATATATATATAAATATATTTATAAATATATATATATATATGAATATATTTATATAAATAAATATATACTGGGTGTCCCAGTATACCTGTTCCAATGAATTATCTCAGCCATTTCGAAAGATAAAAACTTGAAAATTTCATGATCTCTAATTCGTTCAAGGAACCTTCAAAGTCACTTCCGGTTCGACCGGAAGTGACTCCGACTTTTTTATCTCAGATAGCACCCTGTATATTTTTTGCAATTTTTCATTTCTACTCAAAATTATCTTTCCAACGATGTATCACACTTTGAATTTCATATTTGATTTGATGGCGAAAACTTAAATTGAATTATTGATGAAGTTTATAAGTGAGAAATATTTCTTTTTCTACGTTCATGCAAAATACAAAACTTTATTTGGTGAAAAAACAGGTTCTTTGTTGCACTGACTGCAATAAAGACTTTATTGAGCTCATCTATTATTCTACTATAGCGTTGTGTCATCTTGACAGGCATAAACTTTCAAATAGATGCAAAATTTAGCCCATTTTCTGTGAGATTGTATTATGTTTTAAATAGTTGCATGTTTCATATAATTGTCAATCATATTCATTACATATAGTATATGGAATTACTAGAAAATGCAATTTGTTAAAAATAAAATTAGTTCCTTCGAATATCAACTGAATTACACAAAACGTTTTTGTATCACTTTTAACAAATAGATTTAAACAATGTCTTCCTTACAGTTTAGTGCCACCTAAATGAAACATTTTTTGGGTTATTATATGCAACTCCTAATAAAAATAAGGTATATTTGTTCATAAAAAATCAATAATTATTGAAGTCAAAATCAAGATTACATAAAATATCGTAGCCTACTGCAATTCTTTCAATTTGAAATTTCAATTTACGTTTTCTTCATCCAATCAAAAATGAAATACAAAGTGTGATACATTGTTGGAAAGATAATTTTGAGTTGAAATAAAAAATTGCAAAAAATATACAGGGTGCTATTTGAAAAAGAAAAGTCAGAGTCACTTCCGGTGAAACCGGAAGTGACTTTCAATTTTTGTTTTTTTCAGTTGAAGGTTCCTTGAACGAATTGGAGATCCAGAAATTTTCAAATTTCAATCGTTTGAAATGACTAAGATAATCCATTGGAACAGGTATACTGGGACACCCAGTATATATATATATATATATATATATATATATATATATATATATATATATATATATATATATTCTGATTATTTATATATAAGTTAATTGCACCAAAATTTTAGAAATAGAAAAATATCAGAAATGCCAAGAAATTTTAGAAATGTTGCATATTCGAAAAAATTTAACTAATGTAATGAAAGATAGAACAGATATAAAACATTCAAGTGCAATATATATAAATTTAATTTACAATTTAATTAACAAACAACATGAATCGAAACACATCAATTAATACAAATAACTCATGCACAAACCCAAATTCTTCGAAAACATCCTTTTAACTAACCATCCTAACCATCCCTTTCTCAGTTAGACCAATTTCAAATGCAGATTTAATCTTATCAACACCAATACTATACAAATCTTCAGAATATCCAACTAACCATGAATCACATACGAAATATTCATTTTTTCTAGGTATAATGTAGAACATAAACGAAATTACGTGTATGTCTATTTGAAGATAAATCTTCAAATCGAATATTTAAGAACTTGTTTTGTACAGGGTGTCCCATTTTGTACGTTTGAATGGTATCTCCGTTATTTTTGAAGATAGAGGGTTGCGGTTTTCGCGACACTGCGTTACTTTTTTGTAAAACTGAAGATGTTGCATTTTGGGATCCCCGTCGTATCGCCGTTATCGTTCCTCTTATCGAAAAGGTAATATAACATTCTTATAGATTTTTTTCTGTAGAATACAGTGGTGTAGATAATTTTTGTTACATACTTACTATTTTCTAGTTATAAAGCAAACTTATGTATTTTTAAATGAAACACCCTCTATATGCTATAAAACTATAAAAATTTTTTTACCTTTTCCAAAATATATAATAGTATGAACTTTTTCTCAGAAACGCGCAAATAAATGACAATTTTCTGAAATTAAATGCATAATTTCAATAGTAGGCCATGGATATTGTTCGCGACAAGAAACAAAAATAAATGTCAAACCAATATCATCGGTTTTTGGATCGACTTTTGGTTTATGAAGGTGTTTATTTTTGTTCTTTTATTATTATTATTTAATTGATATTAATCAATGTCCTCGAATAATGCAGAGTAAGGAAATTATGAAAAATATGATATGCTGGTATATTTTATACAGAGAAGTGAAAATTCTGAAGAAGCTTCGGAAATATATTTTCTAAGGTAAGTAAGCTATAATGGCTATGAAAATCTCTATTATCATTTTAATTCTTTTCTTGTCAGATATCCAGAAAGAAGGCAACCGTTTTCTGAGACATTTGCTCGTTTAAGAGCAAATTTATTTTAGCACGGATCATTCGTTCACCCGCGTGCTAAAATATACAACAAAGAGAACAGGGAAAGAAAAGAGATAGATACTTTGGGATATATAGAAGCAATTCATTTAGCCTTTCGAAATCTGCGAATAAGAACAAAGGTTATTTTGAACACTATTCAGAGAATTACAAAGAAATGCCAATTTTGCATCAGCAAAAATGGTCGTTAATTTGAACATTACCTGCAATTTTTTTTAATAATGTTATTTATTTGTGTTCGTAATATTGTTACTTCACGCTACAAAACTGTTGACACAAACTTACTGTTAGAAAAAAGATCTATAGGTATTTTTTAAGTTATTAAGTTGGCCTTCTATTGATTTTTGCATTTAATTTCAGAGAATTGTCATTTATTTGCGCGTTTCTGAGAAAAAGTTTATACCATCATATATTTTTGAAAAGATAAAAAAAAGACAAATTTTTTAGTCTATAAATATACAGGATATTCCATACAAAAACACATAAATTTGCCTAATAACTCGAAAATAGTGAATATGTAACAAAAATTATCTACACCACTGCATTCTACGGAAAAAAATTTATAAGAATGTTATATTACCTTTTCGATAAGATGAAGGATAACCAAAATGCAACATTTTCAAAAATGCTCTGTATCTTAAAAACTAAAAGGGCTATTAAAATTCTGTTGACGGCATCTTCAGTTTTACGAGAAAGTAGCACAGTGTCGCGAAAATCGCAACCCTCCATTTTCGAAAATAACGGATATACCATTCAATATTACCCAAAATGGGACCTGTACATAACGTGGGTAAGGGTTTCTGTGGTTTTCCTTGGCCATCGTATGTTTGCAGATCTGACTGCTGATATTAGACTAGATAGCAGGTAATTAGTAACTGAAGACTGCCATAGCCGGAAAAGATTTCATGAAACATGATTCAATCAATTCAAATCAAATATGCTTTATTGTCTTGAAATAATACATTTTATTGACAAAGCGAAAAAAAATAATTGTAACTGAATAATGTAAAACTTAAGAATAAACACACATCAATCAAAACAATATACAAACTAAACAATGTAATACCTAAAAATAAAAATCACACCACATTTCCATAAAAATATATATACAATCTTCACAATAAATCTTCCTCAGTCGAAGCTGATGCCTGTGCTATTCAGTTTGGTCATATCTATCAATCAGTGCTCAGAAAAGTAGTCCTCTATAGAGTAAGTAATAAGGTCTATCAAGAAAATGAGATTTTGTTCGTTTCCGAAAATTGGTCAAGGAAGTTATAGATTTTAATTCCTCTGGAATGAAATTGTAAATTTTTTTAGCATTGTAAATAAATGATGGACTTTTTTGTTAATTCAGAGGAAGGTATAGGGAGGCAAATATGATGTCCCGAAGATCTGGTGGAATACCCGTGCTGTGACACCAAGGGTACGGCATGAAAATACTTATGAATCAAGCACACAGATTCAAGTAAATATAAAGAAGGAAGCGTCAAAATTCTATTTTTCCTGAAATAAGGTTTGCAATGAGCCCTATTTTTCAGTACAAACATGTAACGAATTGCTCTCTTCTGCAATTTGAGAATGGTGTCAAGTTGTGAAGAATTACATGAACCCCAAATGGGAAGACCATAACGAAGATTAGATTCGAACAATGCAAAATAGGCAATTCTTGTTGATGCCGGCTGTGAAAATTTAACATTTTTGTCGTTAAAGAGGCCTAAAAATCTGACAGAATCGACTATTTTAATGGCATGGTTTTGCAGGAATAGATCCTGGGAGTTATCTCTATAAAACAAGGCGACGGTTTTATCTACTTTGAAGCAAAGTAAATTTGCATCAGACTAGGACTTGATCAATCCAAGATCACTTGTCATTTCAGAGTGCAGCGTCGCAGAATTAGGATTGCTCCAAGTAATACTCGTATCATCCGCAAAAATCGTAATTTCTCCACTGATCTTCAGATACGTAATATCATTTAAAAACAACAAGAAGAGGACAGGACCTAAATAAGAACCTTGAGGGACACCGCTAGTGATAGATTTACAAGCAGAATTGGAGTTTTTCGCCTTACAAATTGTTTTCTACTTCCAAGATAAGACTCGAACCAGTGTAGGGAATACCTCGGACGCCATAAAACTCCAGTTTCCGTAATAAAATTTGGTGACTAACGCAGTCAAATGGTTTAGCATAATCGCAGAAAACCGTAGCTGTGTAGTGCTTGTTATTGAGGGATAAATAGATATTGCTCAACATAGAAAACATAGCATCAGTAGTATTTTTTTTGGGTTGAAACCCAAATTGATGTGACGAGAGAATTTTATGATTTGCGAGGAAAGTCAGAAGGCGGATTATCATTAACCCTCTCGCTCACCTTGTCCTCAGTTGAGGACAACCTACTTTGGATTTTTTCCTATGAAGTACCGCTTGCTCTTACTTCTCTGTCATATTGTCCTCAGTTGTGGACATCATATTCTTCCAAATGAATATATATGCTGCCATCTACAAGCTGATGAAAAAAATATTCATGCATTTGAAATATAGGTTTTCGTAGGGTAGCTATGACAGCAGTGTAGCGCTCTACTGTTTATTTTTTTGTTGGCTATATTCGTTAGACCATGTGTTTGAAAACTGTTTGTTTACGTTCAAAATAAGTGTAGACTTGTTCCAAAGCAATTGCGGTAGGTGATTTTTGTGCATATTGTAATCAGCGATTTTTGAAAGTGTGGCGTACTAGTTTGAGGACATTGTGAACTAGAGGTAAAGGCAACATCTGGGTGAATAAAACAGCACTTTTATTTTAATTCTGCAAAAGTTAAATTTTATACACTTCAGTACTGGACGCAAAAATAATATGAATATATTTAATAAAATAAACAATGAAATATATTGATATTGTACCATTTTTAAAATATTTCTGAATTTTTTTTCCCTCCATCAGCTCATGATGTCCTCAATTGGGGACATGTCATAGTGCCCAAACGGAGCATTTTCAAAATCTGAATTTGACATCAAAAATTTTCTAAAAATCATAAGTTGCATTACAGTAAATTTCAGATTTTTCCCTCCAATAGTTTTGATTCGTGACCGAGAGGGTTAATTTCTCTATTATCTTGGATAAAACAGATAGGAGCGCTATGGGCCTGTAATTCGAAGTGTTAGATCTGTCTCCTCCTTTATGAAGTGGGAGAATTATTGCAATCTTTAGACAATCACGAAACATACCAATTTCAAAAAATTCATTAATTAATGAAACCAAAGTATTAATAACAATGTCTGGAAGATTCAAAAACACTCTCAAAGATAGACCATGCGTTCCACAATAGGACTCATTCTTTATTTTATTTATTGTTAGCAAGAGTTCATGCTTATCGACAGGACTCAAGAAGAAGTTGGAAACGACATGGGCAAAAGGAGGCAGGAATGAAAGAGGATCATGGATCGGTGCTAATCCAGCGGTAACTGTATTGCACACGTTGACGAAATAATCATTTAAATCGTTAGAATTAGGTAAGTCGTCAAATGGAGATACAGATTTATTTCTCAAATCATTTATAATAGCCCATGTTTCCTTGGATGCGTTTTTAGAGTTAGATAGACGATCAAAGTAACATGCGTTCTTTGCAGATTTTATTACTTTTAGGTAAGTCCTTCTATACTTAGAGATGTAGTCCAATACTTGAAAGTTATCGGAAAATTTTTTTATATAAAGAAGTGAACGCATATTCTTAGCCGAAATTCTTATACCCATAGACGCCCAAGGTTTATGCCGTTTAGGCTTAATAGGTCGAAGAGGAAAAGCTAAGTTGAAGGCTGAAATAATTTTATCAAAAAAAATCTTGAAGTTGTAATCCGCATTTCCAGGAATGATACTCCAGTCCGAAGAAAGGCAGAGTGTCTGGAATTTTGTGAAATTACCGCTTGAATATATCCTACCCCAATGCCGACTATTCGCCGCACGGCTTCTGGAAACTGAAAATTCTGTAAATATCGCCTCATGATCCGAGATGCTTGCACTGATGACATTGCTTTTTAAAGAACCAGAAGGAAAGTTGGAAACAACATAATCAATAGTAGTAGCTGAAGATTTTGTTAATCTAGTTGGGGAATTGACATGCATGGAAAGGTTAAAGGATTTAAAATAGATATAAGAGACCTTTGAACATCACAGACATCCGCGAAATCAATATTAAAGTCACCACACAAAATTATCCTACTCTTAATTGGCAACAAGTCTAACAAATTCAGCAGGTGCTCTAAAAATTTTTGAATATCAGAGCTAGGGGATCCGTAAACACATATGAGATAGAGGTCAATGATCATACTGTACACAATAGTGAATTCAAAAAAACTTTCGGCTAAAAGATAATTATATTTATCTACCTTGATGAAGATATTATCCTTCGCCAGAATTAATGATCCACCATGTGGCGAGCTTGCTCTATTAAATCGTGCTCCTGTAGAGTATTTTTCAAAGAAGATAGGCTCTCCCTCCCTGAACCAGTGTTCTGTGGTGGCAACTAACTGAGGGAAATCCAACTCTTTCAGGAATAGGCTCAGTTCATCTATTCTGTGCCTTATGGACGCAATATTGATTAGAACCATGCTAAATTTGGAATCATCAGTGAAATTCATTGTGGTGTCTGTTGAAGCAAAAGAAGAGCAGTTGACCATACTATTAGAGGACTCTTGTTCCTCAAAACACGTCTTGTTATTTAAAAATTTCGCTTTGATGGGGTAGTTCAAGAGAGCTGGTTACATGTTGTATTCCGCGGCGAGAAATAAATCAACATGTAACATTCAAGAAAGAAATTGAATAATTCATGCATTAAATATAAACTAACAAACATATGGAACAAAAAGTTCAGTTAGCTATTGTTAAAAACTCATGTACATGCTAAATCAACATGTAAAATTTATGTAATAAACAAAATTCACTCCTTAAATTCTAAAATGAAACGCATATTCCGTATCTGGTATATCATAATAGATCTGTTGGATGACCGATAATCGCCAGTGGGCTTATTTTATATTAGTAGATGATCTCATTTTGAAGTTATTATCTTAGTAATCTCAATTTTTTTTGTTTATTACCCCTCTATGGCTTTTTCTCTGGGTACGCCACTCAATATATTTATATATATATATATATATATATATATATATATATATATATATATATATATATATATATATATATATATATATATATATATATAATATTATATATATATATATATACATATATATATATATATATATATATATATATATATATATATATATATATATATATATATATATATATATATATATATATATATATATATATATATATATATATATATATATATATATATATATATATATATATATATATATATATATATATATATATTTATATATATATATATATATATAAGATATATATATATATATATATATATATATATATATATATATATATATATACCTATGCCCGAAACAACATTAAAATTCTCAAAACGTTTTACTCTCGAGATTTACCAATCTGATGGAGTTTCTCTATAAATTCTTTGAAAATTACCTGTAATGAAAACTGAAATAATGAAATTTTGAAATTTCAATTTATTTCTGAAATTGTCGTTATGCATATTTCTGTACCGGGTGTCTGATTAAGAGAGTTGCCCCCCTGTATCTCAGAAACTATTCGTCGTAGTGGCCAACAGAAAATCCTTGAAATTATTTTCAGGTGTCTAAGATGGCTGCTAGTGGGCGTTACCGCCAACTAAAACATTCAAAGTGATTTTTTTCTGAAATACACCTAATAAATATAACAAAAAAAAATTTTTTATTTCAAGCTGAGCCCTTTTCGAGTAATTTTCATTTGACACTTTTTGACGTATCTATTGAAATGAAGTGGTGGGGGGTGATTCAATGTTTTTTTTTTGAATAAATAGCGGTAACTCCTGAACGGATTTCAACAAAGTTGATCTCGTTGGGAAAAGTATACATTGCCATTTCAAAACTATCTTATCTGTGATCTGGCAAATTTTTATTGATGCCGGTAGATAGCGTTTTTTGATATAATAACAGAAATTTGATAATTTCTCTGAAATATCAAATGCAATAACATGACTTTTTTTCCAAAAAAATGTAGTGTGATGATGTCAAAATAGGCTAGTGAAAACCGTATCTCGATACCTTATTACCAGCCTAAAATAACGAAGAAAGAAGATTTAGTTATCACATTATTTTAAAAAGACGCCTTCACACATGTATTTCATTTTATTTATTTGCCTCTTTCCAGGAATCAATTATGTCATTGCATAATTTTATGATTTTCGAATAGGTTCTAGTATTCTTAGTTCAAAAAAATTTTAAAAATTCGTTTAGGGGCATAATAATTAATGAATACAATTTAAGCAAGTGCAAGAAGGTATATGAAGAGCAGGCCATGAAGGAAAAACAAATTCCTAGAATCAACTTGTCAACAAATTTCAAAAATGAACTCATAGTGGCGGTGTAATTAATTTTTGTGGCAAACACAATTGAGGACTGAAAACTATTGAAATGAGTTTACAAATGATGATGAAGCTGTTGATATGTTTGCGGTATATTTTGAATGTATTCAACATGGTACGAAGAGTATACAGAACTCGATTCACGCCATGCGAGAATTTGTTGGGCATATTTGAAGAAAATAGAGAATTTTTATCTGAAATTCACAGAGTCGAAGCTGCCAGTATAACGCAATTTCGCACTAAACGTGGAAAAATTCTCGGATGGCGCAAACGCCGAATATAGAGCTCTGTATATTCTATGGGCCAATGCCGCATTTTGAAGAAATTCAAAATATTCCGCAGTGATATCAACTGCTTCATCGTTTGTAAAACGCATTTAAATCCTTACTTCGGTGTGCCACAATAACTCATTACACTGCCACTAGAAGTATAATTTTTGTATTTGTTGACAAGTTGATGCATATGTTTTTCCTCCATGGCCTGCTCTTCAAATTATGACTACCTTGCACGTGCATATTATTACATTGATTATTATGCTCCCATTCGATTTAATATGAATTTTTTGAACTAAGAATGCTATTATTTAAAAATCATAAGATTATGAAATTTCATCATTGATTCTTGGAAAATGACAGATAAATGATAATAAATACCGGTGGGATGGCGTCTTTTTGAATAATATGTTAACTAAGTTTTCTTTCTTCGTTATTTTAGGCTAGGAATAAGATATCGAGATACGTCTTTCAATAGCCTATTTTGGCATCATCACACTACATTTTTATGGAAAAAAAGTCATGTTATTGCATTTAATTTTTCAGAGAATTCAGCAATTTTCTGTTAGTACCTATATCAAAAAACGCTTTCTCACAAAAAATTTGCCAGATCACAGATAAGATGGTTTTGATAAAGCAATAAATGCTTTTCCCAACGAGATTAACTTTGTTGAAATCCGTTCTTTCATTCAGGAGTTACAGCTGTTTATTCAAAACAACATTGAACCACCGTCCACCACTTCATTTCAACAGATATGTCAAAAAGTGTCAAATAAAAATTACTCGAATAGAGGTCAGTTTGAAATAAAAATAATTTTTTAGAATATTTACTAGGTGTATTTCAGAAAAAAATCACTTTAAAAGTTTAAGATGGCGGTTACACCCCCTGGCGGCTATCTTAGAAACCTGGAAATAATTTCTAGGATTTTCTGTTGGCCACTTTGGTTATGACATTTTGTACCGTAAGTGTCTCTACGACGAATAGTTTCTGAGATACAGCGGGTTAACTCTCTTAATCAGACACCCGGTATAAGACCCAATCAATCTAAATCATTTCGTAAATATTTTTCAATTAGTATATTATAAACTATTAACTAATGAGTTTAGCAGAAATTATCATTAGATTGAAATTTGCAAATTTGCGAGAACCATAGCGTGTGTTTCTAGGAAGTATTTACGAAAAAGAAATTTTGACTTCATTCAAATATAATTCCGCATGAATATTCCATAAACTGATTTTTTTGCTCGTTAATTACAGTAATTTTTTTCAGGTGGATGAAAGATTTATGTTATTTAGGAAACACTGATTGTATCGAAATGAAGCATATCTATAAAACTGGAGCATCTTACAAATCTGCGACACTTACTGACCGCCTGTCACGAATATGGGATCAAGAATTGGAAATGGGAAAAATGAGAAATAAAAAACCCAGTCTACTGAAAGCAATACGCCGAGCGTATTTAGCGGAGTATTTTTATTGGGGACTGATAGTTTTTGTGGGATCTGTGATTTTAAGGTAAATAGATATGCCTTTCGAACTAACATTTAATATATCTTATAAATATAAATATATATATATATATATATATATATATATATATATATATATAATAATTCACACAGTTGCAAATGAACATAATTCAATCTTTAAAGCTGAATTCAAAAATATACTTTCATTTTGTAATGAAAATTACAATGAGTCAGAGCAGTATATAACATAGAATCAGAGCAGTATATAACATATTAAATAAGTGTAGGGGAAACTATTTTCATCAACTTCGCATTCCATTCTCTTTCGAAATAACTGAACTCACACTTCAGTAAGAAATTCAGGGAAAAATTGGGAAACAAAATTTTCTCATGGAATCATATGTGTTTCATCGATATCTGTTGGAATTTTTAAAATCGGACCAGATCCCAACGGACAAATAAATTCTGACAACAACCTTGTAAACAGAAAAGATTAATGGTGATAATATATTTAGCCTTGTAGAAATATAATCGTTTCATATGTAGGTATTAAGGAAATTTTTCCTTAATACCTACATGAATGGTTATATGGTAACTACGGTTTTTGGATACTACGAATTAAGAATATGATATGATTCGTTAATCTTATTTCGTTCCATAGTTGGAAGGGAAAAGAGCGTCCTGTAATTCACCAGACGAAGATTATACAATTCTCAAAACCTGTCATGTCAAACTCTAGGAATTAATTGTCCCAAATTTATAAGAACATAGTTTGATAAATGTAAATCATAAAATTTGATAAATGTAAATCATAAAATAACCGTCCAAGAGTGCTGGCTTTATAAGTTTCTAAACTGAGGATAATCACTCTAGACTTTTATCAAAATGTTTCAAGGGCCAAAAAAGTTTTAATTTTTCTACCCTTAACTATTATTCTGGACTAGACTGAGTAGAAAAGTGTGCGACCTGAGCAAACATGCGCCTTTTTTGCATTTCAATTACTATTTTGTATTTATTGCAATAGTAACAACAATAAGACATTGGCTGTCGCGGGCCAGATTGATGACACTAGCAGGCCGGATTTGGCCCGCGGGCCGTAGTTTACAGACCCTTGCTCTTTCTCAATAGCAACAGATAATTGCTTGGATCTTATTAGGTCTTATCAATATTTCTCACTCAAATAAGAGATGATGTCTTTAATATCTTCTTGTATTCTATGGAAAGTTATCCGAAAGAAAAAACTCTCCTGGGGCGCTTCACTATAATCAGTCACGTTTCTATCAGGTACCTACCTACTCACCTTAATGATATATGTGAGTGGAAATTTTTGGCTATTCATACTCATACAGCTAGTCATAAAGCTATGTCTTTTAGAGAATTTTGAAATATCAGGTAATAATTCGCAATAAGATGATAATAATAATAATAATATTAATATTTATTCATCCAATAAGACAATTTACATTATATTATTATTACAAAGGTTAAGAATAGAGGGTAACAAAACCCCATAAAACTCTAAAAAGAAAAAAAAAATACAATATAACATTAGTGCACACGTGCAGCAAAATATGCATCTAACCGAGCTTTGAAAGTATTTATAGTAGGCGCCGTAACAACGTCAGCTGGTAACGAGTTCCATCGATGAAATACTCGGTTAGGAAGAAAGAACATCTTCGACGAGCTCCTAAAAGTTTCCCGCATCAACTTATACGGGTGTCCGCGTAGACGACGATCCTCATTGAGGTGAAATAGATGTCTAATAGGAGAGTTATTATCGTGTAGTGCCGTGAAAGTTGTAATAAGGTCACCTCTCTCATGCCGATGCAAGAGAGTAGGAAGCTTCATTGTTTGTAGTCGTTCTTCATACGTTGGTCTTGCTCGCCCATATGGAAGTCTAGTGGCTCGTCTCTGGGTATTCTCCAACATATGTTGGTCTCGCAGTAGTATAGGATGCCATACATTATTTCCAAACTCCAATATTGGGCGTACATAAGACTTATATAGTTTAGCCACCGTATCAGGATCTGGGTTAGTAAAAGTACGAGAGAGAAGATAAATTCTTGAGTTGGCTTTTTTTACTTGAGTAGTCAAATGTTCACTCCATGATAAATCCGAAGTAATTATCACACCAAGGTCATTATATCTGTCCGTATGTGACAAGGCAACATTGTTTATATGATATGTATGACGGGGGTTGTTTTTCCCAAGATGAAGAACTACACACTTCAGAAGGTTCAAAGGTAGTAACCAGTCCTCCGCCCACTGAAATATCCTGTCTAAATCCTCCTGCAACACCACATAATTTTCGTTTGGATCATTGTAAATTTTGGAATCGTCCGCGTAGAGTGAGCAAACCGAGTTTACCATGAGAGGAAGGTCTGATATAAAAATAACAAACAGGAGGGGACCAAGGACCGAGCCCTGTGGCACACCGCTTAATACTGGATTCATACCGCTATAAACATCACCACTTTTAACTGTGAAAGCACGATCAGTCAGGAAGGAAAAGATCCAGTCCAACAATTGACCACGGATACCGACATGATTCAACTTCTTTATTAAGCGATGTTTTGGCACTTTATCGAACGCACTTTTAAAGTCCAAATACACGACGTCAACCGCCTTTCCCGCATCCAGCATATCCGTCCAATCCGATAGGCAGCACAACAGATTTGTTATGACAGATTTTTTTGGAGAAAAGCCATGTTGTTGCCACGTGATAACTTTATGGTCAGTTAAAAAATTCCACATTCCGTCTACTATTATTGACTCCATCACTTTTGCAATAATTGGAGTGAGACTTATAGGTCTATAGTTTTTAGTGTCGAACTTATCGCCTTTTTTGAAAATAGGCTTAACTGATGCAATTTTCCAAACCGCAGGCAAAGAAGCCGAATCGAATGATTGCAGCATAATAAAACAGAGAGGTTTACTAAGAACTCCGGCACAATACTTCAGTAACCTTGGGGAGATGTTATCAAGCCCAGGAGATTTATTAACATTAAGGTTTTGTAGTTTCTCACTTATCAACTGTTCGGTAAAGTGTATTTGATTAAGATGCTGATTTAACATGGGCTGATGTACGATGTCGGGTAAAGGAGTATCGGGCTCCAGAGTAAATGCACCAGAAAATGTATTTGCGAAGGCCGATGCAATAACCTTATTATTGATGGTAATATCGCCGTTCGCCGTGCGAATTTGTGGCGTGCCAACCTTGTCTGTCATGTTAGTGCGAATATACTTATATAAAGATTTAGAATTTTTGCTACCTGCAATATCTTTTTCATAGGTTTTTTTTTGCAAGATATATGTTTTTAGTTAGCTGTTTATAAAAAGCTCGGTGAACAGCAAAGTCCTCAGGAGAGTTAGAGCGTCTATACCTCTGCCATAGTGCCTTTTTCCTTCTTACTAATCTTTGAAGGTCACTGTTTATCCATGGCTTTAGAGGGAAAGTGATACTTATTTTAGTGGTAGTATTTTTTTCTGTTAGTTTATTCAAAATGTTGAAAAACAAGTCCCAGTTTACTTGAACGCTGTTTTGTAGAGAGAGCACATCCCAGTTCACACCTTGAAGATCCTGATTCAATCCTTGAAAGTTTGTAAATGCCTTATACTGACTGATCTTTCGATTATTCGGAAGAACAACAGCTTGTATACTAAACTTAATAACAGAATGATCTGATTTTCCTATCGGAGGATGATATTCTATATTCCCTACAAGATCCTTGCTAGAAACGACTATAAGGTCAAGAGTCGAAGGATTATTACCTTGTCTAAATCGAGTGGGTTGGTCAATCAGCTGCTGAAGGTGAGTACCCTCCAAAAGATCAATGAGAGATTGAGATGCACTGGAAACACCATTTGAACGAAAATTTGGCCACGCAATGTCTGGCATGTTAAAATCCCCAGTGATAATCAAATCAGCATAGTCAGAAGATAGCTTTGTGAGGATATTGAATAATAAAAGATTATCCTGAATAGATATATCAGCTGGTCTATAAACGATACAGATTGTAAGAGAAATAACAGTGTGTTTCAATTGCAAACAAAGAATTTCAATGCTAGCTGGACAATTTAAAGGTATAATAGAGACAGTATAATTTTCGGTAATGAGATCATGAAGATATACGCAGACGCCTCCACCTTTCCTACTTTCCCTGTCGGTGCGATATAGAGAGTACCCACGGAGCGAAATCATAGAATCAACAATATTTTTATTAAGCCAGGTTTCTGTAATAAATACTATAGAAGGTTTTTCAAATTCAACCAAAGTGACAAAATCCGTAAATTTAGCCGGTAGAGACGCAATGTTTGTATAGATTACTGTCCATTCGATTGTTGCTGACATTAGTTTTTTGATTCACTCTGTACGATTCTAGGCATTCCCCTTACATACTTAATTGTTAGATCACGTTCACCACCCCGAGTACTGGAGAAGTCAATATTCAGTTACCAATAAATATGCACACCTATAAATGATAACAAGAACAATATATATGGATACTTACAAATAATAATTGTTTGAAAAAAAGATCCCAAGTTATAGTCCAATAAAAATAGAAACATGTGTAATGATTTTGTAATTGTATCAACAGGTAGGTACCTGTATTTTGTAAACTAGCCTTCAATTACTACTAGCCAATAATTACCCAAACCGGTTCACGAAATGATTTAGTAAACTGCTATAACGCCTCTACTAAATTCGATTCAGATTAAAAATATTTGTTATTTATCTCCTTTCTCTAAAGCTATACTTAAGGACTGCTGGAATGCTAATTTGTAGTTACAATTCCTAGACTAGCACTAAAATGCTCATCTGTGAGGAGAAGCATAATTATTTTTTTTGTAATTGAGAATAGAATTACAAAGAAGTACTACTAATGAAATTGTTATTCATTGCAGAACAAATCTTTTCAATTCGTCAAAATAAGATGGCAAGCAGCCATAAAAAAACAAAAATTTGATTTCAAAGAAAGAGTTTTCGATAGTGTCATTAGACTGGAGTTGAATCACTATCCTTTGTAAATGACTGAGTACATCCTCAATATCACAAGGAAAAGGGTTCGTGAAAATCTTCAGTTTGCCAGATACCTTAAAGTTACCAAATCTGTCGCTGAATTGATTTTTTTGCTGTATTAATATACATTTCACTTTATCTCTTTTCCAATTGAAATTTATACCAGCTTCCTCCACAGCCTTCTTTCAATTCGGAAAATGGTCCAACTTTTTTTCGTTGATATGTGTTATGAACAATTTGTTTTCCATTTGAAATGCCTTTACATCTGTATGCGTATCAGACATTAATTTTTAATTCCTTGAAGCCTAACATTCAGCATATTTAACTAGTGATTTAAATCAAAAATCTAAGCTGAATTAACCATTGGAGATCTGTAAGTTCTAAAACAGATTAACATCTTTCATTCATAAAAGTGCTGATTCCTTTCAAAAAAAACATTTTCAGTACTGCGCCTCTACTTAACCATCTCACTTCAGAATAATACAGGATATCTCGGAGATCTGCTTGCATAACTGAGAGGACCTGTTGAAATTGGTGAAGTGTCAATCCATTATTTCAGATGTAATTCACGACGTCTATTATTTATTACAATGCTAGAACTTTACAACAAACAGCTTCCTGGTGGATAACGCAATGAAAAAATAATTGGATATCGCATTCTATCTCTGGCATTTTAGTTTTTATTTTGCTCACCAGGCCTTGTTTTGTCCGCTCATATTTTTGCCTCCGTCAGTTGTTATACTTACCAATTTTTTTCGCGAGTGCTTTTGAGCAAGTTTTCACTTTAAAAACCTGCTTATTGAAATGGGTGCGATTAGCAAACGTGGACCTAGGACCAAGATAGTTTTTCGTTTCATGACTTTTTTTGATGCTTGGCACCAACAAATCCATTTCATATCTCTCTCTCTCTCTATATATATATATATATATATATATATATATATATATATATATATATATATATATATATATATATATATATATATATATATATATATATATATATATATATATATATATATATATATATATATATATATATATATATATATATATATATATATGTATATATATATATATGTTTTTATGTATGTATGTAAGTGCTTATGTATTTTGAAGTTGTTTAGACGATAAAGGAAGCATTTGGGTTGAAAGTTTGTAAATATTTATTTCGTATGATATCTTGAATGGGATTGGTTTTGGTTCGAAATGGTTGGGGGTTTGACTACCCTGGGGGAGGGGGAATAAATCTTGTTTACACGACAGGAGGCGCAATTTTGTAGCAGTAGGGTAGAAAGAGTGACCCCTCGAGGGAGGAAATAAATCTTGTTTACACGATAAAGGTCACAATTTTGGAGTAATAGGGTTGAAAGTTTGTAAGTAGGTATTCTCGAAAGATATCTTGGATTGGATTGGTTCAAATTGGCGCGGTAGTTGACCCCCTGGGAGAAGAATAAATCTTGTTCACAGGATAAAGGGCGTAAATTTAGAGCGATAGGATTGAAAAATTGTAAGTAGGTAGTTTCGTATGATATATTGGATACGATTATATTTGGTACAAATTGCTTGTGGGGTTGACCCCCCAGGGCAGGAAATAAATCTTTTTTACACGACAGAAGAAACAATTTTGTGGTAATAGGGTTTAAAGTTTATAAGTAGGTAGTTTCGTGTGATATATTGGCTGCGATTGCTTTTGGTACGAATTGGAGTTGGAGGGGTTGACCCCCAAGGAGAAAATAAATCTTTGCACGATAGAGGGCTTAATTGTTTTTTGAATTTGGTAGAAAAATCTTAATTGAATGAATAGATTTTTTAAACTGGATACGTTATGATGACCTGCTTTTCTGATGCAGCTAGAATTTTTTTATTGTGAACTATCTCTTCATATTATGCGCGGGTAATTATATATTCATGTTGGTAGGTAAATGATACTTTTCAAAAGGTTTGTTTGTGACCCAAGTATTTTTTTATAATTGGTAAATAGTTGGAAAGGGCTGTGTTTTCTTTCACTGGCCCTTTCCAACTATTTACCAATTATAAAAAAATGATTATTTTATTTATAAAATAGACACGGGCCGCAAGGTATAGGGATGTGAGCCGTGGGTTGCCGACCGCCACTTTCGAACATATCAAACAAACATGAATTTTCTGAATTGATTTCAATGATAATAAATAATTTTACAACACTAATTTAGCATTACTCAAATTACTTTGTTTATTATTATATAACAATTTTATTCGCTTTTTTTCAGGGTTGCACAGCCTATGGTGTTATCTCAACTCATAGTATTATTCTCTTCTGGGGGATACTCTGCTATAGAAATGTCTCTTTATGGTGGAGGTTTATGTGTTATTACTCTGATGTATACTTTTGTCACTCATCATACTAATTGTGGTATGGGTCTCGTTGGAATGAAATTAAGAGTAGCTATTTCTTCTCTTATTTATAGAAAGGTAAACTCAGAGATAGGAGGATAATTTCTTGAATTGAATTGGCATTACTTGGTGAAAGTTCATATTCATAACTTAAAAAATAACTAATATTTCACAGGTTGAAATAAAAATCTATTGAGAGAATGCGTTTCGTCATAACATTGACTACATCTCGTACTAAATTAGGGTATTACGAAACAATCTATTTATACGGAAAATTTAACATAACAGATGTTTTTTTTATTATCTCGAGGGACCTACAGTTTAACGCCGGTTCCGAACGGCCAATGGGCTTGTAAACGATGTACATTACCCAACAATTTAATCATATATATTAGAACCACTAAATTCCGGACATACTCAACACCCAAGAGCAAGGTGGGACTGGAACCCACAATCCTCGGTTTACAAACGGCACAAGCGGTGAACATAACAGATGGGTTCCTCGATAAACTTAATAACAATAAGCAATTCATTCAGAGTTATTGGTAGGTACATTAAACAGAATAAGGAGAGGAAAAGGGTTTACTTCATTCTGGTCGTTAACTAGGTTCACGGAATTTTTATATTTATTGATGTATAGGGATTCCCAATAGTTAATTTTGTGGAGACAATTTTTTGAATGTAATATTTCATAAAGGTATGATTTTCTTGAATAAGATGGCACGCATAATTAGAGTCAGTTTTCTGCTTAATATAACTACGTTGGTGTTCGTGTATTCTAGTTTAGAAATTTCTAATTGTACGTCCTATATAGAATTTTTCACAATCGTTACAATTGAGTCTATAAACACTAGTACGTTCATTTCTATGAATTTTTGATTTGTTGTTTTCAATCAATTTTGCAATGATATTGTTGGTTTTATATGAAACTTTGAAATTTTGTTTATAAAGAAACAATTTCAGGATTTCGGAAGGTTTGCCTATATTTATACATATATATATATATATATATATATATATATATATATATATATATATATATATATATATATTATATATATATATATATATATATATATATATATATATATATATATATATATATATATATATATAAATATATATATATATATATATATATATATATATATATATATATATATATATATATATATATATATATATATATATTATATATATATATATATATATATATATATATATATATATATATATATATATATATATATATATATATTTATATATATATATAAAATATATATATATATATATATATATATATATATATATATATATATATATATATATATAGTATTTTAAACTGTTAAATACTGTACTTTTCTCAGATATAAGTAGGTAAACTTCTGAAATTTCCATTTTGTATTTGTTCCTCTGAATGAGGCTGTCAGTCATATTGGGTATTATTTCTTTATAAAGTTAAGATAATTTCCTTCTAACCATTACGCCAATTTCCAGATACTGAAATTAAGTCAAGGGTCCCTTGGAAAAACTGCGGCTGGTCAGGTTGTTAATCTTCTTTCAAACGATGTTGCAAGATTCGATATGATTTCCGTAGTATTGAATCATTTATGGATTGGGCCATTTCAAGTCGCTTTAGTCAGTTACTTGATGTGGATACAAGTTGGACCAAGTTCTATGGCGGGATTGGTTTCTATGTTGATAATGACTCTTCCACTTCAGTGTGAGTTCATATGTTTTGTTATTATCGCATACATGATATTATTTGAATTAGAACTTGAAATGTCTCAACAACACACACAACCATACACACATACATATATACATATACATATATATATATATATATATATATATATATATATATATATATATATATATATATATATATATATATATATATATATATATATATATATATATATATATATATATATATATATATATGTATATATATATATATATATATATGTATATGTATATATATATATATATATATATGTATATATATATATATATATATATGTATATGTATATATATATTTATATATATATATGTATATATATGTATATATATTTATATATATATGTTTATGTATATATTTTTATCTGTATATATATATATATATATATATATATACCTATATATGTTTATATATATATATATATATATATATATATATATATATATATATATATATATATATATATATATATATATATATATATATATATATATATATATATATATATATATGAAGCTTGTGTTATTACTTTGGACTTCTATTAATGCTCCAACAATCAGAGAAAAAAAAAATATATGGCAATTTCGATAGCAGATCTACCGGGTGATATTTTTTCTGGAACACTGTCACCTGTTTTCCTCAAGAACTTTTTTTTGGTGTGCAACTGTTAATTTGAAAAGAATGTAAAAAGAAGCTTTGTTATTATACTAAACTTTTCATTCTCTTGTAGTTTGATCGTATCTGCTACTGATTTCGAGAAAAAAAATTTTGAACGATTCTCTCGAAATTCTCGGAAAAATCCAAATTATGAGGCCAGTTTGTAAGCTGTGGTGAATGAATTCATCATTAGTTTCTATGGAAATTTTTCTGATCTGTTGCGATGATTCATAAAGATTTGATAAACTCGTATAATCATTACAAAAAATGTATTACTACAAGAAACGTAAAACTCAAAAAAAAATCATAACAAGAAAACTAAGTAACCGCAAAGGACTGAACTACAGCAAATGTTGAAAATGTCCTCCCCCAACACTTATACAAGCTTCTGTTCTTCGTTTCATAGACGATCGAACTCTTTCAAACACTCCCGGAGCATTCCTAACTGTATCAAAGGCGCCTATTATACGATTTCTCAGTTCTTCTACGGTGTTCACTGGCGTCGAGTATATTAGAGATTTCAGGTGGCCCCATAAAAAGAAATCTAAACTATTTAAGTCTGGGGATCTGGAGGGCCATGACTGAGATCCCCCCCGTCCAATCCACCTGTTTTCATAATTGTCGTCCAAATACTCCCAAAAACTGAAAAATGAGCAGGAGCACCGTCATGCATGAACCACATTTCTCGTCGTAGCATAAGAGGTATATCTTCCAATAACAAGGGCAAATCGTTTTCTAAAAAATGTCTGTATGATTGACCTATTAGTCGACCTGACAAGAAGGAAGGACCAATCAAATGTGCTTTTGAGAATGGTTTCCTACATATCCATGCGGATTCTCCTCAGCCCATATGTGTTCATTATGAAAATTTATAATTGAAGTCCTTGAGAAACAGGCTTCATCAGTGAATAGAATTTGCCAATCAAAATGAGGATTATTCAATAGTCTATTGAGGTACCACTGACAAAAATTAATCCTCGGATGAAAATCTCGAGGCAGAAGAGCTTGCACCCTCTGAATGTGATAAGGATATAGCAGAGAATCCCGCAAGATCCGCCAAACAGCTTGATGACTTGCATTCAAAAGTACACTAATTATTCTTGTACTGGTTCTTGGATGTTGTTCTATTTCGTTCATAACTGCCTCTTCGAGTTGTGGTGTTCTCACACTGCGTGGTCTACCGGCATTAATTTTGTTCGTGGAAAAAGATCCAGCTTCTGAGAGACGCCTATAAATATCAGAGAACATTCGATGATCTGGTATCCCTCTATTGGGATAGCGTTTCATGTAAAGACGCTTAGCTTTTCTTGAATTTCCATTTGCAAGACCATACATGAAATGCATGTCAGTCATTTCGGAATTCGTGAAATTCGGCATGTTTTGATATTAAAATGTGTAGAGGTTCATATTTTCTGATCAAATATTGTAGTGACAGTCATAAAAATCGTAATGAAAATAGTAGTCTACATTCAAAAAAATAAATAGCCACAAATGCAACCACCTTTACTTTTCAAAACACAAACGTTCAATAATTTGATGTGTCAAAACTGACACTAAATACAATCACCACAGCTTACTAACATAATTTTATGATAATTTGGATTTTTCCGAGTATTTCGAGAGAATCGTTCAAAATTTTTATTCTCGAAATCGGTAGCACGACAAAACTACAAGAGACCGAAGAGTTTAGTATAACAACAAAGCATCTTTTTACATTTTTTCAAATTAACAGTTGCTCACCAAAAAAGAGTTCTTGAGGAAAACAGGTGACAGTGTTCCAGAAAAAATATCACCCTGTAGATCTGCTATCAAAATTGCCATGTCGCGTGATGAGAACTCTCAAATGTAATATCTATGTCAAATTTCAGTTGAATATCTCATAAAGTGTAGATACTATGAGAAAAAAAATTGAAAAAAAAACTTCAACACTCTGTATCTCGAAAACGAAACGTTTGCGACCCCATATTAATGGGACTTTTTTTCTTAAACTTACTAAAGAAATCTCCCATTTCGTTTGTACGTTCAATTTTGGAACACCCTATATATATATAATAATATATTTATATATATATATATATATATATATATATATATATATATATATATATATATATATATATATATATATCAGGCTCGGATCCAGAGGGGGGAAACTGGGGGAACGTTCCCCCCCAAATGGCCCGGGCCCCACCTAATTTTTTGATTCGGAGTTACTCGATTTAACAATGCCCAAAATAACAGTACCTTTTGCATATATAAAAGTTCCCCCCTTCCCAAAAGTCGGGCCTGGATCCGCGCCTGATATATATATATATATATATAAATATATAAATATATATATATATATATATATATATATATATATATATATATATATATATATATATATATATATATATATATATATATAATATATATATATATATATATATATATATATATATATATATATATATATATATATATATATATATATATACATTATATGTATGCAAAATATTTTTAAACCTACTATTTCTTTTTCAGTGTTTATGGGTAACATCACATCAAAATATAGAACACAAGTTGCAAAACGAACAGACACACGAGTGAAATTAATGAGTGAGCTTCTAGCCGGTATTCAAGTTATAAAAATGTACACTTGGGAAACCCCTTTTGAAAAAATTGTCAATGACACTAGAAAAGATGAAGTAAAACACCTTACAAAAATATCCTATGTTCGTGGAATACTTTCATGTTTCATGATTTTTGTGGAAAGATCGACCCTTGCTGCAACAGTCATCTGTTATGTATTGCTAGGACATAATATAAGAGCTGATTTAGTTTTTTCGCTGTCAGTGTTTTTCAATATACTACAAGCTACATTAGCAATTTATTTTCCTTTAATCATTTCATTGGCGGCGGAATCTTTAGTATCTATAAAAAGGCTTCAGGAGTTTCTGCTTATGGAAGAAAAGGAAACCCTCAAAATATTTCCATCTGAAAATAATAGCATTCGATTGAGAAATATTGAGGCCTCTTGGATACGCAATAGCCCTACTCTGAGGAATTTCAATGTTACACTTACACCCGGTACATTATGTGCTGTCATAGGACCAGTTGGGTCAGGTAAATCTTCATTCCTCAAATTGCTATTGGGAGAATTAGTGGCCAACTCTGGAACCGTAGAAATGTCTGGTGATTTATCTTATGCCTCACAGAAACCTTGGTTATTTGCATCTACAGTGCGAAATAATATTTTATTCGGGGAGGAGTTCAACAGGTCACATTATGAAAATATTATCAAAGTGTGTGCCCTGGAAAGAGATATCGAACTCTTCCCGCAAGGTGATAAAACCGAAGTTGGTGATAGAGGAGTTTCACTGAGTGGTGGTCAGAGAGCAAGAATTAATTTGGCTAGAGCTGTCTACAAAGATTCCGATATATACCTTCTAGATGATCCATTATCGGCAGTAGATACAAAAGTAGGGCGGCAATTATTTGATGAATGTATCCTTAAGTTTTTGAGAGGAAAGACGAGAATTTTAGTAACTCACCAATTGCAGTATCTGAAGAAAGCTGACATTATTATTGTTCTGAATAAGGTGAGTACATAGAAACAAAGGTCCATCTCATAGTAGTTTTCCATATTTTTTTCGAATATATGAATTCTCAACCCTCTTAGCTAAATTGGAGGGGATGTGGAGGTAAAGAAATATTTGAATACCACGGGAAAACATAAAATCTTAACATTAAAATTTTGACATTCGAAAAAAAGAATTAATATTCTCAAAGGATAACTAAGCTGAAATACACCCTACAAGCGAACCTAGAAGCATGCATTTCAGATATGTTGTCCATTTTCACATCTGTTTCCACCGGTTTGAAAAATAAATTTTTGCTCATGCACCTGTCCGCCACTTCTCTATCTAAATTTGAAAATGCCAAAATTCGACTTAATTTAACTAAATTTTGATAGTTTTGTTACTCGTCAAGAATAACCGCAGATGCTATCTATCGGCTCATTTGACCGCTGGAGATGCCAACATGTACCATGTAAATTATATATATATATATATATATATATATATATATATATATATATATATATATATATATATAAATGAATATATATATATATATATATATATATATATATATATATATATATATATATATATATATATATATATACACACATATAGAATCGAGATAACTTGATGGAAATTCTTGATGGAAATTCATAGTAAGAAATAAAAACACATTTGTTGAAACTTAATTTCCATAATATGGGCAATTGTTCCAACAGATCGTTCGTAACCAAATCTGATGAAGAGAGTGTTGTCGAAACAGTTGTTGATGAGAATATAGAGGAAATTAATTTTTAATAAACATGTTTTTATGTTTCAGAACAAAAGCATTCTTTAAAAGTTTTTTCTTATGTTACTTTATATTTCTGACAGCAAAATTCAAAATAACTTGGATACGAAATTTGAAGCTCTACTATCAAAGTTTGAAAATATAAAACAATGGTATTGCTCTGTGTAGTTTAGATAAACATTACGGTTGAAAAAAAAGTTATTGATAACAACACATATTTTGAAATACATTCGTTTTTAGAAGAGATATTCAACATTAAACAATGTAAGGAAGTTCTGCTTGTGAAATGTTTTGTAAATAAATATGATATGAAAGTTACAATTCTAGTGAAAAAATCTCGTGAGCAGCAGAGCTCCATCACTAAGGTCGTATTTTTGGCGCGAAGTACATCGCGTCGAGATGCGATTCTAACGAAATGAGTCATATTTTGGAAAATCACGCTTAAATAGCAGACCAAATCATAAAGTTGAAAATAATTTTTTGATTGAATAAATAATTAAATTTTTCGAGAAAAAAAAATTCGCGAAGTGCATCGCGAAAAGAAATACAACGCTTTCATAGCAAATCAAAATAAAAAGGGAAAAATTCTTTATTATTTCATAAAAAATTAAACAAATTTCGCGAAGTACATCGTGTACTCATGCGAAGCAGAACGGCATGCGATATGAACGGAATAGTCCCACAGCGGGGCAGCGCGACTGAGGAAAATGGTTGAAACTACCCAAAGGCACTTCCTTAACATTTACTCAATCTACGTACCAAGCTTGAACCCTCTAACTCAATTTGCAGAAACTGTGGAGTTTGGCAAAACCACGGAAATATAACAAATATCGACATAAAAATGTCGGCGGTAGGAAAAATTTAAAAATAATCAGCTAACTTGGTGTGATGCGAACCGCTGGAGATGTAAATATGTACCGGGAAGGATATTTCTATGAAAATTAGAAATATCTACGTAAAATTGGCGGTGGTTGCAGAAATTTACCCAAATTTTGGTACTTTCGTTCTGCAATGGGGGTACAATCCCAGGTACCAAATTTCAGCTCATTCGACTAGATAGGAGCCGCTGGAGATATGTACCGGGGAAAAAAAAAAAAATATATATATATATATATATATAACAGATTTTGATACACACAAATAAGACTAACTATTTAGACCAATTCCGTTTATTGATCCATACGTTAACAACTTGTTCATACGTTCAAGCATACTCGATGACTCCCCGGCTGTTCTTCCGTGCGCAGTAATTTCCTACTGCTGCATTGTAGACCGGGCGCTGGATGGAGTTGAGTGTGCAAAATGTGAGGGCCGCATTTGGTGTATGGTTTTGAACTCAGAAAAGCATGCAAATTATGATTTAGAATTTTGCCAGGAGGTGTATTGGTCCAATTTTTTTTTACACCCCACCCCCTTAGACATCAAGTAAATGGACTGAACACATGCTTTGGTATCATTATAATAATTTTTTCAGTGGCAATATCAAATTTTTTTTTATGATTAAAGATACTTATAGCTAGTCAAGTGGAAAAAGAACAGAAAAATTAATAATGAACAAAAATTATTGTTAAAAATATTATTTAATAGATAAAAGCAAATTTGAACATATCATAAAAAAAATATAATAATCAATTTTTTATATTTTGACAATCGTTATTTATGCATTTGCATAACGAAATACAAGCAATATGTAATTTTTTACAAGAGCAAGCCATTGTTTTACAATTGGATGTACATTTACAGGGTTGAATCAACAATTTCGGAAGTGGTTGCTTAGTCATTTGTCGTGGGTATAATTTACCATCTTTCCTTTCATAGCCTAAGAAGGTGTAATCAATAGGCTGTAATAGAGTTTGGTCAGCATTCACCTATACATATGTTTGTGCTGAAGCTCTTAATAGATGTGAATGTAGAGCATCTGATGTGCAAATAACTTTTAATAGATTTAAGCCGAAACCAATATTTTGGGAAATTAATTTATACCGAAGTTCATCAGCTGTTTTTTTTTGAAAAAAGATAGGTGCAAATGTTTTCCAATTCTTTTAGCTGTTCGACACTTAGGTATGGATTTCCCAAATGCTTTAGAGCTTCTTGTACAAAATCCAACGACGCAGCGTTTAAAGCTCGTCGATTATAATTCTCACTTAATTTGTTATTCTTTGAAATGAACAATGCTTGCATAAACATTTGCCAATTATTCGGTAATTGACCTTTTTGTAAAAACTGTTCAATTAAAATTTCATCACATAAATACCCATCTGGTATTACTTTGGTATTTAGTATTTCTTTTCGAAGTTGTTTAGCTATTTGAACAGTGAAGTTTGTTGAATTTACGGTACGAATATGTTCAATGACTTCATCCAGTGGTGTATTGCCAATAAACACCAATGATGATTTTGATCTATCACTCGGATATGAAAATAAAACATTTTCACCATACTTATCAATGAGCAATGATTTCATAACGCGATTTTCTACAATTGCATATTCTATTTCAGTGAGTTCAGCTAGTCGCTTGGCCAAGAATGACACTTCAAAAGAGTGAGATGTTAATTGATCTTTCATTTCATCGATTAGCTTTTCAAATGCCTCCATAAGTATGTCATGTGGTAATTTAAATGAAGGTCTGCCTGCTGGATTTTCAGAATTTCTTGATTTCCGCAGATAATCACGATAACAATGTTTATGATACCTCACTTCCATTGCAAATAAATCAGCTGGATGTTCGCAAGTGCCAATTTTAGTGAAAATATCATCTTGTTTTTTTCGAGCAGTATTTAAAATTTGTTCCGCTGCTGAAATTTCAGAACATTAAAGAAGAGTTTTGTTCTTATTTCTTGTTTGTTTACCACAAATCAAACATTTCTGATTTGTATCAAGTTTTAATTCACTTCTTGATGACCGACGAACATGTTGGCTACCTGAAACATTTGCTTCTGTAGAGGAAGTGGAAATAGAGGCATTCTCCTGCTTTAGTAATGTTAATTCTCGACGCCTTATTTTCTCTTCACTAATATAAGTTGCAATACAAGCTCGATGCCAGGAACAATTGTGTGCCATAAAGTCTGTATCACTTTCTATTTCCTTACTAATGTCATCTTTTCTGCGATCTGCGGCTCTTTGAATACTAATAAACGTTTGTGATTTGGATTTTCCACTAAATCACCCGTTTTATCACAAAACAAACACTACAATTCGTTTAGTTTTCGCTTTTTTACATTTATCACTTGTACTGACATTGTCCGTCCTTCTATTTAAATAAAACACACTAATAAAACACTCAACTGCAAAAAAAACTTAAATAATATTACTTAGATACGTAAAAATAAACCGTTATGGGCGACGAATTCTTTTTTACTGACTATTCCAAGTGCTATGACTCAGCAACGTGCCGAGCGGAGAGAAGAGTGTAAAGGGGGAGGGGAAAGTAGTGGGGGAAAGGGAAAGGGACCAGTACAGCTGCCGGCAACATGTGACTTTCTATTGTTTAGGGTCTCAAGTAAAATAATTTGAACATAGTTGCCGGTCCTCACATTTTGCATACTCAACTCCATCCAGCGCCTGGACTATTGGTAACGCGCATGTCCGCTTCATACCTCTCGTCCGTTCTGACGTAACAAATGATGGGGTGCGTAAAGGGGATGTATAGGGATACCGTTAACACGGTCATCCTGTGATTAGTGCGTCCTCGCACTGTGTCCATCTGTAAGCATCAAGTACAAAACAGAATTTCATTTACATCTAAATCATCTACATTTTAATTTATGGCGGCGGTTGAAAAAATTTAACCAAATTTTGACCATTTCGTTCAGACTCGAAAACAACCCCAGAATTCAGCACATTTGGTTCAACGGGGGTCGCTAGAGATGCCAATATATACCGGGAAAAATATAATAATAAAAAAACCAAATCTACGTCGAAATGGCAGCAGTTGAAGAAATTCATCAAACATTAATAGTTTAGTTAGCCTCGAACAAAAATTTTAATTAGATCCAGGATCTGAGGTCATTAACACTAGCTGTGGAACACAGTCATGACTGGTTACTATACTGTGTATAGTAAGCAAAGGTAGAGTATAATTCATTGGAGTGTAGGTTTCTACGAAAAGTCTCATGACGTGTTACTTTGCCGTAAGTGGGGGAGACAGAAGCGCTTTCAATGGTTCCAGGAATGAACAGAATTTTTTCTATTATCTTTAGAGTTGCAGCTATTACAATAATAATGAGTATATTCTTTGCTTTACTCTCTCAATTAGTAGTTTCATCAGGAGCATAAGGATGTTCAGTGATGTAAGAGTTCTTCTTATCATTAAGACCACTATGTTGCCCTTATCGGACTGTCAGTATGAAAATGATTACAGTATTGTGAAATATAATCTTCATAATCGATGAGAATGTTAACTCTATTCACAGTGTGCACCCCACTGAATCTGATCTAGAAGAAGTGAGTCAAATTAGCGGGAAATTGGAATTACAGGAAGGAATATAAAAAAAATCTATCGCAGCAAGGTGCATTAGAAAAGCAAGTTTTCATAACGTATCCAGTTTGAAAAATCTATTCATTCAACTCAGATTTTTTCCAAATTAAAGCAATTTTCCATCTATTTAGATTACCAGCTTCCAACCCTATGACTTCAACGTTGCGCCCTTTATCGTATAAACATTTTCTCCCCTGTGGCTCAACCCCCTATCCGATTTGTACCAAAATCAATCCCATCCAAGACGATATGAAAAACTAAAAACCTACCAACTTTCAACCATATTGTTCTAAAGTGGGCCCTATATCGTGTAAACAATATTTATTTCCAACCCTGTGTCTCAACCCATCACTTATTAGTACCAAAACCAATTTCATTCAAGATGACATAAAAAACTATCTACCTACCAACTTTCAAACCTATTTTTTTAAAATTGTGCCCTCTACCGTGTGAGAAAAATTTATTTCCTCCCCTGTGGCTAAACCGCCCTAATTGTTTATTGAATTTATCAAGCACATAGCATCTTCACTGGTTTATGTTCCTTAAATATTCATCTCAATTTGTGAATATTCATACATAGCAGAGATTAAATAATTTTTCTGAATTTCATAGGGTGGTATAGAAGCTCAGGGAACGTTTGAAGAATTATCACATAGTGATTTGGATTTCACGAAGTTACTAGTTGCATCTGAAGAAACCTTAGGAGAAACGAAAGCAGTGGCAGGATTTTCAACAATATCAGTTGCAGTAGGTATTACTCTTTCAATTTCACCAATTATCAGCACAACATAATGAAACAACAGGTCATATTTTCCCCTCATTTTCGTAATTTTGACATACAAATTCTTTCAACCCTGTAAGTCAATTTGGGGTGGCTGAAGAGGTACATAAAGCTGTAGTGCCTGCAAAAATTATAATTTCGTTCTTCCTCAAAAACAACCCCAGATAGCAAATTTCTCATCTTTTTGTCTGGAGCCGCTGAAGATGCCATTATGTATCAGGATATCAGGAATATTATATATATATATATATATATATATATATATATATATATATATATATATATATATATATATATATATATATATACATATATATATATATATATATATATATATATATATATATATATATATATATATATATATATATATGTATATATGTATATATATATATATATATATATATATATATATAATATATATATATATATATATATATATATATATAGGTTCATTTTATTGGTTAGAGGTAATCAATTTTGGAAAATAATTCATCAGGTATATTTTACTATAACAAATTTTCGTTTGCCACAAATATGAAAAACGTTACCTTCTAGACTATATGCAAATCGTTTTCAATTTTCAGTCTTCAATTTCACATACTGGTGAAATGATCGAGGAGGTACATAGTAACGAAAATATGGAAGAACAAGGAATGTTCCAAGGTTCCGCATTTTTGGCTTATATCAGGAGCTTACGAAGTAAATCATTAATCCTTTTAGTTGGATTCCTTTTCATTTTTTGTCAAGCTATTCTGAGTGGAGCAGACTACTGGGTTACTATGTGGTAAGATAAATGTTTGTTTTGTAATGTAAAAGTGATGCAGAAGGAATGAATAATATTTTATAGTCAGCCTCAGAAGAATGGAGGCATTAATTACTTGAAAAATTGTTTGCCCTTCAATGATTCGTATTTAACTGTAACTTTTCAACTAACCATAAGCTCAACAATAAAGCATATTTTCAGTTACCCATATTATTAATTTCAGGACCGCCCAACAAGAAAAAATATCGAAATATGAGACTATGAATGTAATTCCATACATTCGATATATTCATGCGCTCAAAGATGAAAGGCAGTTAATATCTAACCAAACTGTATTGGTATTAGTTTTTACCCAAGATGACGCACTGATGTACGTATACGTTTTCTTTATAATATCTATGATAGTTGTATCTGTGGTGAGATCAACCGTCTACTACAGTGCTTGCATGAGAGCTTCCAGAAATTTACATAATTCAATGTTTCACTGTTTGCTTGAAGCACCGATGAAATTTTTCGACACAAATCCGATAGGAAGAATATTGAACAGATTCTCAAAAGATATGGGATCTATTGATGAGTTACTGCCAAGAGCATTGGGAGATATTCTACAGGTAAGAATATTATTCGATAATAGTTCTTCAATATCTAAATACAAATATCTGACATTTGAATATCAAGAAATTTAATTTTCGAGCTTTTCACCTCAAGAATTGAGAATTTGAATAGAAGTTGTTTGAAGTTGTCTTGGTACATACCTAGCTATGTTTGTTTATTTCATTAATTTGTATTCTCTTCCCTTGAATAATCCCAATGAAGGAAATAATGTGGATGTTTTTCATAATATATGGGATTGTAGGAATCATTGGTTATCCACCTTCCACAAACACACACACACACACACACATATTTATATATATATATATATATATATATATATATATATATATATATATATAATATATATATATATAGATAAATATATTATATATATATATATATATATATATATATATATATATATATATATATATATATATATATATATATATATATATATATAGTATATATATATATATATTATATATTATATATATATATATATATATATATATATATATATATATTTAAGAACAAATTTAGTAGGTTTTTCGGTTCAGTTAAACAATCTCACGATTATATATTTTTCTATTTTCATTAACGTTTCGGTCTGTTACTTTGACCTTCATCAAAATGATTGGATCAATATGTTAACATCACTGAAATGAAAAGAGATTTGACAACAACTTATCGTAAATATCAAAACAGGCTTAACTCACCACAATTAAAAACTTTTCACATAAATTATAGAATAGGGGATCGGACGATAATCAGATTAATATCTAAAATGTACTTAGATAAAATAAATATACTGTTTTATGATTATTTATCGAATAATAATTCAATATAAGTCATCTAAATATTTTGAAATGAAGAAATAAAATGTTGTTATTTACAATATTTTGAATCCGTATTGAAACACCAATCACAGCGCGTGACGTCATCTGTGTGCAACCATTGACTGCACAGTGCACGGGTACTAACTACTTAGTTCACCCAGTTATTTCCATAATTTTGTTGAAATTCTAAAAGTTGCTAAAAGATTACTGATAAATTAGGATACAGTAATCGATTTAAAAACTGTCACGTGGTGTTTCTCCAGTTTTTCATAATGGAAACAGGATTTACGAAAGCCGACAATCGAAATCTTCCCAGAGTGGATATGTTTATGATTTGCAATTTCTTTGCAAGTAATTCAGACTTTTGTGACGCTGAATTCCGAAATGTGAAAACTTCTGTGTAAGTATTAAAACTATACTACTATAATATATTATTTACCACCTTGGCACTTGGAAAAATACTATTGAAAAACAAACCAAATATAACCTTAAAAGTATAAACTTCAAAGAATATTTTTTAGCACGTCTGAGGAAAAATATAGTTTACTTTCACTTTTTTTCAGATCAGGAAGACAATCATACGGCGACGATGCTAAAGGATATGTACAATTTCGGCGTGATTCCGAGTTATGTACCATTAAATGCAAGGTGTGTCCAGAACATAAAGTTCATTCAAAATCGTATGCAGCGACTATGATAGTAGATGAAAAAGCAGGTAAAGTCGTAATCGTCCAGTGTCATGATTGTGCTGCATCTACAGGCGGTTGCAAACATTCAGTAGCTTTCCTGATGTGGGTACACAGAAGAAGCGAAGAACCATCATGTACAGAAATTCAGTGTTACTGGAAGAAATCAAAACTGGCTCAAGTTGGTACCAATATTAAATATATGACTACCAAAGATCTGCCCACTGTTAAAATACAACAAGCTACGCGGACTGCATCGCAAAGTGATTTTCTGTCACAATTTCTCCAAGAAGCATCAAACCGAGGTGTAACTAACTGGGTTATTCAACTATAATAATAATAGAACAAATGAGATTGAGAAGTTTTCACTACATTATTTAATTTTAGAAAATTTTGATGAAAGTGACTGTGGTTCGTTTTTGAACAAAATATCCAAGTATTTTTCAGAAGAAAATATTAAAATTATTGAAGGGAATACTCGGGCACAACATAAAAGCAGGTTGTTACTTTCCTGGCTAGTACACCTGATGGTATTTGTGACAGTGAGATTTGCATTGAAATAAAATTCCCCTCTAGTGAAAAAACTTATAAACATTATATTAAATGGAAAAGTTACGCAAAAATACATGGCTCAATTGCAAGTCCAAATGTATGTAACAAATTTGAAGATAACTTATTTTTGTGTTGCGGACTATAATTTTGAAGACACAAATATTGTGGAAGTACCTACTCTTAGTTAGATATGATGAAATTTTGATTACTGATTACTTTTCCAGTGTGTACAAATTTTGGGAGAAAAATATAGATCCAATATTTATACAACAGCACGAAATAAAATACATTATGGCTTCATATACTTATTTGTTTTATTTATTAATCTTGATTAATTGAATGCATTACAATAATTACATAGAAAATATAATAATAATAATAATAATGTAGACTTTATTTTAGAAATCCTAATATACAATATATAGTTATAAATATATAAATGATGTATACATAATTTCACAGTACGTCATGCCTTAAAACTTGATATATTTTAATAATAACCTTCCAAACACTTTTAAGGAACTTGTATTTTTTATTTTATCAGGTATCTTATTAAAGCTAGCTAGACCTTTAAAGAACAACGAATTCATGCCACTCTTATAATTTGTTCATGATATATAAAATGTATCATATGTTGTTGTGTTATGTTATATTAAAAATCACTATTTCGTACTAAATATCTGCTAAGATAGGCTGGTTGTATCCCACTCATAATTTTGTAAATAAAAATCATGCTCAAATAATACAGTCTCTTATGTACCGGCTGTCACTGTAGGGTATTTAACATAAACTCAATAGGGGTATATCGGTTGCATTTCAAAATAATTCTCATACCTTGATTTTGTAATTTCTGCATTTGTCCTATTTGATTTCGGCCAAATAGATACATCAATGTGGCACAGTAGTCAAACTGTGGCCTTATTATACCATTGTAACATGTTAATCTAGCAAAGGTTGATAAAGATTTTGAAATTCTAGAGAAAAAATACATTTTTTTTTACATATCTTTCTAATAGTATATTCCGCATACTTATTCAAAGTTAACTGATGCTCTATAATAAATCCTAAGTATTTAATGTCATTTACAATTGCGAGTTGGCTATTAAATATGCTGATATCAACAGAATAGATAAAATGCAATACTAAACAAACTTATTTCTAAAAAATTTCCATGCCTACCGAATAGATTGTGGGCTAAACTAGAACTAGATTAGTATACAATGGGGTCCTGTAAATTTATAAGAGCACACGCTATAATGACACATTCATCTAGCACATTAACCAACTTTGTGTTTAACAGAGAATTTGGTTTCAACATAGAGAATTCCTGTATTATTCGAATAACCCTCTCAATGTAGATCCTTAAGCTTACAATCTACTTAGTTTGATGAGCCTCTTTCTTGCTTAATTTAGCCACTTGGGGGTCTTAATAGATGACATTTTTTTTGGATTAATAGTTGTTCAATATGTTTAAAACACGGTCGGCTAAAACACAACCTCCAGGCTCTAGTTGATCAAGATATTCACAGTTTTCCACAAGTAAAGTGTCACGTATCCGTCCTCCATATCCCGATATATAATTTACCAAACCATTTGGAGTACTTGATATTAAGTATTTGATTGTATTCCCTTTCTTATATTCAGACCATCTTAATGCCTGATATACTGATTTAGAAGACTTTTCAATTTCAAAACAGTTCATGATGCAGTTGACTTTATTGTAGCGATGCCTAAATGGGATTGGAAGGGATGTCTTAATTATTTTCTTATCTAGTTTTACAATGAAGGATTTAAGAACATCAGAAATCATTGGAATACATTTTTTAAATATTTTACCAGCATATGATGTAGATATTCCAAATTGATGAGAAAGTTCTGAGAATGTTGTATTCAATCTTATTTTTTTTAAACTCATTAATATGTTCTCAATAGGTATGTTGGTATTTTTTTCAATTAAATTTAAAAAGTAACAGTTATTAGGTATTCCAATATATAATTGTGGTTTGGCTTTAATTTTTTTGCAAATACTGTCTATGGCTTGCTTTGCTTCTGTATTCTTTTCTAATCTAATATAGCTTCTTCATTTGAGCTACTGGTTTCGGACAGTGATTTCAACTGTAACGATTCAACGGAAGGTGATGATTGTGGAAATATTGAATGGCTGCATAGTGATGTGTCACTATCAGATCTATCCACAAGTAAGTTTGTGGATTTTGGAAGTCGATTTTGGAATTACTTGGCATAGCTAGCTTTATATGTTCTTCTTTGAAGGGTGATGTTGATACAGTTGTACATGTACATGTACCTACATGTTTTGGATGGTGATGTTGCAATACTATGGGATTTGAATTTTGTTTTCGTTGACTTACTTCTGAAGTATGTACTCTTCACAAAAACTTGAACTCCTTTATCTTGATTTTTTGGCTGGTGTTCGACTACGACTTCTACAGGTGACCTAAAACAAAGATAAAGGTAATTATTGTTAATCTGTCTAAATCTTGAAGCGAGTAAATTACACACTCGCAGACAGAAATAGATATATTTTGGTCTGATAAGTACTTACTAGCAGGCAAAGCTGTATTTACTTCTTGGGCATCATTTTACTGGCCAATTTACTGTCTTCGAGAGCTTCCTGTACTGAAGCCAATCTTATTTGTAGTAGTTTTTGATGTGTTCGTACATTGAGGTACTGCACACCAACGATATTTTTTTCGTTCCATAACAACAAATCAAGAAGGTACTCCACGAAACGAAACTTCTCACGAACTTATGCTTATGTGGCTGTTCTGTTATAAACACAAATGACGTCACGCGCTCTCAGACGACATAAAGTGGCGTTTTGGCGGGATTTTTAAACAAACAGTATTAAAACATGATTTTGAATACCTAAAAGGCTATAAATAAATAAAATTTTATTTTTTATGGGAATAAGTATCCATAAAGATTATTTTAAAACACTTTCTGAAAATTTGTCCGATCCCCTATTATATTGACAATTTATAAATACTACGCCACACAAAACTTGAAAAATGATCCACAATTAACAAATTTTTAAAAAATTTTCGTCTACATAGACACGTCAGGTTTCGCTTTCAGTTAGAAAGTGAAGCACCTGTTATAATTTCAGCTGTTCCTCCGTGTTCATTATTTGCTTAAGATGTTGTTATATATTCTACTAAGGCTCTTGATATCTGTTTTGTCATTAATGGCATTCGGGGTTTATGTTATAAAAATCATCTCATGAAACTCACGTTTTCTTTTGTGGTATTCTGTCTTGAGGGTGAAATGAAACACCCGCAATTAGCATATTTTTGACACCACCGTGGATGCTCGCTGATTGGTGGGTGTTGAAGGAGGGCCATTGAGATGTAATCAAGGGAGTCAAAAGGCTTCGAAAAATAATACCAAATGTCAGGATTCAATGAAACTTGGACGTAATATATATATATATATATATATATATATATATATATATATATATATATATATATATATATATATATATATATATATATATATATATATAAGGAAAAAAGGAAACACACGTGTTTCATTCCTCCCTGAAGTATTTGTCAGGGAGGCGGGCAGCTTGAATTTGGGATTAACTCCTTCAGCCAGATCAGAGGATACACTTGTATGTACAAGTGCATTAAGGATAGGTGAGACGGGATATTTATGGAACATAGGAAGTGTGGGTAGGGTTCAGAGGATTAATACTGGCCCAGCATTCGCCTTGTAAGTTTGCAAGCAGTGACTTACATTACCATGAGGAAACCTCTGAAAAAAACTCATGGCAGACCAGTCGGCCCGGGGTTTGAACCCGAGATCTCCCAAATACTAGCCAGCGTACCTAACATACTCAACTAACTAGCTTGGTAATATATATATATGTATATATATATATATATATATATATATATATATATATATATATATATATTATATATATAGATTTCTATATATATATATATATATATATATATATATATATAATATTGTAACGGGTCAATTTACCGAGTGACTGTAGCCACTGCATTTTGTAATGAATTGTTCATTTAGGTACCGTGGTTTCACGCTTCACTTTCCTTTGCTCTATGATTAATGATTTGCGTGGAAGGAGAGTATCTAGGAAGTGTCGGATGAACAATCGTTCTTTCTTTTAGTAGATGGTTCTCGTCAATATAACATCGTTTCGTTAACTATTAGAATTATATTCAATATATATTAAAAGTTTGTTAAATTTTATTAAGTATCTGTGGCGTCTTGATAAGACGGTAAGTTATGAGAAGAATTATATCTATTTCGTATTGATGCATTATCTTGAAAATCTGAATTGATTGCTTATTTCATTTTTCCGCCATTTCATTTCATTTTTTTTTTCATTTACCTATATAAAATTATTTATCTTTCTATATTGAAATAATCATCTCACATTTCTTAATTTAAAATATTTCTAATTCATTTGCTTGTTTCATTCTCTCAATTTAACACAAGATTTTTGTAGGTTAGCGATGGCAAAATTTCACGTGATCATACCTTGTGTTCAGTTTAATGTTGGAACATATGCTGTCTTTCTTAGCATTTTTGCTTGAGACAAATCTAAATGTTAATTTGAATTGGCCATCGATACCCTACACATATTCTTGGAGCCTATTTAGTGTGAGATTGTATGTTGATTTGCCCGGAATTATTTTAGCCACTTGGTCTGGGTTTGAAGACACTTGGTTTGGGTTTGAAGACACTTGGGCTGGAGTTTAACCGTGGGTTAGAGCTGGTATCCACCTGGTTTGGAGTTTAGAAAACCACAGTATCTGGAATTAAAAAAAAACTCACCTCATCAGGGGCTAATATCCACATTGGAAGCCACAGCTGAAGCAGGGCAGATGTCGAGAGCACAATCACACTAGGCAAATTCGATAGCAAATAATATAAAACCAGAAGATAAGTCACATCAATTTATGTAAAAGAGGATAGTAAATACCTGCATTTTACTCTTGTTATTATTACTGAGAAAAACCTAGAACCATAAATGTTAACCAATCTCACTGCTAGCCAGGGCAAAAATATTTTTTCAAAAGGGGGTTGGTTACAATATATATATTGTAACGTTGTTGCTCGCGCATCAACATTAGTTGTGCGCATGCTGGTTATTCCACTGGAGGGGCAAGACACTGCCTATATAACCCGAGCACCGAGGCCGAGAATGCAGAAGGCAGTTCTCGGGAGGTACTGACTCCTCTGAACTTCCTCCTCCTCCCAGGCTGGGTATTGACCAGTCTGAATCCTTTCCGTTAGCAAGTATTGATTTCCGACAAAGTTCCTGAGATTAGGTATTGACCAATCTCTTCCCGTTCCGTTCGACAAGTATTGATTGTCGGATATCCTCGTAGGTTGGGTACTGACCAATCTATTCCCGTTCCGTCCGACAAGTACTGATTGTCGGTAATATTCGTAGGTTGGGTATTGACCAATCTATTCTCGTTCCGTCCGACAAGTATTGATTGTCGGAGAATTTCGATAGACCGGGAGCCGACGAGCCTACAGCGGTCAACGAGGTTGTCCGGCCGGCAGCGACGAGACCGACCCCGGTCCCCGGAATCACGTCAAGCAGAATCGCGGACCTAAGAACGCAGAGATCCAGCACATCCCTGCGCCTCGCTTCATCCTCGACTGACCAAAGACTGCCTGCGCACTGGAGGGGCGGTCGACGCAGCGAAACGAGACCAGAGCAGAAGCAGATGCGCACTGGGTCACACTATTTAATTATTTGATTTCTGTTAATAATTTACTGTAAATAAACTTGTATATAACTAAAAGATACCTTCTTTATAATTCAGGAGAACCGACACGAAAAGTCCGTTACAATATATACATAGATATATATATATATATATATATATATATATATATATATATATATATATATATATATATATATATATATATATATATATATATATATATATATATATATATATATATATATGTATATATATATATATATATATATATATATATATACATATATAATCAAGTACTAGGACATTTATTCGAAACTAATCAAACAAACCTCCTAGCGGAGCTGGTTATACAAGTTCACGAAACATCGAAATGCCTCCATATACCTTGGATGGTGTATGTTAGAAACATTAAGTTGTTTATCACAATCAATGAAATGATAGACAGTCTGTTTCGCCCTTATTTGGGGCTCATCAGTATCATCCATCCATCGAAAGTGATAACCAACCAACACTTGTAAGAAAGAAAGAAGATGCATCGACTCCACTTTTCACATACACATATCAATTCAATAATTTTTTTTTTAGATTTTACTTGTTATGTGTGGAATTCTTATGATGGTAACAATTTCTAATCCATACATGATCATTGCTATGGTTATCTTAGGAGCTCTTTTCATGAAAGTGAGAAAATGGTACATTTCTACAGCCAGGTCTATTAAACTGCTCGAAGGCTCAGGTTTGTATGATTTTGAACATAAGGCATAATGTATCTTACGTTATACATATATATATATATATATATATATATATATATATATATATACATATAATATAGAAATATATATATATATATATATATATATATATATATATATATAATATAGAAATATATATATATATATATATATATATATATATATATATATATATATACATAACTTTTGATAATTATTGGCAATAACAGGCTTGGTGAATCTCAAAAAACTCGATTTTATTGAAAAGTTGACAATTCAAATAAATAATATATATATATATATATATATATATATATATATATATATATATATATATATATATATATATATATATACATATATATATATTTACATCCTGGGACTATTTTGCTTCCTTTCATATCGCGACTATTTTGCATCCTCCACAACGAGTGAGGATATGGCCATCTATGCAATGAATATTGAATCTGCTTTGAGTAGGAAAGTAGGGCATATAATTTTCATCATTGTATTTCGAATTCTGAATATACGAAATTTTTCACTTTGCGACTATTTTGCATCTTTTCACTAAGCTTACTATTTTGACTCCGGATACGTGTACTTTTCGTTCGTTATAGCTACTATTTTGCCTCCTTCTGTATATTAATTTCCATATAAAGACTTATTTGCCTCCGACCACGTTGCCGCGTTTTTAGATAGTAGTCAAATTGCCGAAGTGATAGTTTATCGTTCAACAGTTAGTTACTCACATATGAAAAGTATTTCGAAACTAAGTTATCGAACGCTGAGAGCATTCCTGTAGTTTTGAGATCTCTAAATTTCCGTGATTTCTTTACTTAGCCCAAACACTAGGGCTCGAAGATTGTGAAAAGCCAGGAAAAATAGATTATTGGCTAATTCCTAACAGCGTTATTGAGGATTAATAATTAATATTACAAAAAGCATAAACTTATATAGGGAGCTCTAATAATAAATAATTATCGAAAGGGTTGAAGAAAATAGTTTTTCTTGATTATCGGGAAAATAAATCAATTTATCAATAAAAAAAATACTACTCTAAAGAGAAAGCAATTTGGAAAAATGATTAAACAAATTTTATATACGATCATCAGTTTTTCTGTATAAAAATATTTCAATGTCGTATGTATAGCGGCTAAGCGCTAGGCTAAATTTTTTATAATATTACAAAGGGTGCAGCAGGGCGTTATAAAAATGTTCATAATTTCTTCACTAATCGGTTTTTGTTAAAAACAAATGAAGAGTTTTGGAGAGAAAACTCATATCCTTTATTTATTAATAATTTTGTTTTTATTTGTTGATTGAGTCAATATTATAATGGAAATTACTATAATTTTTTATAAATTACATTATAGAGCAAAATTAGTTACCTATATTTAAAAAAATATCAAACATATATTCGAATTTCTTAAGAATAGAGAAAAGTATACTCTTGTTTTTGTTATTATAGCATTAATCAGTTATATGTTTTCCTAAATTGAAAACAATAACTTCAAAAATGTTATAATTTTCAAAATAAAAAATTTTCATAAAACTTGCATTCCAAATACAGCTGTAGCTGCTAAATTGTCAATAATCTTTTTTCTTAATATTGATGTTTACAATTTTACCTAGAAAATTCTTTTTCTATTTGTTTAGTAGGATATTTGCTGAAGATTTAGTAGCTATTTGAAATGTAATTTTCATGAAAATTTTTTATTTGAGAAAATTCAAAATTTTTTATGTTATTTTATTTTAATTTAGAAAAATGTATATAACTAATTTATGTTATAATTACAAACTTATTTTCTTTCAAAAGTCCATTAGTAAAGAAGAATGAATAATTTTATAAACAATTCAGCCTAGGGCTTATTTGCTATACATTGGAAAATGAATTGGTTTTTCACAGAAAAATTAATGATCCTATTTTAAATATGGTGACATCATTCTAAATTACTGCTTCTTGACGTTAGTATTTTTTTCATTGAAAAGTTAATTTATTTTCCATATATTCAAAAAAAACTATTTTCTTCAAACTTTTCGATGATTATTTGTTATTAGTGCCCACTATATTAGTGTTAACTTTTTCTAATAATAATAACTTATCACTAATAAAGACTCTTCTAATAAGGTATTACCCAATAATCTTTTTTTTGTGGGCCAAAAACCTTTATAATGAATTCCGAAATGTGTATGAAGTTGATTTCTATTATTTTTCATTCGAGAAATATCGCGCGGTAGTAGGTACACCTGCTGCCTACGTATTAGGAAACGTTAATTTGAACATTGTTAAAATAAATATCCAAAATAATATGGAATTTATAAAAACTCATACTAATTTACAGTGATTACTTATTAAACAAAATAACACACATTGGTAGTTTTTTTGAATATTACTTCTTGATATTTTAACTTTTGTCGATTTGTGAAAAATTAAAATTATTTATAAAGAATAACCTTTTTTGAAAGTATTTTACGTCAAAATTCCGGAATTGTGAAAAATATGAAATATTCAGCCTGAAAACTCCTCTAGATTTTATACTGATTTATTAGTCAAAATTAATGAACAGGTCTCAAAAATGGAAAAACTGAGAGAGTGATTTTCTTCTAATGTTTAACTGTTCATTTCAAATTGGACCTAATTTTTTTCGAATTGAATTTACTAGGCAAAACTAACTGTTTTTCGCTAGCTGGCCAAATCGAACGGAAAACACGACTTGAGTACCATTTTGCATTTTCATCTCTTGCAGGTACAAATAACGGAGTTGTATGCAGCGAAATCATTATTGTAGAAAAATTGCTTAAGTGATAATCTCGTCCTTAGTTTGCGGTTGCTACAGTAGTTTCCTGTTATTCACAGAAAAGTCAATATGCTATTGAATTTTCATAACTTTTACTAAATTTTTGGACTTAGGAACATGAAATGTGGCCATAGCCCATAATTTTTTTAATTGTTGAACAATTTTTCGTGCTCACTTTATGTGAAAATAAATATTCTTAATTTATTGATAATAACATCTTTGGTTTCGCAAAACAATAACGAAATGTGTTCAACATTTACAATCTCTGTACAACAATTATTTATCTGCCTGGAAATTCAAGAAATTTTAAAAAAAATATTACATCAGTTATAAAAAGTCCTTATTTAAGTAGTCTACGAAACATTCATAAATGTATATAATAATAATAATATAATAAAACAATTGTATGATGTTTATATTGAGTAACACTTCACAAATGCGAAATAAGCCGTAAGCTTAAGTTTTCATTTCAGCATCACTTACATGGAAACATAAGATTCCCGTGTATTTATGTACGATTGCCTGCATCACAGTGTTGCCGATTTTAGGAGTCAAAATAGTACGCAAAGTGTGAGGGATCGAACGTGAATATACTCTCAGCGTATATTTATTTTGACCCTAGCGTAGATAGTGTGAACTAAAAATGAATATTATTTTACATTCAGTGAACGATTTTGACTCCTCTACTTTTGCACATAACGTATGTTTGGTTGCACTAAATTGAACCAAAATAATATGGTAGACTCAAGGGACGAACAGAAAGCATCTCACTAAAAATTGTGCTTATAGAGTAAGTTATCTCGAAGAAATTGGCCAAAACTATTTTGCATCCGATATACGGAGTCAAAATGGTCGTGGAGTCAAAATGATATGTGTTAACGCTAATGTACGGAATCAAAATAGTGCTACGGATATATATATATATATATATATATATATATATATATATATATATATATAATAAATATATATATATATATATATATATATATAAATATATATATATATATATATTATATATTATATATATAATATATATAATATATATATAATATATATATATATATTTATATATATATATATATATATATATATATATATATATATATATATATATATATATTATATATATATATATATATATATATATATATATATATATATATATATAGATTGGGGTAATGATAGATATGTAGGGAAGTATCTCGGAAACCGTATGTCCTAGAATTTGGGGAAAGAAATTCTTGTATGCAAATCTGCCCTGAAAAAAATTATTAAAAATGTTTTTGAGTCCATAGTTTTCGGCTAGGTGCCGCAAACTACCACTTATAAAATATAATTGGATTTTTTACGAAATATTCCGCAATTTAGGCTGGTAAAAAATATCAAATTTAGAAACTACTGTCCTAATTCCACAACTCTTGTTGAAATAATTTTTCTGTATTACTTATTCTGAAATGGTGGGGGAAGTTCTCTTTCTTTGACATAAAAAAGACTGTAACTCCATAATGCATCATCCGATTTTCGAAAACGTAGACTCCACGCAAAGAGTATTGAATGTAGATTTCAGTAACAAATAACAAAAGCACTTTTGATTTTTCAATCGGCAACTAGAGGGCGTTATGTAACACCTAACTCTATTTATGATTTTTTTTGAGAAATTTCAAATGCAATGCTATAAATCTAACTAGCTAACAAAAAGCCAAATTTGATGACTTATTGACCTGTTAAAACCGCGTACTGATATCTTTTTTCATTCCAAAGATATTGGCATTTTTTGATGAGTGTTGATGATTGTTGGCTCACCCTCTAAGGTGGAAGAGAAATTATGTTGCTAAAATTGTTTTGAAAATAAAATAACAAGTAGAAACACATCACCAAAATATTTATTAACATTACATAATAAAACAAAACTAAGGGAGCTACTCATAAGAGAAATTTACAAAACGCTCCCACTATCTCATTATTTTAAATACTCAAAATGCTTGCCATTATTTGCTTAGAACTATTTCGTATAAAAATTTTCGGGTAAAAATTCAATCCCAAATCTCTCAAACGGTCTCTTATAGTTTTATGTTTATGGACGAGCTGCAATATTACGAATGATGTTAAACTGTTGAGAGATAGATGTTTCAAAAGTCAGCAAGTTACTTATGGGAATGACACCAATGTTTTATGATTTTTTACTTTTAAGTTTTTATTGCTGTCAAATTTATTCTGACTGTTTGCAAACTAACTCTTTTATAATGCCTTTTTATTCAAATGGAGAGGCATGTGATATGCCCAGTATATACTTTGAAAGTCTACAAAATGAAGTAATTGCTGAACGGGAGTAGGTATGCGATACGATATCCTGAAAGACGGCGTCATTCTCAGAAATGATTCAAAAGATTGGCAAAAATGTTAAACCTGTCGCATTAAGAAATAGGATACGTAGAAGTCGAAATGATGAAAATGTTATTAACGTATTGGTGTTAGTTAAGTCTGAACCCCATTTGAGTATTCGAAAAATTGCAAGATATCTAGGATTGATTTATTCTTTGGTGCAAAGAATATTAAAGGATTATAAAATGCACCCTTATCATATTATTTCACAACAGCATGAAATTAGCCCAGACAAAAATTGTAGATCAGATAATTATCTATAAAAAATTTCAAAATACTTTTTCTTCTAAGAGTCGCCGTTTTTGAGATATAACGAGTCAAAAAGTTGAAAGAGTTGTAATCGTCATAATATGCACGTTTTAACGCCACCTTTGAGCTAATGTTTTTTTGCATTTCTTCAAACGATTCTTAATCATTAATCTCAAAAACGGTGGCTCTGAGGAAAAAATTTATGAAATCGTTTTTTATAGATGATTAGGTGATCTACAATTTTTGTCTGAACTAATTTTATGATAAAACTTACTGCTTTGCTGAAAATCGCAAAAAAAACGTTTTTATTATATTCGAACCCGAATATTTCTGCACGTATCAGATCGATAAAGACTTTTCAGATTTCATTTATAATGGTGTTTTGAACAATCCTATCAATTTTCAGATGGGTGCGAATTTTTATAACTTAACTCCTATTTTTTGGTCTAATTTGACCGGACTAGTTTTGTTTCATTATATAATGTTGATAAATATTTTTATGATGCGTTTCTACTTATCATTTTTTTTTCAAAACAATTTTAGCAACATAATTTCTCTTCCAACTTACAGGGCGAGCCAACAATCACCAACACTTATCAAAAAATGCCAATATCTTTCAAATGAAAAGAGATATCAGTTCGCGGTTTTGAAAGGTCAATAAGTCATCAAATTTGGCTTTCTGTTAGCTAGTTAGATTTATAGCATTGCATTTGAAATTTCTCAAAAAAAATGATGAATAGAGCTAGGTGTTACATAATGCCCTCTAGTTGCCGATTGGAAAATTGAAAGTGTTTTTGTTACTGAAATCTACATTCAATACTCTTGGCATAGAGTCTACGTTTTCGAAAATCGGTTGATGCATTATGGAGTTACAGTCTTTTTTATGCCAAAGAAAGAGAACTTCCCCACCATTTCAGAATAGGTAATACATGAAAATTATTTCAACAAGAGTTGTGGAATTAGGACAGTAGTTTCTAAATTTGATATTTTTTACCTGCCTAAATTGGGGAATATTTCGTAAAAAATCCAATTATATTTCATAAGTGGTAGATTACGCCACCTAGCGGAAAACCATGGACTCAAAAATATTTTTAATCATTTTTTTAGGGCAGATTTGCATATAAGAATTTTTTTCCCCAAATTCTAGGACATACGGTTTCCGAGATACGACCGGTCGCCACCCTTAATGAATCACCCTGTATATATATATATATATATATATATATATATATATATATATATATATATATATATATATATATATATCTATATATATGACTATATGAATATATATATATATATATATATATATATATATATATATATATATATATATATATATATATATATATATATATATATATATATATATATATATATATATATATAGATATATATATATATATATATATATATATAATTATATATATATAAATATATATATATATATAAATATCTATATATATATATATAAATATATATATATATATATATATATATATATATATATGTATATATATATATATAGATATATATATATATATATATGAATATATATATATATATATATAATATATATATATATATATATATATATATATATATATATATATATATAAATATATATATATATATATATATATAAAAATATAAAAATATATAAATATATAAATATATATATATATAAATATATATAAATATTAATAATATATTAATATATAAATATAAATATATATATATATATATATATATATATATAAATATATATATATTTATTATATATATAATATATATATATTGTTACGAATTCGGGTTCGCTAGGATGATTTCCAATAACTAAATTTACTTAATAAGCAAATCGGTATTTATTTACAAAACAGTAATTTTAAAATAACCACACTTTTCAATAACTGTCAATACTTCAAAACACAGGCTTCGCTCTTAATTTATAACACGGTAGTTCACTGTAAACTGTAACTGTAGACTGGCTCTCGTCTCTTCTATGGTCGCTTTTATATGTCTTGTCATTCCTTCGAGAAGCTTCCAGAAAGTTCTAGTCTTCGAATCAAGAGGGCGGTTACTTCAACGTTCATCGAATATTCCAGAGAACACAGAGTCGGCTTTAGACATTTTCGTAACACTGCCCCCCTCTTAAGTTTGATCGTCCCGATCAAAATCTTCTGATACACCTCCACCGTGATACTTTGCTAGCCTATCTAAATGTACAACTTTAGGCTTCGTCCTAGGAGTGCGTTGGATTCGGTAGACAACATCATTTATCCTCTTTGTGACTTTATAGGCTCCTTCCCAATTCTGGCTCAATTTAGGTGATAACCCTTTCTTTCGCTGGGGATTGTACAACCATACTAAATCTCCTTCTTTAAATCCGGCTGAGTTCGCCCTCAAATCGTATCTGGTCTTCATTCTGTCAGTACTAGCAGCGAGCTGTACCCGGACGTGCTCATGGATCTTGCTTAGGTGCAGTCTCAATTCATCTGCATAAGTCTTTACTTCCAATGGTCTATCTTCGGGAGTACCGAACAGCAAATCACATGGTAAACGTAATTCTCTACCAAAGAGTATCTTTGCTGGAGTATGACCTGTGGAATCATGAACCGATCCTCGATAAGCCATCAGCAGTACTGGCAAATGTCTGTCCCAATCCTTTTGGTGATCAGCCACAACCTTCGACAGGTATTGTTCCATGGTGCGATTGAATCTTTCCACCATTCCATCAGACTGTGGATGTAATGGAGTGGTTCTGGTCTTTCGGATATTCAATATCTCCATCACTTTCTTAAAAACTTCGCTTTCGAAGTTTCGTCCCTGGTCTGAGTGCAATTCCAGTGGAACTCCGTATCGGGATATGAACTGATCTACCAGTACACGTGCCACAGTCTCAGTCTCTTGGTTCGGAAGAGCATAGGCTTCAGGCCACTTGCTGAAGTAATCCATGACAACCAGTATGTATTTATTTCCATCATTAGAAGTTGGAAAAGGCCCGGCAACATCAATAGCAATTCTCTCAAATGGAAGCCCTACGTTGTATTTCTCCATTTTTCCATGAGTTCTCTTTGAGGGTCCCTTAGTGGCTGCACATGTTGGACACTTTCTGCACCAAGCTTCTACGTCATCACGGCAGTAGACCCAATAAAATCTTTCCCTTATCCTTGCAATTGTCTTATTCACGCCAAAATGGGCCCCTGAGCTTCCACCGTGGATTTCCTGTAGAAGTTCTTGCACTTTGCTGGTTGGTACCACTAAGAGGGTTTTGATTTCTTTACCATCCGGACTTTCCCATTTCCTCTTGAGTAACCCATTTTCAAGAATTAAGGAATCCCATTGCGCCCACAGTGCCTTCGTTTTAGCGCTCATCGTTGAAATATCTTTCCAGGTGGGTCTACGGTCGAGTCTTTTCCATTCTCTGAGATGCTTTATTTCGGGATCTTGTTCCTGTGCCTCAATTAATTCTTCTGTCGTCCATCCCTGTTTCGAATCAATGGTAGTTCTCCTTAAATCGATTATTCCTCTGTTTCTGTTATTATTTCTGCCTCTGTTCATTCTGGAACGACATTCTCTACTAGTGTGTCCATATTTTCCACATGAGTAACATTCACCCTTAAAAGATACTCGGTTCTTTTCGAAGGAAGAAATAAGTATGTCTAACCGTTTCAATATATCTACTTCAGGTGTTTTGTTTTCCCCTACTCCCACTTTTCGAGCTCTGTGTGTTGCTCGGTTATTCAAATCAATGGTAGTTCTCCTTAAATTGATTATTCCTTTGTTTCTGTTATTATCTCTGCCTATGTTCATTCTGGAACGACATTCTCTACTAGTGTGTCCATATTTTCCACACGAGTAACATTCACCCTTAAAAGATACTTGGTTCCTTTCAAAGCAAGAAATAAGTTTCTCTAATCGTTCCAATACTACTCCAAGTGTTTTATTTTCCTCTACTTCCACTTTTCGAGCTCTGTCTGTTGCTCGGTTATTACAAGATGTTAGTTTTGCGGTTTCAAATTCCAGAGCCCTCACTAAAGCATCATTTCCTGTTCTTGGTCTCAAAATTTTCAGATGCTGAATCAGGTCGGTGTCTTTTAACCCATTCACAGAAGACTTGACACTCAATTGCTCAAGGATATCATCTGGAGCCATTGGGTAGGCTAACCGAGTCAACTTTTCTACTTCGGCCTGAAATTCTTGTAGTGATTCATTTGCCAATTGATGCCTACCTTCTAATTGAGCCTGATACAACATTTCTTTATGATCATCACCATATCTCAACTCTAGGGATTTTATTAGAGTTATGTAATCTTCCTGCTCTTTTACTGACAATTTTTGTAACAGTTCTGCAGCTTTACCTCTGAGGGACAAAACCAGTTCTACTGCTTTCATTTCATCTGTCCAACCATTAGCTTGGGCTGCTGCTTCAAACTGTCGTTTGAATATTGGCCAGGAAGAATCTCCATCAAAAGTAGGTGGCTTCGAAACTTTCTGTCTGGGGACTGGATTTGACATTACTTTTGATTCATTTCTTTCCACTGTAGATATTCGTTTTTCTAAATCTTTCAATACCTGTGATTCACGTTCTTCTAAATTATGCAATTGCTCCTCCAGGTCTTCCTTCACATGTACTATTTCTCCTCTCAATTTCTCATTATCCTCCTTCCTAACTCTGTTGAGATCTTCCAGGATTTTCTGTAGTCCTTGTAATTCTTGCTCCCGACGTTTCTGTTCATCTAATTTTTCTTGTTCTCGACGTTTTTGTTTTTCTAATTTCTCCTGTTCTCGACGTTTCTGCTCTTCCAATTTCTCCTGTTGACGTTGTTCCTCTTGTTCGGCGAATTTTTGCATTAGTTTTTCAATCATCGATTCCATTTTTCTGGTTATTGGCATCCCACTTCTGACACCAGTTGTTACGAATTCGGGTTCGCTAGGATGATTTCCAATAACTAAATTTACTTAATAAGCAAATCGGTATTTATTTACAAAACAGTAATTTTAAAATAACCACACTTTTCAATAACTGTCAATACTTCAAAACACAGGCTTCGCTCTTAATTTATAACACGGTAGTTCACTGTAAACTGTAACTGTAGACTGGCTCTCGTCTCTTCTATGGTCGCTTTTATATGTCTTGTCATTCCTTCGAGAAGCTTCCAGAAAGTTCTAGTCTTCGAATCAAGAGGGCGGTTACTTCAACGTTCATCGAATATTCCAGAGAACACAGAGTCGGCTTTAGACATTTTCGTAACAATATATATATATATATATATATATATATATATATATATATATATATATATATATATATATATATATATATATATATATATATATATATATATATATATATATATATATATATATATATATATATAGATATATATATATATATATATATATATATATATATATATATATATATATATATATATATATATATATATATATATATATATATATATATATATTATATATATATATATATATAAAAATATTTTTAATCATTTTTTTAGGGCAGGCAGATTTGCATATAAGAATTTTTTTCCCCAAATTCTAGGACATACGGTTTCCGAGATACGGCCGGTCGCCACCCTTAATGAATCACCCTGTATATATATATATATATATATATATATATATATATATATATATATATATATATATATATATATATATATATATATATATATATATATATATATATATATATATATTTATATATTTATTTATATATATTTATATTATATATATATATATATATATATATATATATATATATATATATATATATAAATATATATATTAAATAAGGTTAATGGGTTTTTTTGGATCAACAGGCTGTATTAAGTGAAACTACATTTATTCTTGGTCGACGTTTCGGTTCATATCTGAACCTTCTTCAGGACTCTGAAATTATTAAGACAAGCTATTCTACAACATTTTTTACAATTACAATTAAACAAACTTACCGAATAGTTGAGTTTGAAAAAATCTCTTTTGTTTTATTTCTTGGCATAAATTGAGCATGAACAAAAAGGTAACTGCTATTATATAACAAGGATTGAATCTTGAATGACAAACTTCACTTGAAAGGGTACTTCAATTCTTTCAATTCTCACTGTACAAAGGTAATATAATTCCAGATTACAATGTTATGATAGCAGAATAAAACTGAGGTTAGAACATAGAATTAATCTGAAATCACAGAGACATCACGGACAATTCTCTTTTTCTTATACGATATTAAGAAGGAATAAATGTTGCTAATATTTTCTATGTCCTTTCTTGAGTTCATCACGTTATCTGATTGTTTGAAGTGAAACATTTCCAAGAAGGATCGCTTATTCAAATTTCTCTCAAACTCCAGAATTTTGGTACCATTATAATCTAACTCATGTTCGGTTTTTCGACCGTGCTCCGCTAAAGCACATATCTTTCCGGGATTTTTTATGTCACTTTTATGTTGAGATAATCTCTTTTTTAACTGTTGGGAAGTCTGGCCTATATAGCTTAAATTGCATGAAGTACATGGTACACAATATATTACCCCTCTCATTTTCATTTTATCCAACTTATCTTTTATTGATGAATAAAGTCTGCCTATATTGGTGATGGACTATCTGTTGGATAAGGTACTTGTCAGACGAAACCACAGTTTAATGCTGGATGGAACAGTAATTATAATATTCATTTAGATGATAAGGCTCTACATCCAGGATAAACTTACGAACTCTTGCTACATACAGACTCGCACTATCAATAGCCCAGAAATGTTTTGGGAGAGCATTATATAATTTCATACAAGTGTACATTGTGCTTTTTTGAGTAAGTGTGAGTGATAGCTTTGGCAGTTGATAAGGAATCATTTGTCTTGTGTTATTCTGATTCTTGAAGCCAGAAAACAGTTCTTTATGTTTATAAATGAATAGCAAAGATCTAAAAACAAACAAGCCAGGTACAGTCAAAATATTATGCTTTTTAAATAAACCTCTACACGATTCCCTAAAAGGTAGTCTTAACATCGACCTTAATGTCATTTTTTGAGTAATAAATAGGGAATTAGTATGTGGGCTGTTGCCCCAGAATATTATTCCATATGACAACAACGATTCAAAATTTGCAGAGTAAATTGTCTTTAATACATCCAAGCCAACTTGATGCTTCAAAACGTTAATCGAATACAAGACAGACAGCAGTCTCCCATTCAAGTAATCAATATGTTGACGCCACTTCAAGTTAACATCAACATGGACACCCAAAAACTTAATAGACTCACTAGTTGGTATATCATTATCAAGAATCCTTATTGACAATGGAAATGAACGACGAGAGCGATCGGTATGGAAAAAGATAAAGTCAGTTTTGGTAATGTTTAATTTTAAACTGTTATCACCACACCAGGAAGTTATAGACTCGAAAGCATCTTCAGCCCTATTAATAACAGTGGCCAAATCATCGTCGGAAACTATGATGTTAGTATCGTCCGCATACAAAGAGAACACACAAGCCAGATCACCAACCACTTCCGGCAAATCGTTAATATAAATCAAGAACAAAAGCGGTCCAAGGACACTCCCCTGAGGAACACCTCTTGTAACAGTAACATCATCGGATACAAAAGTCGCTCCATCCCGCACCAATTCAACTCTCTGCTTCCGATTACTGAGATAACTTCTAATTAATAGAAGTTGATTATCTCTAACGCCATAAGCCTCCAATTTCTCCAATAATTTTTCATGATCAACACTGTCAAACGCTTTAGACAAGTCTAGAAACATACCAAGTGGAATGCATCCATCCTCCAAGGCTTTTAAAATCTCACTCAGGAGTTGAAAAATGGCGGTTTCAGTGGATTTTTGTGCCACAAAACCATGTTGATATTTGCTGAAAACATTAAACTTCCTAAAGAAAGAAATCAAACGGACGGAGAGGACTTTTTCAAAAATTTTAGAAAAAGATGACAAGAGACTAATCGGTCTATAATTTTCCACTTCCTCATGGGAACCCTTTTTAAAAAGGGGCTTAACAACTGCTATTTTTAAAGATTCTGGAAATATTCCTTCAATAAATGACCTATTAATGATGAGACTCAAGGGTTCCGCAATTACATGTATACATTTTTTCAGCACCTTCATAGGAATTCCATCATGACCATATGATGTGGAATTTTTCATTTTAGCAACAATTGAAATTAATTCAGATGGAGAAAGGCTAAACATAAAGAAAGATTTATGACATTTTGATTTTTTAGTAAAATTGCAGAGTGATGAATGCGAACTTCCACCCATGTTAATGAAAAACTTATTAAACCTGTTTGCCACCATGACAAGATCCCCAGAGGGAATCCTAGACCGTCCATTCTGATTGCCTCTCAGTTCTCTTATCAATGTCCATGCTGCTTTAGATTTATTAGCAGAATTGGTTATTATATGACCATAGTGTTCCTGTTTAAGTTTAGAAATAAATTTGTCATACTCTAGTTTTTTAGATTTATATTTCCCCAAAAATTGGGAATCAACTCTAGACATTATATACAAAATATCAAGATCATTTTTGATTCTGAGTAATTGTGGGTTAGATTTAAAACTATTCTTTGAATTTTTTGTTCCAACTTTAAAAGGAAATGAGTTTTCAAATGAATACATGAAACAACTGAAAAAATGAGACCACATACCCTCAACCCCACTACCATCGAAGGCACACAATGAGGACCAATCCACATCTGAGAGGGTTTCAAGAAACGTCTCTATGTTAATTTGACTAAAAACACGATATTTAATGCGATTTTCTAAATTAGAAACTTTCATAGCATCAATATTAAACCCAATAGAAATGGCACTATGATCTGACAAGTGTGGCTGCAGAACTCTCACCTGACCACCCTGAACATTCGTCAAGATATTATCCAAGCAAGAAGAAGAATGGAAGGTTTCACGAGTTGGTTCACTAATCATTACCTGTACTCCATAAGACTGTAAGATAGCCATCAAAGCTTGGTTGTTTTTATCTCCAGGTTTCAGAAAGTCAATATTAAAATCACCAACTATCACATACTTGGTTGATTTTTCTTTAGTAAGAAGCTCGAGCAACGACGCAAGTCTTTCAAAAAATATATCCACATTACCAAGAGTGGGTTCGCCTGACCTATAAATACAAATCAAATCCAATTTAAAATTACCACTAACAAAACACTGAATAGCACTACATTCTAATACATATTGTAAACTCAAACTATTTATATCTGATCTGACAATACAATTTTTAAATCTTTCCTGACCATATATTACAGTGCCTCCATGACGATGCAAAGGCCTACAAAAACTTGTTAACTGGGAGTATCCTGGAATAATGTAATACGGCAGCTGCTCTGTACTTTGCCAATGTTCGGTAACCGCCAAAAAATCGCAGTCCTCATGAACAACAAATTGCTGTAAGCCATTAAAAGAGGTAGAAATGCATTGGGTGTTCAGATGAACTATCTTAACACTTCGTCTGGATATTCCATTCACCAATTCTAACTGGGATTGTTTTTCACGAAGAGGTTCCGAAAAGAAAACTCTCTCACAATAACACCATTAGGCCAAAAGTCCTCACTATTCAGCTGCTCAAAGATTTCATTCGAGAGAACACCGATGCTGAAGGAAGAGTTCTTACCTTTACTTTCAAGTTTTTTTATTTCAATTTCTTCATAACCATTTATTTCTGCAAGATATTCCCTGATAGATTCTACGGGAACGTCATTTCCAGCAATCCGTCCAATGTAAAGCCACCTCCTCTTTAAAGCACCTGAGAACTTTGCAGTCCTAGTTGTTGATTTTGGTCCAGAAGAAGTTATAAACTTAGCTCGATTGACATTTGTTTTTTTCCGAGGTACAGTCTTCCATTCAGTATTTGAAGATTGGGTTCCTGAGGTGTTCTCTTTCTTAGAGTCGGAATTCTTAAAGAAATCAGCCACATTCTTTGCAACAAGAGCTTTACTTTTATCTGCAGTAAGTTTTATTGCATCATGATTAATGTCATTGACAGTGACAACATTTGATGACATTATGTTATTCCTAGCTCCATTCGACATTGACGCATGACTGTCTTCAATTGGTACATTAGACCTACCTTCCGCAGTCATAGATGTAGGTATTGATTCATTAACCATAGAGTTTTTGTTTTTTTTGCGTCTGCTTTCAACTCGGAGGTACTTTGTTTACTTTGGAATTGATCACGTTTATTGACGTTATCAGCTTGGTTTTTTGTTGATGTTTTTATCTCAAGATCACGAATTCTTTGAACGAGTAGATTATTATTTTCAATTAGGATTCTATTTTTATCTTGGACTTCCGAAATCAATTCTCTTAGCAAATCTTTTTCAGAACTAACCTTATCAAGCTTGTGTTTGAACTCATCCAGGCTTTGATGAAGCTCGCAGACCGTTTTGTCAGCCACAAATAAGTCATCAATGTTGCCGTTGATAGTCCCGCAACATATTACTCTTGAATCTTCTATTACACTGATTCCAGATACATCCCTTTCTGCACAGGATGCGTGGTAGATGCTTCCACACTTGATGCACATCAAATTAGTAGTAACTTTAGTTTTACAACACTTAAATTTGAATTTTTTGGAGGAGCAGTCCGAAGCTCCGTCCGTATCGCCCGCCATCTTGAATATATATATATATATATATATATATATATATATATATATATATATATATATATATATATATATATATATATATATATATATATATATATATATATATATATATATATATATATATTATATATATATATATATATATATATATATATATATATATATATATATATATATAATTATTTATTCGAATTGTTGTTGCCTGTGAACTATTTCTAATCTCTTGATAATTATTAGCAATAACAGGCTTGTTGAATCTTAAAAAACTTGATTTTATTAAAATCAAGTTTTTTAAGATTCAACAAGCCTGTTATTGCTAATAATTATCAAGAGATTATATATATATATATATATATATATATATATATATATATATATATATATATATATATATATATATATATTGTATATATCTATATATATATATATATATATATATATATATATATATATATATATATATATATATATATATATATATATATATATATATATTCAGGTTTAGGAATTTGTAGTAAGTTTTATTGATTTTTTTCAGCCAAATCCCCCGTATTCTCATACATCAGTGCTACAATCGATGGTTTAACTACCATTCGTTCGTGTAGAAATGAAAAAATTCTCATGAGGCAATTCGACGATCATCAGGTAAGTAAGATTATGAATATTTATCAATTGCCATAATTACTCACAACAATTGAAACTACTGAAAATCAATTAAATTCTCTAGTAAATCATACTAAAATGCGGTAATTAAACGTTATTAAACTAATATATTTTTTTGTGATTAGTAGGCTGAACTAGTGGTTCTAAGTGGATTACGATTAGCTTCTATTTTCTAGTACATTATTGAACATTTATTAGGTAACTACTTTTTATGCTTGTTAATGTGACTGTAAAGGTGCTTCTAAACGTGGAATATTTTTACTGCAATATGTGGCTACAATACTGGCAACATAGACCGACCATTATGACAACATTAAATGCAGCAGATGGCTATTCAATCTGGCCAACATTCTCTGCAAGAGAACAAATTTGCCCACAAATTTGCTTCGCAATCGAATAACAATGGCTGACGAAATCATACGCGTCGTAGCAACTTATATTGTGTTCGAAAGAAATTTTAAGAAAACAAGGGGAAGATTATTGGATGATTCGACCCCACTTCAATAGGCGTGAAACTTTAGATAACATAAGTCTAGAAATAAGTCTTGAAAATAACTTATTAAAAAAATTTTCAAGAATGTCCAAAGGTGCCTTCGAATTTTTTTTTTGCATTTCGATCAATTTATATTCTGGTTTCTACATTCCTCAACTCAGGGCGTACATGTATTTCGTTAATTAAGTCTTCAGTCCTCTCTTTGGATCAAGTATTAGTTATTATTACTCCGAAATTTTCCAAAACAGCAGCAATTATTTTTTTGAGACTGGGGTTCACTCGATATTCTGTGTGTGAGTTCTGCTTTATTATTACACTACAACTTCAATTGATACCCACAAAAAAACGAGAGTGTACAATGTATACGGAAACTCGTCCGGAGATGTAAATATTGCCATTATTTTCGATAGCTAAGCGATCGTGCGGCAACTTGTCTGCAATAGGTGAAACAATATCGGCTATACAGGACATGTGTGGCTATATGGCCAGGACACCATAAATACATTGTTTACTACGGTACAGCTAAGCTGGCCGCTCTACCACAGTAAACAATTCAACTATATTAACGCTGTTTTAATGATGACATTCTTTACTACACTACAGCAAAAGTCGCCTTTGACCCATAGTAAGCATTGCAAATGAAAAAAACGCCGTAAGGAAATACTCGTATATTACTAAGATAAGTTTTTTATATTGTTATCAGGAAGTGAGTGAATACTTGTATATTACTAGGGCTGTTAATACATAGTATCAAATATTAAAAATACGTTAGAATAAGATGGTTTACATTTAAATTAGGAAGACGTCACGAAGTAAATTTGAAGAGATAATAATCCGATATTGAACATCTTTTTTATTGATTCATTGAACAAAAGCAAAATTCCTAATTTGATTATTATTCTCCTAAGTTTACTTTACATAGACCACGCTAAATAAGAAATAGAGCGAAATATTTCAAAGAAAACAAATCTACGTTTTATTTAATTTAATTTTACTGCTAGTGCGATTTGTCGTTTATCCAAATTTATATTTGCTTGCAAACACCTCTGTCTTTTTCTTTGGGAAATAGACTCTAGTTTCGAAGGTGTGCCTGCTTAAACCCTTTTTACTCTTGAAGTAAGTCCAACAAAGAGTTGCTCAATTACTTGCGATTTGTCGTTCCGTTCATCCAAATTTATATTTGCTTGCAAACACCTTCGTCTTTTTCTTTGGGAAATAGACTCAAGTTTCGAAGGTGTGCCTGCTCAAACCCTTTTTACTCCTGAAGTAAGTCCAACAAAGAGTTGCTCAATTACTTGCCTTATTATGAGGTATGATTATAAAAAATGTCATGTTTTTCTTGTGTGTTTTTAAACAAGTTTTAACAAGAAATCAAAAAAAAAATCGCGCTTTTTGACACCCTGTATCTTGAAAAGAAAGGATTTTCACCCACATGTTATATGACTTTTTTCTTGTTTGACCTACTCTATAGCCCAATAGAATTATTGCGCTTATACTTTTCACACCCTGTATAGTAACCGTATTATTTAACAGTTGTGATAAAGACATAAAACTGAGACATCCTTTATCACGTACGCGCGAATCACTCCTTTTTCTTTTTCTTACTTTATCACTGTGCTGTGAATTAAACATTTCACGATATATGTATTCAATTGATTGATATGTGTATCATACAATCCACTCTGGCGAGCTAGCAAAATAACAATGTTTCATCCAATCAACACACCATTTGCTGTGTTCCACCTCTCTTTCCATTTTGGTGCGGATCTTAGCCAAATATTTATTGCTATCTTTATAGGCATATTCAATAATTGAATCTTCTTGGTTGTAAATTGATTTTATTTGATATAAAACACTTTATTCCGATATTATTCCAAGAAACCTCGAGATAGTTTTTGACTACTAACCGAATGATAATAAGTGACAGCCACGGGCCAATAACTAAAAAGGGCCAAACAATTGCATGTGTCAGCTCAAACGCAGTGAAGAATGTTCTACTGCGTTACAGCTGAGCGCTTCGCTGTATAGCAGTAAGAAATGAAATATTGAAAATGGCTTATTAATATTACATTAGCTGCCCTGACACGGCATGAATCTGAGCTGTACCGTAGTAAGCAATGTATTTACGCGGCCGGGACATACTGAAAACATTACCCTATATTGCAAAGTCTGGCGGTAATTCTTGGCAATATTATCGGCTACTATGATGCAGCCATATATTTCATTAGAAATATTGCTCGTTCAGAAGCACCTTCATGAAATTATTTGCAATCGTTAGCGATGTGTATGCGTAATGATTTTATAACAGAAACTAACCAGTAGATTATGAATAAGCTGTCAACGGAGGATGCTGTTTCAAATTCATAAAATAAAGTGAAGTCAAACTTATACTCCAAGTTTCAAATAACAGATCATTTCGTTCATCATACTCATATAAAATAAAATAAAAATTTTTGACAATTTCCTTGCTCTTAATTCATCACAATGCCTGAAAATTGATGAAAACAAACACATGAAGACTGCATTAGTATCTAATGCGATGTGGAATATGCGAAAATGTTGCAATGATTTATCTATGAGAAGATCGATCTTTTAGTTTCGTTAAATGTGCTTATATGAAAAAATATCTGCTACCTTGGTACTAAGTTTTCAATAGGACAATAATCGATATAGAACACGAGGGTATTCTACCTCTACACATAAAATAATTTTATGAACAGTAAAATTTCATAAAAAGAATGATTAACAACTCATCAAATAGACTTCAACAAATCAAAAATAAGTTATAGGTAGCGCTAGAGTAGATCATTATGTATAATGACCTATATAAACATAGATCATACGATAGTCACGAATTCACAAACGGGGCATTTGGTCTGCAATTCGATGTGTACCTAGTATAGTGTAGTCAAATATTCAATTTTCTTCCTATATTTACCGGATGATAAAACATTTTTCAAGGTCGAATAATTTCCAGCTGTTTATAAATTGTCTTATTTAGAATTTTTTTACTGCTCAGAAATACAGTATTCTATAAGTTCATGTATCAAAACTGCAGTTTTTATGATGAAATATGATTTGGAATGCTGGATATGGTTATATTGACATAGTAATAAAGACATGTTTATCCTACACATGTATACAAAATGTAGTCAATAGATACCAATATCAAAAAGTTGGAATTTATTAAATCATCTGAAAATCATTACTAAGCTATCTCTCAATATTTTAGCACAGTTTCATTGAAAGTGGTTTATTGTACTTCAGTATTCCAAACTTTTTATTAAATATGATTCTTATATATAAAAAATTATATAACAACTTTTGCCGTTTTCTACAGTTTCTGGAATTACAAAAAAAAAATGATCAGCAGAGCTCCATCACTATTGCCGTATTTTATCCTTATTTTTGTTCTTTGTTACAAATTCTTATCCCACTAAATCAATGTGATGAGACTTTTAAGGCGAGCAAATCCTTAAAACACACGAAAAAACAAGAAATCTAATTGGCGGTGACTAGAGAAAATAGTTGAAACCACGAAAAAGTACTCCTTAACATCAACTCAATTCACAAACGATGTTTCGACCTCCTAACTCAATCTCTACATTCAAATAGCGGAGGTGAAAGAAGAAAATTGGAATCTACCTAATTTCATTCATCCAGCTCAATTTTCAAAAGGTATATAGGTATATATATATATATATGTTTATATATATATATATATATATATATATATATATATATATATATATATATATATATATATATATATATATATATATATATATATCTATAAATATATGGGGCAATTATCTAAAAACAGAAACCTTTGCTATAATTCCTCTATAAGGTCTAGATTGAAATAAGACCAAAAAGGCATGTCTATCGCTACTATCTTATGCTGTGGCTATATTGATATTTCTAAAATTCCGATCTTGAATGTAGAATGAAAATTATTCAGATAACAATCTCGAAAATCGAGGCCACGAAGTATAAAACGTATTTGAAAACCACTCCCGTACCCCATTATTTTCAGGGAAAATACGACTAAAAGAGAGTGTTTGAAGGTGCCAGCCTCAATAAGATACTGAATAAAAAGGGTGGGAGGAAACTATGCCTTACTTCTAAACATAGTGTTACGAAAATGTCTAAAGCCGACTCTGTGTTCTCTGGAATATTCGATGAACGTTGAGGTAACCGCCCTCTTAATTCGAAGACTGGAACATTCTGGAAGCTTCTCGAAGGAATGACAAGACATATATAAGCGACCATAGAAGAGACGAGGGACAGTCTACAGTCTACACTTAGTTTACAGTGAACTACCGTGTTATTAAAGAAGAACGAAGCTTGTGTTTTTGAAGTAGTGACAGTTATTGAAAAGTGTGGTTATTTTAAAATTACTGTTTTGTAAATAAATACCGATTTGTTTATTAATTAAATTTGGTTATTGGAAATCATCCTAGCGAACCCGAATTCGTAACAACTGGTGTCAGAAGTGGGATGCCAATAACCAGAAAAATGGAATCGATGATGGAAAAAATAATGCAAAAACTCGCCGAACAAGAGGAACAACGTCAACGGGAGCAGAAATGTCGAGAACAGGAGAAATTGGAAGAGCAGAAACGTCGAGAACAGGAGAAATTGGAAGAGCAGAAACGTCGAGAACAGGAGAAATTAGAAAAACAAAAACGTCGAGAGCAAGAAGAATTAGATGAATTACAAAGATTACAGAAAATTCTGGAAGACCTCGACAAACGTAGGAAGGAGGATAATGAGAAATTGAGAGGTGAAATAACTGAAGAAATAGTACATGTGAAGGAAGACCTGGAGGAGCAATTGCATAATTTAGAAGAACGTGAATCACGGGTATTGAAAGATTTAGAAAAGCGAATATCTACAGTGGAAAGAAATGAATCAAAAGTAATGTCAAATCCAGTCCCCAGACAGAAAGTTTCGAAGCCACCTACTTTTGATGGAGATTCTTCCTGGCCAATATTCAAACGACAGTTTGAAGCAGCAGCCCAAGCTAATGGTTGGACAGATGAAATGAAAGCAGTAGAACTGGTTTTGTCCCTCAGAGGTAAAGCTGCAGAACTGTTACAAAAATTGTCAGTAAAAGAGCAGGAATATTACATAACTCTCATAAAATCCCTAGAGTTGAGATATGGTGATGATCATAAAGAAATGTTGTATCAGGCCCAATTAGAAGGTAGGCATCAATTGGCAAATGAATCACTACAAGAATTTCAGGCCGAAGTAGAAAAGTTGACTCGGTTAGCCTACCCAATGGCTCCAGATGATATCCTCGAGCAATTGAGTGTCAAATCTTTTGTTAATGGGTTAAAAGACACCGACCTGATTCAACATCTGAAAATTTTGAGACCTAGAACAGGAAATGATGCTTTAGTGAGGGCTCTAGAATTTGAAACAGCAAAATTAACATCTTGTAATAACCGAGCAACACACAGAGCTCGAAAAGTGGAAGTAGAGGAGAATAATACACTTGGAGTAGTATTGGAACGGTTAGACAAACTCATTTCTTCTTTTGAAAAGAACCGAGTATTTTTTAAGGGTGAATGTTACTCGTGTGGAAAATATGGACACACTAGTAGTGAATGTCGTTCAAGAATGAACAGAGGAAGAGATGGTAATAGAAACAAAAGAATAATCGATTTAAGGAGAACTACCATTGATTTTACTAACCGAGCAACACACAGAGCTTGAAAAGTGGAAATAGGGGAAAATAAAACACTTGGAGTAGTATTAGAACGGTTAGACAAACTTATTTCTTCCTTTGAAAAGAACCGAGTATTTTCTAAGGGTGAATGTTACTCATGTGGAAAATATGGACACTTTAGTAAAGAATGTCGTTCCAGAATGAACAGAGGCAGAGATAATAACCGAAACAGAGGAATAATCGATTTAAGGAGAACTACCATCGATTTGAATAACCGAGCAACACACATAGCTCGAAAAGTGGAAGTAGAGGGAAACAAAACACCTAGAGTAGATATAGACAAACTTATTTCTTCCTTTGAAAAGAACCGAGTAACCTTTAAGGGTGAATGTTACTCATGTGGAAAATATGGACACACTAGTAGAGAATGTAGTTCCAGAATGAACAGAGGCAGAGATAATAACAGAAACAGAGGAATAATCGATTTAAGGAGAACTACCATTGATTCGAAACAGGGATGGACGACAGAAGAATTAATTGAGGCACAGGAACAAGATCCTGACATAAAGCATCTCAGAGAATGGAAAAGACTCGACCGTAGACCCACCTGGAAAGATATTTCAACGATGAGCGCTAAAACGAAGGCACTGTGGGCGCAATGGGATTCCTTAGTTCTTGAAAATGGGTTACTCAAGAGGAGATGGGAAAGTCTGGATGGTAAAGAAATCAAAACCCTCTTAGTGGTACCAACCAGCAAAGTGCAAGAACTTCTACAGGAAATCCACGGTGGAAGCTCAGGGGCCCATTTTGGCGTGAATAAGACAATTGCAAGGATAAGGGAAAGATTTTATTGGGTCTACTGCCGTGATGACGTAGAAGCTTGGTGCAGAAAATGTCCAACATGTGCAGCCACTAAGGGACCCTCAAAGAGAACTCATGGAAAAATGGAGAAATACAATGTAGGGCTTCCATTTGAGAGGATCGCTATTGATGTTGCCGGGCCATTTCCAACTTCTAACGATGGAAATAAGTACATACAGGTTGTCATGGATTACTTCAGCAAGTGGCCTGAAGCCTATGCTCTGCCGAACCAAGAGACTGAGACAGTCGCACGTGTACTGGTAGATCAGTTCATATCCCGATACGGAGTTCCACTGGAATTGCACTCAGACCAGGGAAGAAACTTCGAAAGCGAAGTTTTTAAGAAAGTGATGGAGATATTGAACATCCGAAAGACCAGAACCACTCCATTACATCCACAGTCTGATGGGATGGTGGAAAGATTCAATCGCACTATGGAACAATACCTGTCGAAGGTTGTGGCTGATCACCAAAAGGATTGGGACAGACATTTGCCAGTACTGTTGATGGCTTATCGAGGATCGGTTCATGATTCCACAGGTCATACTCCAGCAAAGATACTCTTTGGTAGAGAATTACGTTTATCATGTGATTTGCTGTTCGGTACTCCCGAAGATACACCATTGGAAGTAAAGACTTATGCAGATGAATTGAGACTGCACCTAAGCAAGATCCATGAGCACGTCCGGGATAAGATAGATGCTAGTACTGACAGAATGAAGACCAGATACAATTTGAGGGCGAACTCAGCCGGATTTAAAGAAGGAGATTTAGTATGGTTGTACAATCCTCAGCGAAAGAAGGGTTATCACCTAAATTGAGCCAGAATTGGGAAGGAGCCTATAAAGTCACAAAGAGGATAAATGATGTTGTCTACCGAATCCAACGCACTCCTAGGACCAAGCCTAAAGTTGTACATTTAGATAGGCTAGCAAAGTATCACGGTGGAGGTGTATCAGAAGATTTTGATCAGGACGATCTAACTTAAGAGGGGGGCAGTGTTACGAAAATGTCTAAAGCCGACTCTGTGTTCTCTGGAATATTCGATGAACGTTGAGGTAACCGCCCTCTTAATTCGAAGACTGGAACATTCTGGAAGCTTCTCGAAGGAATGACAAGACATATATAAGCGACCATAGAAGAGCGACAGTCTACAGTCTACAGTTAGTTTACAGTGAACTACCGTGTTATTAAAGAAGAACGAAGCTTGTGTTTTTGAAGTAGTGACAGTTATTGAAAAGTGTGGTTATTTTAAAATTACTGTTTTGTAAATAAATACCGATTTGTTTATTAATTAAATTTAGTTATTGGAAATCATCCTAGCGAACCCGAATTCGTAACAATATGTATAAAACTGTATTTGTGGAATTCTGGACTTCCATTGTCTATAAAAATATATCTGAAACAAAAATAAAAGAAAAGAAAAGAAAATTAGTAAATGGCAAGAAAAGAAATAGCTGAAAAATTGAATTGAATGAATTAGTAGGATTGAATGGAAGTATCTGAAAAAAGGAAATGAAATGAGATTAGTAAATAATAAGTTGGAAAATGGTGAAAAAAATTGAATTATACAATAAATATACATGACGTTTCGGTTAGTTAGGTATCTCTAACCGTTCTCAAGTATAAACTTATTATTTACTAATCTCATTTCATTTCTTTTTTCAGATACTTCCATTCAATCCTACTAATTCATTGAATTTAATTTTTCAGCTATTTATTTTCTTGCCATTTACTAATTTTTTTTTCTTTTCTTTTATTTTTGTTTCAGATATATTTTTACAGACAATGGAAGTCCAGAATTCCACAAATAAAGAAGAAATATTGTCGAAACCATTCAAACTAACATATGTATAAAACGTTATACACACTAAGTATTTCTATTCAATAAAACTCATCATGATTGGTCAGTCCAAGATGTAAGCTTTACAGTATAATTTCATATTTTCAGTTATAATATCACAAGAGCATCGAAAATAATAAATTGTTCTTCCAAGTCGCAAGACGTATTTTGCGAACTCGAGCTGCGCTGTCGTGAAGTTTTAAGAAAATACGTCGAGTGACGAGGTCGGTATAACGATTATTTTCGTTTGCTCTAGTTGCTATTTGTTACGATTATATAACAAATAAAAAACACCGGCAGAAATATAACCAGAGGTTTATATTGAAGAACTGAACGAAACTCCGCCAAACTTGAAATTATTTTTTTTGACAGAAGTCAAAAAATCTTCAATAGAAACGTCCACATTTTGAGACGAGGCGAAACACCAAAACGATTATAGAACGTCGTCAAGAGTATATTCACTTATTAATACGCGGTAACTATAGTCCAGGGCATTTAGAGCAAAATCGGCCGGATTAAATGAATTTGGCCGTGCAGCAGATATCGAAATGCGGTTTTCTGCATTGTGTTCAAAAAAGTCACAGAAAACGAGTCTATATGGTCTGGTTAACCCGTTTTTTTGGAAAAATGCCTTCTGAGCCGGAAAATGCATTTTCCAATTGCATCACTACTTGCACCATTCTAGGAACGACTGGAAACTCGGAAATATCGCTCGGAAATTATTACTCGGGGGTTTTCAGGCCGGCCGAACTCGATTCTGGCATTAGAATGGGTTAATGATGGGAGTGGTTAATTGGGGGAGAAATTGCAACGTGCATGGAAATCGCTTCAAACTCGTTACTCGGGGGTTTTCGGGGATGACGAATTCAATTCTAGCATAAGATTTCTCCGGGGCCGCCTCTGGGGGTGATCAGACATAAGACTACACCGGGGATATGAATAACAAAAATTTTGATGGAATATTAAATGAATAAATATTACAAATATTATAATAACAATTGCTTTGGAACGGAATGAGGAAAAATGAAAAATCAAAGTTGTATACACTTTTTGGAGAAATAATATCTGTAACTGTAAGAAGTGAATACACAAAATATGTGATTGATGGAGGCATGCTTCTGCATAATGTTAGATGGCAAAAGGGCCAGAACATGTTAGAGATATGCAACGGGTATGTTAGATACATAAAGATAGCATTTGGGAACAGAGTTTTTGTTGTTTTCGATGGATACGACCAAATTACCACTAAATCGACGGAAAGAAACCGGCGATGTATGCATAAAAATTCCGCCACTGTACGCATGGCTCCAGATTCCTGGACGTCCATGAGGTTGCCGGCAAGTGTAACTCAGTTTCTAGGGAATAGCAAAAATAAGTCCCAGCTCATAAAATTTCTCCAGGAGGAATTCAAACGGGCCAACATAATGTCTCAGCAGAGTGTAGTTGATGCGGATGTTGATATTGTGCTTAAGGCCATAGACACTGCTTCTGGAAGCCACAACAATAAAGTGGTTATTGTTTCGGATTTAACAATGCTTGTAGGTCGGACTCCATCGAATCTAGAAGTGTTCTGGCTGAAGCCGCCTTCCGCTAGAGTACCTGATGTTGTGTATTCTTCCGAGAGCTTAGCCTCCAAGAGCGCGTGTATCAGATCTCACATATGATTTCTACATGCTTTCACGGGATGCGACACAACCTCAGCACTTTTCTATCGAAACTAAAATTCTGCGAATTTTTTGCGAAATCCGATGATTTGCATGGGTTTGCAGAAATATTTAAGCAAACACATGTAGCCATGGATACTTTAATAGATCACAGGCTTCATCTCGCTTTTGCTCTTTACGGCTAACCCAAAGATCTGCGCACCAGAGATCAACCTGCGATTGTGCTCGTCCAAATATATCGAGCAAAATCGTATGCTGAAGCCGCCAACCTTCAAAAAGTTGACCTTGCACGCATAATTCCGAATCCTAATGCGTTAACCGAGCATATCTAGCAGGTATATTTCCAAGTACAGGCTTGGTATGGTTCACAAGGTCAAGACGAAACCTTAGATCCGTTGGAATGGGGCTGGGAATTGGTGGATGGAGAGCTCAGTCCTGGCACCATGACCCAGGAAGCCGGTTCCGAAGAAATTTTGGGTAAAATTTCTTGTTCTTGTCAAACCGACTGTGGCCTGAGGTGCGGGTGCCGCCGAAGTGGGTTGGAGTGCTCACTTGCATGCAAGCATTGCGATGGTAATTGCTCAAACCAAAATGACGCTTCCAATGAAGCCGAGAGTGGTGACGAGGAAAAATATGAAGAAGAGAAATCAAATTCAGGAAGAAGAGAAGATGAAGAACAGGAAGAAGACGAAGAAGAGTTAGAACAAGATGTTTAGTATTCTAGTTAAAAATTGAAGCTTATAATGAATAATTCCAGATTAATAAAAACTCCTATCTGTTATTTGAATAAAGCATTATTTTCATAATTTGTGATTTTTCTCCTTCACCATTCACGGACGCTGCCAATTAAATACCCCCGCAACCCCCGCAGAGCCGCCCCGAGTGGCCCCAGAGAAATCTAATGCTAGAATTGTTCGTCATCCCCGAAAACCCCCGAGTAACGATTTTGAAGTGATTTCCATGCACGCTGCAATTTCTCCCCCAATTAACCACTCCCAAAGAGCCACAGAGCCACCCCCGAGCAGCCATGGAGAAATATAATACTAGAATTGAATTCGTCATCTCCGAAAACCCCCGAGTAACGAGTATGAAGTGATTTTCATGCACGCTGTAATTTATCCCCCAATTAACTACCCCCGCAGAGCCGCTCCCGAGCGGCCCTGGAGAAATCTAATGCTAGAATTGAATTCGTCATCTCCGAAAACCCCCGAGTAACGAGTATGAAGTGATTTTCATGCACGCTGTAATTTATCCCCCAATTAACTACCCCCGCAGAGCCGCTCCCGAGCGGCCCTGGAGAAATCTAATGCTAGAATTGAATTCGTCATCCCAAAAACCCCCGAGTAACGAGTTTGAAGTGATTTCCATGCACGCTGCAATTTCTCCCCCAAGTAACCACCCCCGCAGAGCCGCCTCCAAGCGGCCCCGGAGAAATCTAATGCTAGAATTAAATTTTTCATCCCCGAAAACCCCCGAGTAACGATTTTGGAGTGATTTCCATGCACGCTGCAATTTCTCCCTCAATTAACCACTCCCACAGAACCACAGAGCCACCCCCGAGCAGCCATGGAGAAATATAATGCTAGAATTGAATTCGTCATCTCCGAAAACCCCCGAGTAACGAGTATGAAGTGATTTTCATGCACGCTGTAATTTATCCCCCAATTAACTACCCCCGCAGAGCCGCTCCCGAGCGGCCCTGGAGAAATCTAATGCTAGAATTGAATTCGTCATCCCAAAAACCCCCGAGTAACGAGTTTGAAGTGATTTCCATGCACGCTGCAATTTCTCCCCCAAGTAATCACCCCCGCAGAGCCGCCTCCAAGGGGCCCCGGAGAAATCTAATGCTAGAATTAAATTTGTCATCCCCGAAAACCCCCGAGTAACGGGTTTGGAGCGATTTTCATGCACGTTGCAATTTCTCCCCCAATCAACCACCCCCGTAGATGCGCCCCCGAGCGGCCCCGGAGAAATCTAATGATAGAATTGAATTCTTCATCCCCTTAAACCCCCGAGTAACGAGTTTGGATTTCCATGCACGCTGCAATTTCTCCCCCAATTAACCACCCCCGCACCTACCGCAGAGCCGCCCACGTGCACCCCCGGGTAATTATAATGCCAGAATCGAGTTTGGCGGGCCTGAAAACCCCCGAGTAACAATTTCCGAGCAATTTTGCCGAGTTTCCAGTCGTTCCTATAATGGTACAAGTAGTGATGCAATTGGAAAATGCATTTTCCACCCCAAAAGGCATTTTTCCAAAAACGGATTGACCAGACCATATAGACTCGTTTTCTGTGACCTTCCTGAACACAATGCAGAAAACCGCATCTCGATATCTGCTGCACGGCCAAATTCATTTAATTTTCTCTATCTTCCCTGGACTACTATGCAAAATTCACGGATTGTATTGGCTTATTCACACATGACTTATATAATCAGTTATAATATCACGAAAGCATCGAAAATAATTGATTATACTTCCAAGTCACGACACGTATTTTGCGCAACATCACGAGAGTGCAGCTCGGGTGATGTTTTAAGAAAATACGTCGCGTGTCGAGGTCAGTATAACGATTATTTTCGTTTGCTCGTGTTGATATACGTTACGATTATATAACGAATAGACAACACCTTCAGAACTATAACCGTTGCTACTATAAGCGTTGCATATTGAAAAACTCACAGCGAGCTGCATTAGAAAAGCAGGTTTTCAGAACGAATCCAGTTTTGAAAAACTATTCATTCAATTATGATTTTTGTTGCAAATCCAAAAATTACGCCCTCTATCGTGTAAACAATATGTATTTCCTCCTCCGGGGTGTCAACCCCCCAACCAATTTATATCAAAATAAATCCCATTCAAGATATCATACGAAACTACCTATATACAAAGTTTCAAGCCTATGGTCCCAAAATTGCGCCTTCTATCGTGTGAACAAGATTTATTTCTTTTCCTGGGGGGTCAACCCCCACGAGAAATTCCTACAAAAATCAATCCCATCCAATATATCATACGAAACTGCCTACTCACAAACTTTTAATCCTATTGCTCCAAAATTACGCCCTTTAGCATGTAAACATTATTCATTTCTTTCCCCAGGGGGTCAACCTCCCAACCAATTTGAACCAAAACCAATCCCATCCAAGATATCTTTCGAAAATACCTACTTACTTACTCTCAACCGTATTACTCCAAAATTGCGAGCTTTATCGTGTAAACAAGATTTATTTCGTTCCCCAGGGGGTCAACCCCGCATTTAATTCAAACCAAAACCATTAGAATCCAAGATCATACAAAACTAGCTATTTGCAAACTTTCAACCCTATTGCTTCAAAATTGCGCCATTTATCGAGTAACCAAGATTTATTTCTTACCCAGGGGGCAACCCCCCAACCAATTCGAAACAAAAACAATCCCATCAAAGATATCATACGAAACTACCTATTTACAAACTCTCAGCCCTTTAGCTACAAAATTGCGCCATTTATCCTGTGAACAAAAATTATATATATATATATATATATATATATATATATATATATATATATATATATATATATATATATATATATTATTTATTCGAATTGTTGTTGCCTGTGATCTATTTTTAATCTCTTGATAATTATTAGCAATAACAGGCTGGTTGAATCTTAAAAAACTCGATTTTATTAAAAAGTTGAGGTTTCACTACGACATTCGTAGTTTTTCAAAACTTTTGAAAAAATTGAAATTTCTTTGACATTTATTGATTTGAAAAAATTTGAAAAGACAAAGACTACTTTGTCTTGCTAAAATTTTTTTCCCGAATGTGGTTTTTCTTTGTTATTTATTACGTGCTATTCAGTCTAATATCAACATTCAAAATTGTTATCATTAGATGGCAAGGGAAACCACAGAAACCTTTACCTACGCATTGTTCGAAAATAAAAATAATAGGGTACTATTTATCTAACAACAAAGAAATTAGTCGCAGGAAAATATTAAAAAAGTAGAGCAGAATTATCGGTATAGAACGTTTATATGGAAGCAGCCGTTGACACGTGTTTCGGACTCTTTGGTCCTCATCAGAACGGCGTAGCAAGGCATTGGATTGAAAATTTGGAGATGAAAATAGTACAACAAATAAAAACCTCTGCTACGGAAGACAATCACACCTTTGTGGACTATTGTTTGAACTCTCCGGTTTAGGAGATAACAATAGTCCACAAAGGTGTGATTGTCTTCCGTAGCAGAGGTTTTTATTTGTTGTACTTTTTCATCTCCAAATTTTCAATCCAATGCTTTGCTACGCCGTTCTGATGAGGACCAAAGAGTCCGAAACACGTGTCAACGGCTGCTTCCATATAAACGTTCTATGCCGATAATTCTGCTCTACTTTTTTAATATTTTCCTGCGACTAATTTCTTTGTTGTTAGATAAATAGTACCCTATTATTTTTATTTTCGAACAATGCGTAGGTAAAGGTTTCTGTGGTTTCCCTTGCCATCTAATGATAACAATTTTGAATGTTGATATTAGACTGAATAGCACGTAATAAATAACAAAGAACAACCACATTCGGAAAAAAATTTTAGCAAGACAAAGTAGTCTTTGTCTATTCAAATTTTTTCAAATCAATAAATGTCAAAGAAATTTCAATTTTTTCAAAAGTTCTGAAAAACTACGAATGTCGTAGTGAAACGTCAACTTTTTAATAAAATCGAGTTTTTTAAGATTCAACCAGCCTGTTATTGCTAATAATTATAAAGAGTTATATAAATATATAGATATATATATATATATATATATATATATATATATATATATATATATATATATATATATATATATATATATATATATATATCAAACCAAAATTGGAATTATGTTCATGTTATTCATTTTAGGATGTTCATAGCTCTACCTGGTATTTAACAGTTATATGCTCGTCGTGCTTTGGGCTCTGGTTGGATTTGATTTGTGCAGTATTTGTTTGTGTGGTAATTGGAGGTTTCGTCCTTTTGGATCAATGTAAGTATAAATTCAACTACACTACATAATTTACAGAATTTATTCGCGAATCATATTTAAATAGTAAAGTCATTATAATATTGAGCAAATAGCTTTGTATTGTTTAAGTTCGACATAATAATTAAAGGAATTGGTTCATTAATATAATGTCGCCATTTTCTGCATTAAAAAATGGAGACGAAAACTGTAAAGAAATATATATATATATATATATATATATATATATATATATATATATATATATATATATATATATTTACCTGCCTTTACAATAACAGGCCATTCGAGTTATAAAACCAACTTTATTAAAGACATAATGTTTCATCCCGAAATTCGTAAATTTCTCAAAGATTTGAAGATAATAAAGTCCATTTTCTGAAGATACCAAAAATTTTAGAAATAGTGGTAGAAGAGGTCTAACACGAATACGAAAACCAAACTCGACCTGACTTTTGACTTTCGATAAAGTCTAAAATTTTCCTCTAAGAAGAAAATGATACATTCCATACTTCGGCGTGTCATATGGTGGGGACACCGGACGACGAATTGACTTTCTTCATAAATAATTATAAGTTTATTATTAACATGAATAGAGCATAGCAAGAGATATCAAGTAATATACTCAAACTGTGTATATAGTAATAATAATTCATATTTAAATACAACAGAATACAAATATTGAGAGTTCCTTACTATTTGGATGATTGAGCCAAGTATCATGATTTGCGATTCTTTGAATTTGGAAATGATCTTTTTTTCATAAACAGAATGTGTACGTGGCGAAGTTTAACCGCGAATGATCTTCAAAATGCTGAATATCATTTCTGTAGGAATTTTATCAATGTATGGATGTATGTATATATATATATATATATATATATATATATATATATATATATATATATATACAGTGCTTTCATGATGAAAGGAACAAATTCATTAAAAAAATTAGGTTTCTATTTCATGTTAAAATCCTCGGACAGGTCGATTAGTATTTTTTATTTGGGCATTTTTCGCAAGAAAAATTTTGTTAACAGGGTGTATCATTCAAGCGCGATGGCTTTGTCATTAGTTTTTTTAAAGGTAATACCCTGTATATTATTTCACTTTACAATTCTACGATAAATTCTTATCACTTTTTGTGAACATACCATATGCCTCAACTCGATGGATTGCCAGATACGGAGATAGTGGGTAATGAGAGGTACGATATGAAAACACACAAATGTAATTACTAATTTAATTTTTACATATGTTCAATCTGTTGTCCGTTTACTTCGAGACATTTTGAAGTCGATTCAATGTTTCCCGTTGCACATTTTCAATTACTTCTGGACTGATAAGTCTTATTTCCTGCCTGATTCTCTCTTTTAGATCATCAATATTATTTGGTCTATTCAAATAAACTTTAGACTTCAAATAACCCCATAAGAAAAAATCCAATGGGGTTATGTCCGGTGATCTTGGCGGCCACTCAATCGGACCTCTCCGTCCTATCCATCTGTTGGGAAAAGTTGCATCAAGAAATTGTCGAACAGCGATTGAATAGTGAGGAGGTGCCCCATCTTGTTGAAACCATATCTCGTTATTAGGTATGTCAGGATCTTGTGGGTTAGGAAACAAAACAGCTAAAGCCGGAATGAGTTCGAACTGGAGAAAGTTCAAGTAGTCCTCTCCGTTTAGTGTTCCTTCAAAAAAATAGGGACCAACTATACGATTTCGAACAATCGCTGCCCATGTATTAATTTTTTGAGGCCGCTGTGTGTGGCATTCTTGCATCCAATAAGGATTCTCGGTCGCCCAATACCTACAGTTTTGTCTGTTGACGTGGCCATTTAAAGTAAAGGTGGCTTCATCAGAATAAATTATGTTTGTAATGAAATTTAGATGTTGATTATGAATTTCAAGAATCTGCTCACAAAACTGTACTCTGCGGTCAAAATCGTCTTCTAATAATTCATGTACCAGCTTAATTTTATAGGGATGATACTTATTTACCTTAAGTATTTTATGCACGGACCCTACTGATAAATTGAAATTATTGGAAATTGTAGTAATGGATGTATGAGGGTTATCTTGGGTTTCTAGTAGAACGTTCAGCACTGTTTCTTCAGATACTCTCGGTGGTCTTCCTTTAGGTAAACCTCTAACGTGGCCGTATCTCCTGAATTTTGATTCAATTTTGCTGACTGTCGTCTAGTAATTGGCGGACGATCAGGATGATTTTCATTGAATAGATTGCAGACTTCTTCTTGTGAACGCACCCTATCTCCAAAACCAATCATCATAAGTACTTCAATACGTTCTCTCTCAAGTAATTGCATTTTCTTAAACAATGAAGTAGTGTAGTGCCTGGAGCGTTAAAAACGTGAAAACTGCGGACTATACAGCACCAGTGAATGAATTCAGATGGTACATGTGAAATTTCATTCTTCAGATTTAATGACAATGTTTACCTAAATTTTTTTTTTGTACTTTTAATCCACATTTTAAATCTCCAGGTGCTCCACTATCTCCGTTATAATCTGGGAATCCATCAAGTTGAGGCATATGGTATGTTCACAAAAAGTGATAAGAATTTATCGTAGAATTGTAAAGTGAAATAATATACAGGGTATTACCTTTAAAAAAACTAATGACAAAGCCATAGCTCTTGAATGAGACACCCTGTATACAAAATTTTTATTGCGAAAATTGCCCAAATAAAAATACTAATCGACCTGTCCAAGGATTTTAACATGAAATAGAAACCTAATTTTTTAATGAATTTGTTCCTTTCATCATGAAAGCACTGTATATATATATATATTTATATATATATATATATATAATATATATGAATATATACATATATATATATATATATATATATATATATATATATATATATATATATATATATATATATATATATATATATATATTATATATATATATATATATATATATATATATATATATATATATATATATATATATATATATATATTATATATATATATATATATATATATATATATATATATATATATATATATATATATATATATATATATATTATAATAATTACTATATGACGCGAATATTATTGCCTTAATCATTCAAAATATTATTATGAACTATTTTCAGATACATCGGTCGGAGGAAGTTTCGTAGGACTTGGAATATCCCAATCATTAATTTTGGTAGGAATGTTACAATATGGAATGATGCAAGTGTCTAGTGTTGTCAACTATTTAACTAGCGTAGAAAGAGTCCTAGAGTATACACAATTAGAGAAGGAACATCCACTATATACTGAAGAAGGTAAGAGTTTATAATTGTTCTACTGATTGAAGTTCAACAAAATCTGCGTTAAAGGAGCTAAACAAATAGAAAATTGGCCTAAGGAAGGTAAAATAGTATTTAAAAATCTGAACCTGAAATATATACCAACAGACCCACCAGTCATCAAGGATTTAAATCTAGAGATATTACCTGCAGAAAAGGTGAGTACGAAGTTATGTTCTGGAATATTAGGTATTTCACTTATACCGATAGGAACTTAGGTCACCTCACCTCTATTATTCTCCCCAAGTAACAACTTCTGATGCAATATTTTGATTCAAACAACGAAACAAATAAATAATACGGATACCTATTTCAAATCCTTCAAGTCAAGTCAGAATGAGGTCTTACTTGAATAAAATTCAGTTCAACTTCATGCGATAGCTTAAAACACATGGACTAGTGGACTAGTTTTTCAAATTTTAATTCAATTCAAATGATATCAACAATTTTATCAAATTTTAATATATTCAATTTGCTTCAGATTGGTATTGTGGGCAGAACAGGGGCGGGAAAATCCTCCCTGATTTCAGCTCTCTTCCATTTAGCTCCTATTGAAGGAACAATTTTGATTGACGGTATCGATGCTAAAACACTCGGACTCAGGGATTTAAGAAAGAGAATCTCGATCATTCCACAGGAACCTGTTTTATTTTCCACAACAGTGAGATATAATTTAGATCCTTTCAACGAGTTCAGTGATGACAAATTATGGGATGCGCTAGACGAAGTGAGTTTTTTTCATATCAGACAAAAGTCTGAGTTCTATAGATTCAAATTTTCAGGTGGAACTAAAAGATGAAATTAATAGTTTGGATTTCATGGTATCCGAAGGAGGAAATAACTTCAGTGTAGGTCAGAGACAGCTTATCTGTTTGGCGAGAGCCATTTTAAGGAACAACAAAATACTAATCATGGATGAAGCAACTGCGAATGTTGATCCTAAGTACGTTCTTATTATCATTACGAAACATCACAAATCAATAAATCCATAAAGAGGTAGTTTGAAAGTTAGTGATTGATAATAATATTTGTTCTTTTTTTTTACATTAAGGTCAGGATCCAGAAATTGAAAGAATATGAAATGGTTGATATTTTTATTGATTAAACTTGAAAAATCATTATTGAGGAACACAAATTTTTTTTTCCATATTTTGTCACTTCTTCATGGAAACATTCAGATTTGACTTATGTCAATAAGAGATAAATTTGTATACGGAAGTACCAAATACATTCGGTCATATTTACTTTCTTCTGCTTTTCCTGAATATAAATATTCATATACAGGTTGTTTTTTAGATCCGAAACATACTTATCAACGTCAGCCGGACGTAGAACAAGATTTGTATTTATTATTTTGATCAACACTAAAGTGAACAAAGAAAATACATACCATGTATCATAAAAATATAGAGGGTGGTTCGTAAGTTACGATTCATTAAAAAAAATGGGAAAATTTCATAAATCTGTATCTTGGCTATAAAGAACAATAGACTCATGAAGTATAGGATATTTAGAATCAGCTAGTTATGTCCGCTTTACCCTTCCTGTATGCACATTTCCGAAAGAATCAGCCTATATATATATATATATATATATATAATATATATATATATATATATATATATATATATATATATATATATATAGTTGATGGAATTCGTCGTTACTACGTGATAATTTAACATGATTAACAAAACTAAATTTGAATTTACTACGTTTATTATCACAAAATATTTTGAAAAATATAACACTGCGATTGCAATTTCGGTCACTAGACCATCATCGATGATGGTCTAGTGACCGAAATTGCAATCGCAGTGTTATATTTTTCAAAATATTTTGTGATAATAAACGTAGTAAAATCAAATTTAGTTTTGTTAATATATATATATATATATATATATATATAATATATATATATATATATATATATATATATATATATATATATATATATATATATACATGCCACTTCGGGAGGACGTACGAGTTCTCGTTGCCGAAGTGTTTGATCTGTCTGAAAGATGTAGTTCAATTGTATCCGACTGGCGGCGCTGTGTTATATTCATATGCCATTGTGTTGCTAGAAGGAAAATATGATAGATGATACTGATAAGCCCCAATAAGGGCGAAATAATCTGTCTATCAATTTCCATCAATTGTGATAAACAACTTTACATTTCTAAGATATATCGTCTAAGGTAGATGGAGATATTTCGATGCTTCCTGAACTCTTATAACCAGCTCCGCTAGGAGGTTTGTTTGATTAGTTTCAAATAAATGTCCTAGTTTCACTTAATTTTATAACCGCGGACGTGTCTCGATAACACGAAGAATTCATACGTTTATATATATATATATATATATATATATATATATATATATATATATATATATATATATATACATATATAATTTATTTCAATGATTTCAGAACTGATGAATTAATACAGAAGGCTATCAGGAAAAAGTTCAAAACGTGTACCGTTCTAACAATAGCACATCGGCTGAATACAATCATGGATTCTGATAAAATTCTTGTAATGGACAGTGGACGTAGAGTGGAATTTGATCATCCTCATAATCTCCTACAGAATACGGAAGGCTACTTCACTAAAATGTTGGAAGAAACCGGACTCGCAATGACACAGGCATTAAGAACCATAGCTTCTGAATCATTTGAAAGGACACGAATTATCTATTGATAGCGAAGAAATAGAAAATAGATGCGAATTTCTCGTTTCACATTCAATGATCATCACAGTTGCCAGGTGTTCTGTATTCACCTAACACACTACAGTTGAATTTGTCCAGTGAAAAAATGAAAATAAACTGGACCATAGAGTGTCCGATATTTTCAAAATTCAAAAATCATTCCTACTGAATAAGTAATCATAATAAATTATTTTTATTTTGCATTGTTCAAATTCTGATTTTATTATTTTATCGGTAGGATAGAGAGTTGTATTTATTTGAAGTGATTTTTTTGAAGATGAATTAAAAAAAATTTATTTTTGTGATTTGAATTCAAAAAGTTCAGCAGGTTAAAGAAATATATAAATTCTCAATTGAAAATTTTGTCTTGGTATGCATAAGTATAGAATATTTGTCTTTGAATATAGTCATATTTGATTTTTAAGAATACTTTTTATAGAGCTTGATTGAAAGACAACTTATAATTGTTCAATTTTATCATCTTAATGAATAAACTAATTATTTACTTAAAAATTCATAAACTTTTATTATAGGTAGCGCATATTGTTTAATTGTTAGAAACACTCCTTTCTATCATGTCTATTATTCTATTAGTGTTCCACCTGAGTCCGGTTTTTCTTTTCTTATACATTTGGCGAACCTAATCCTCATTGAACATAATTTTGGATAGCAAATAAAACTGATAACAAAATAGTGTAATGAAAAAACGATAATTTCGTATTCACAGAGAACGCTGAATGCTGATTCTTACATATTTACATTAATGCTGAATATTGAAAATAAAAATTATCAAGACAGTCTTGATAATGAGTTCATAACTCGAAACATGTCGATTTTTCGTTACTACTAAATACAGTATCTAAATATTTTTTTATATTGTGAAACATAAGCCAAGTGTTTTTATTTTAAAGTTTATACTTTATTCTTTATGATGTTTCACCAAGTGATGTGCGAGAATTCAATCTCAGTTATTAAAAATAATTTATATGGCAGAACAAAGTTTGCAGGGTCAGCTAGTATATATATATATATATATATATATATATATATATATATATATATATATATATACATATATATATATATACATATATATATATATATAATATATATATATATATATATATATAATATATATATATATATATATATATATATATATATATATATATATATATATATATATATATATATATATAGGTAGAGAGAGAGAGAGAGAGAGATATGAAATTGAGTTTTTGGTGCAAAGAATCATAAAAAGCAATGAAACGAAAAACTATCTTGGTCCTAGGTCCAACTTCGCTAATCACACCCATTTAAATAAGGAGATTTTCAAAGTGAAACCTGCTAAAATTCATATTTAGCAAATCGAGCTAATAAAAAATTAGGTTAATATGCCCTTCTACATCTCGAGAATGACGCACTGAATCATGTCAGATATTGAGTCCTTTATGAGGTTGTGGTTAAAATTACTATTTGCTGTCTATCTTATTTTTTCGGATATAGATGTAACAGTGTTTTTGATTACTGCACAGAAAACACACTCTATTATCTAACTGGTGTGAACTAGGAAAAGAATTCATAAATGTTTTTTTCACATCTATTCTAGTTCTATTTGCTCTCAAATTCGATGTAGTAATTTCTAAAATATTTATAGATATATATATATATATATACAGGGTGATTCACGGTGGATAGCACATTAGACGTTTCTGGTGAACAATACAACGGATCACTCTGAAAATTCAACGGAGGACATAGTTGGACATTCTCTACCCAACTAAAATATTTTGGGTAATGCGGTTGCCACTTCTATTAGAAAGTATTAGCAACTTTGATTTTTCAAATGGAACTACCTGTATATTATATTATTTTTAGAATCTCCAATAATTTCCAAACAACTTTTCATGATATTTCCCTATACCTATCTGTTACAGTTTTCGAAATAAAAATTGTTTTCTTTTTTTTTCGTCGGAAATCGAGACCTCTAAAAACTCTGATATCTTTGAGCTAAGAAATACAACGATATCGGAATTTCGGTTTAAGTTTGCTGATACTTGGGGGCTTCCTACACTTCAGCCTAATCTCCGTTATTTCAATACAGGGTGGTCAAAAAATACGGTTATTTTGTTAGCTTGAAAAAGTGACTGTAAGTTGTTTATTTCAAATGGAATACTCTGTATATTATTGAAAATTCGAAAAGCTGCCCAACTAGTCAAGTTTCGGACTTATGAGCACTTATTAGCAAAAATGTTCCTTGAACATGGTATCCCCTTGGTATTTGCGAAGCATGTCATGATTAGTATTTGACAGTAACGTTGTGACAATCTACTAATAATATCGACACTTTCGTCACTTCAGAAGTTAGAAATACCTTCAGAAACGATGGAAATAATTCATTCAAATGAAGTTCTTGTGAATTTGTTTATTATTTTTGTACAGTGTGATAAAATTATCAGCAGGACATGTAGAAAGTTGAATGAAATGTATCCGAATCTACCGCCAATGAACCTCAAGAAATTTATACGAATTCAGAACAATTTCAAAATGTTTGGATCAACTTTAAAAAAGTACCAAATAACTTGATAGTGGAAATATTGGTACAAATAATTATAAAAAAAGGAAAACAATTATGTGGAATATTTCAAAATATGTTCGAATCGCTGGTCGTTCACTTCCAAGCACTTCAAAATGCAGGTGTTGACTGATTTTGTCGTGGCAGATCTGATTTCATTCGGATCCAAAGCTTCAAATGTTTGGGTGATCCTCTGTAACAATTCTTCTCTCGAACGCACGGGTGTTTTGTAAACTTTTTCTTCAAACATTCCCCAAAAATAAAAATCTAATGGATTAAGATCGGGTGATCTCGCTGGCCAATTCCAATTCCGGTCCCAAGCGCCTTATCCACCGATTGTTAAAAAGTCTTTCTAGTTCTGCGCTCACTTCTCTTGAACAATGTGCAGGAGCCCCGTCTAGTTGGTACCGACAGTTTCGATATACTTCGAGTGGAAGATTATCGACGAAGTTCTCTACAATATTTTCCAAAATATTCAGGTAGCTTCTGGATGTTAATGACTCCTCGTATATCAGGTACCTCAATTTGCTGTCCATTAACACGCAAAAAACATTATAACTAAATGTTTCTTGAAATCCGGCTTCTTTTGTGAAGTGAGGATTTTCACTGCTCCAAAAATGACAATTTTTTCTATTGAAAATCCCTTCTCTTGAAAATTTCGATTCATCAGTCCAAATTATTTTATTTAAAAAAAATTGATCTTCTTGAATGCGTACCAACATCATTTCACAAAATTCAACTCTCTGTTGAGGGTCTTGAGGCTTCATTGCTTGAATTTTGGTGAAATTGTAATCATGCATGTTATGTCTTTGCAGGATTCTTTGAACAGATGAATATTTTATGCCCAAATCTTCTTCAGCACTTCTTATCGATGACTCGGGAAATGCGTGAAAATATGCTAGGACATTAATTTGGTTGTCTTCGGAAGTTACGGGCCGATGTACATTTCTTGGTGCTTTTAAAGTTGATCCAAACATTTTGAAATTGTTCTGAATTCGTATGAATTTCTTGAGGTTCATTGGCGGTAGATTCGGATACATTTCATTCAACTTTCTACATGTCCTGCTGATAATTTTATCACACTGTACAAAAATAATAAACAAATTCACAAGAACTTCATTTGAATAAATTATTTCCATCGTTTCTGAAGGTATTTCTAACTTCTGAAGTGACGAAAGTGTCGATATTATTAGTAGATTGTCACAACGTTACTGTCAAATACTAATCATCACATGCTTAGCAAATACCAAGTGGATACCATGTTCAAGGAACATTTTTACAAATAAGTGCTCATAAGTCCGAAACTTGACTAGTTGGGTATAGGTATGATATACATAGATAAAACGGAAATTCTATCAGCTTTTCGAATTTTCAATAATATACAGGGTATTCCATTTGAAATAAACAACTTACAGTCACTTTTTCAAGCTAACAAAATAACTGTATTTTTTGACCACCCTGTATTGAAATAACGGAGATTAGGCTGAATTGTAGGAAGCCCCCAAGTATCAGCAAACTTAAACCGAAATTTCGATAAATTTCCGACGAAAAAAAAAGAAAATAATTTTTATTTCGAAAACGGTAACAGATAGGTATAGGGAAATATTATGAAAAGTTGTTTGGAAATTGTTGGAGATTCTAAAAATAATATAATATACAGGTAGTTTCGTTTGAAAAATCAAAGTTGCTACTACTTTCTAATAGAAGTGGCAACACCGCATTACCGAAAATATTTTAGTTGGGTAGAAAATGTTTAACTATGCCCTCCATTGAATTTTCAAAGTGATCCGTTGTATGGTTCACCAGAAACGTCTAATGTACTATCCACCGTGAATCACCCTGTATATATATATGTATGTACAACTAGCTTTTCAGAATTATTCTCTGTTGGAAATCCATCGGAATCAATTCTTTGAAATATAGTCCATTTCACCAAATTAAATGCCTGCCTTTGGTTGCGTTTTTATCGTCCAAGTTTCATTAGGTCTCCCTCTTCTTCGTTTATACATATATATATATATATATATATATATATATATATATATATATATATATATATATATATATATATATATATATATATATATATATATATATAGTGGGACGCCGACTCTGAGGGTGCTAGGGGCTCCAGCACCTATAAAAGGCAAACAGACCTGTACCACCTAACCAAGCTAGTTAGTCGAGTACTTAGGTACGCTGGCTAGTATTTGGGAGGTCTCGGGTTCAAACCTCGGTGCCGACTGGTCTGCCATGAATTTTTTTCAGAGGTTTCCTCATGGTAATGTAAGTCACTGCTTGCATACTTACAAGGCGAATGCTGGACTTTTATTAATTAATCCTCTGAACCCTACTCACACTTCCTATGTTAAATAAATATCCCGTCTCACCTATCCTTCATGCACTTGTACATACAAGAGTATCCTCTGACCTAGCTGAAGGTGTTAATCCCTCACCAGGTTGCGAATTATAACTATCAATTATTTTACTTTATATCTGTCAGAATCAATTTTGCGTGGCAACCGTAACTAGGCAAATGTTCCATAATTCATAACTATCATAAGTGGATAGAATTATGTGCGTAAATGTGAATCAATCCAAAAATGGATATTCAGATTTTTTTGAATTTCAAAACGTTTGAAAATAAAATAACATATTTCATTCGGAGTAGAAGTGACTTTTCATGGCTCGCTTTCAATTACCCGCCTCACTGCGTTCGCCGGGTAAGCTCAAGGTCGCCGTGAAAAGTGACACTTCTCCTCCTTATGAAATAATATACTATTATCTGTATTTCCGATATCAAATATTTCTGAAGTTTCTTGAAATGTTTGATAATCACCACCCACTATTAACTCAATCTCAGTTTTATCTTCCATACTTAATGTTGCTAGTATTTCTACATCAAATAGGTAGGTATTAAGTTTTGACGTTCACTGAATAAAGTTGATTTATTTTGCATCAATATTCCACTTTAAACTTTTCAGTCTATTCATCGAGTGCTTTATTGTACAACTTTTTTCATTAGTGTCAGTCAGAAAAATATGATCAAGATGTCATTCGATTCGGAATAGCATGTTGTTGTTTTTTTCGCTAGCTGAAATTGTAAAAGTTATAAACAATTTGCTTAAATAAAAAGAAGGGTGCCGTTTTCTGCAAATATCTCAAAAACTCAATGAGATATTTGATATCTAAAAAAATATTCTAAAAGTCGAGGAAATTTCTTTAAAAAATCTACTGGAACTGTACGATCAATATTCATAATTTTCTCAGAGGGGTAAAAATAAGGCTGAAAACGGATAGTCTGGTTCACTCAAGTCACGCCCATTTACGAAAAATTAAAAATGAAAAAATTCACTAGATAGTTGAATGAACAAGAATTCGGCGGCAAAACTTTTTGATCGCGGTTTTTGAATTAGTTATGCAATAGTTAATTAATAATTTCCTGCTGCTTGAACATGAACATTGCAAGTGTGATCACTATTAAACCATGCATATGACATATTTCCTTTCTTAGAGCTATTTTTGAAAGGCCTCAAAATAGAAAAACGTTGAGAAAAATTAACAAATTTGAATTTTTCAGTTTCTTATTAACAATTTAATTAGTTGCAAACAAAATTTTAAAAAAATTTCAATGGTCTTTTCTTTAATTTTCATCTCCTATTGTTTGAAAAATTGTTATAAACAATTGCGTTGTTTATAAGATAATAGAAAAAAAAATTTTATGATTTATCAAAGTTTTCAGTTTAATGTGTCGTCCAACTATCCAGTAAGTGCCTGAATTTTTTCGTTTCTCAATTTTCGTATTTAATATGGTGTGTCCTAAATGAGGGTGACTTGCGCAAGCCACATTACTCGTTTTCGGCCGTATGTTTACCCCTCTGAGAAAATTATAAATATCGATACTACAGTTCCGGGAGTTGAAAAAAAAATATAAGAAATTATTTTATTGCACATAAACAATATTGAATATTTGAAAATTTAAAACCTTTTAATCTTTCCTCTATATTTTTGACGAACCTCGTATATAACTGATACAATTCAATATCCAGTGGTAACATTTTGGGTTTTAGAACAAGCAGAATTTTTTATAAAGAATGCATTTATTTGATAAAATCAATAATAAAAATGTTTTTTATATGTATATATATATATATATATATATATATATATATATATATATATATATATATATATATATATATATATATATATATATATATATATATATATATATATATATATATTTATATATATATATATATATATATATATATATATACATATTTATATATATAACATATATATATATATATAATAATATATATATAAATATATATATATATATATATATATATATATATATATATATATATATATATATATATGTATATATATATATATATATATATATATATATATATATATTAATATATAAATTTTTCTCGAGGTTATCTTGCATATGAGATATTCATTTTGATATTTTGAGCAGTCTCTCTTTTGGAAAGAACAAATACTTAACATTTAGTCACAATTTGTGACATCATCAAAACATTTGTCATAGTTGAAAACATTATTTTCATTTTCGAAAACTAATGACTAATATTGAGAGTAAAATTATTTTCTTATAATATAAATGTTATGGTGAAATTAAAATTTTCAACGAAAAGTTAACAGTTTGATGATAAATATTTTCATTCCTTGAACAGACCTGTTATATAAGCAATATTGAATGAAAATCGGGAAGTTTAATTAAATGCTCAGAGATAAACACGAGTAGAATCAAATATTATCTAACCTTCAAGAATACGAAAAGTTTTCATATATCCTTAATACGCTACTACGTACCAAAAAAGTTTGTTGAAAATGGATATGATTTTTTGGTTGAAGCATTATTTTAAAAATGGAAGTCATTCTCCTTCATGGTTTTCAGTCCAAATATAGTAATGATCTTATCAAACAAGGGTATTACATATCCTTTGTTACAATGTTTAACTATTCGATGGCTTGCGTTTGATGAATCCTAGTGATTTAGTATATTTGATTTTTAAATTACATAAGATTCGATAGAACTCCTAGTCATTGTTTACGAATGTTATGTAGATATAATGTATATATTCCTAATAAATAGTTATCGTAGAACATAAAGGATAAAACCCTAGCCAAGGTTTCATTTCGTAAAGGAGAAGAGTGATATCAAGAGAAGTACAATACAAAAGAAAAGGATAAGTTGTGCTTCAATCATGGAAGAGTGTTATCCTTTAGACAAAAAATCTCCAAAGGAAGATGCAAATTGTTTTTCTAAACTCGTTTTTTGGTGAGTTACAATATTTTATGTGAGAGAATTGTGAATATGCGACTTCGTTTAACATTCATGTTCATTTAAACATGAATTGATTTTTTATTATTTCGATATACAGTATACAGAAATGTTCCGAATTATTTGTCATGCAAGTTTTTGAACTGAGAAAGAAGACTTTGGTTCAATTCATTTATCATTACTTGAGTTGCAACTCTGCAGATTTAATTTTGTCAGCACCAACACCATCCATATTTTCAGAATATCCGACCAACCTTGAATCAAATACACAACAATAATTTTTTTCTAGAATAGATATAATTTGTAACAAAACGAAATTAAGTGTAATGTTTTTTCAAGGAGAAATCCTCAAAGCAAATATTTAAGAACCCGTTTTGTACATTATGCGGGTAAAAGTTTCTCTAGTTTCCCTTACAATCTAACATTTGCAGACCTGACTGCTGATATTAGCACGTAATTAGTAACAAATGACAGCCACAGCCGCAAGAAATTTAATAAAATATAGGCAGTTTTTAGTTCATCTGTATTTTAGAATTCCATTTCGAATATTATTATGTGGGTAACAGTTTCTGTTGTTTTCCTTGTCATCTAATATTTGCCGACCTGACTGCCACTATTGGACTGAATAGCTAGTAATTAGTAACTGAAGACAGACACAGACAGAAAAAATTTTATGAAACAAATGATTCTTCAATAATTAAAATTATCAAACAACTCTCCAAGGGGGCTGGTTAAATGTATTCCGCGACACGAAATCCTCATTCACAATGCTACAGTTAATAATTACAGAAAACCCACATACTCCACTAGTGGACAGGAATTATATGTTTTTTCGACGAAATTCTGCAATTTTGGTATGGACCAGTGTTTCCCAACGTTATTTAATATCATGCCCCACCACTGTTTTAAAAAATGTGTCCCCCATATTATGCATTTTTTGATATTAAAATTTTTAATTATTCATTAAGTAGCTTAAATGATGAGCTGCAGGAAAAATTCACAAGGAAGTTATTTATTGAAAAGAATAATTCAAGTAAACATAAATCAGGTATTCAATTACAAAATAAACGATATTTAGTGAGATCATTGTGCTTCATGCTACTTGCAAAACAGCAAAATCAAAATGAGATTTTATGTTAAGTTTCAATTTCGTTAACTCAGTTTCGTCTCAGATCTCCCCTTTCTGTTATATCCAACCGATTTCTTTCGTTAAGCAAATCATCATTTATGGAACTGAATCGGCATTTAGCTGAATATAAATAATGAATATGGTAATATTAGTCCTCTTGCATATTCTGTTGTACCTACTTGAATATTTCATTTTGGTTTCTTCAAAAAACCATGTCATCCATTATTATATTTGAATAATGTTTGCTTCATCGACTGAAATAAATATATATATATATATATATATATATATATATATATATATATATATATATATATATATATATATATATATATATATATATATTATATATATATATATATATATATATATATATATATATATATATATATATATATATATATATATATATATATATATATATTTATATATAATATATATATATATATATATATATATATTTTTATATAGTATATATACATATAAAGAGAACTTGATATTGAGGTACTTGGGGAGAAATTCTAATGCTTCAGTGAATCATTTATTATTTATGTAATGAGCTTTAGCAAGATATAAGTTGCTTCATCAGAACTTCTGAAAACTGCAATGATAATTAACTATATTATGATCTTTCAACTGGATGAATCCACTCACAACTATGTTGAAATGCGAACAGAAGTTGATGAAAATGATCGGTGAGATAAATGGAAGAAATTTCTATCAAAATATTAGAACGTATTATATGTTAGAAAAGTAAACAGCAATACAGTCAAGTTCACCTGAAAGCAATGATATTGACTTCCATGATACACCTGATATGATTATGTGCGTATGAAACACCGGATGAAAAATTTAGACTTACATATGAACACAAATACTGAAAAAAAATTTCAAATTAAAAACAAAAATAGAAAGCCTTGCCTTGCCAGTTGGTTATCTCGCAGCCGTAAAATTTAAGGTAGCACATGTCACTGTCTACTTCTATTGAAGTGAATAGATACAGCTCAGCTTCCTAACAAGCGATTTTTTGTTCATGCATTCGCGCGATTGTGAAATTCGTAAGATTTCTTAAATTGATCTTGTTCTCTCCTTATTACATATATATATATATATATATATATATATATATATATATATATATATATATATATATATATATATATATATATATATATATATATATATATATATATATATATATATATATATGTAATCTTTTGATAATTATTAGCAATAACAGGCTTGTTGAATCTCAAAAAACTCGATTTTATTCGTGGCTTTATCAAAACTTTTTTTTCGCCACGATTGTCGTGGCGAAACGTCAACTTTTTAATAAAATCGAGTTTTTTGAGATTCAACAAGCCTGTTATTGGTAATAATTATCAAAAGATTAGAAATAGTTCACAGGCAACAACAATTCGAATGAATATATATATATATATATACATATACATATATATACATATATATATATATATAAATATATATATATACATATATATATATATATATATTATATATATATATATATATATATATATATATATATATATATATACGACAAAATAATTTGACAATAATTATATTTACATTTTGAAATAAAATGCTCTGAATTGATAAATTTTGACTAGATTTAAAAGAAACTTCAACATATATTGTTTATAATTTATAATTTAATAAGTACTTAAAATCAGTTACACTATTGAAAAATGTTGATGTGAAGAGAACAACTGTCATTCGTTCAACATGAATTTGAAGGATATCACTAATAAGCAATATATATATATCATAATTATCCCCATGGAATAGCAGTATAATTAAATATGAATGGATAAAAGTAAATATTTCTTAATGAGTGTAAATTCTATGACATTTTCAAAATGTAGTCAATATTCTAGAATTCAAGGTCATTTTCTCTTAAATGAGATCAATTAGATAACATAATAGGTTGTAAAGATATGTTTCAATATTATATTAAGAATTATAGATAACTCTGGTTAAAACTATTTCACTTTTTCATATATTGTCATCAAATTATAATTTTTATTAAATGAATGTTACAAATGCCATGCAGTATGCAGTCTGAAGCATATAGTTGATTATTCGAAAAGACCACGACCGGAAACAACATTAAATTTCACAAAATCTTTTACTTCCGAAATTCACCAATTTGAAGGAGGTTTTTCTACAAATTCGTCGAATAAGACCGAAATTTGCAAATTTTCCAATTATTATGTTATAAATTAAATAATATTCCTCTCAATAAAGCATACAGAGCCAAGTGTGAATGATGAATAATAATAAAAAATGAATTTAGCAGAAATTATCATTATATTAAAACCATAGCATTTTTTTCTAGAAAGTATTTGCGAAAAAGTAATACATTTAAATAGTTCCAGCTAAATATTCCATGAAAATTTTTTTTTGCCTGTTGATAATAGTTATTTTTTTCAGGTGGATGAAAGATTTGTGTTATTTAGGAAACACTGATGGTATCGAAATGAAGCACCTCTATAAAACTGGAGCATCTTATAAATCTGCAGCACTTACTGATCGACTGTCACGGTTATGGGACCAAGAATTGGAAATGGGAAAATTGAGAAATAAAAAACCCAGTTTACTGAAAGCAATACGTCGAGCGTATATAGCCGAATATTTTTATTGGGGACTGGTAGTTTTTGTTGGTACTGTGATTTTAAGGTGATTATATAACTCATGTGTGAATAAGTCAATAGAATCTGTGAATTTTGCATAGTTACTGCGTATTAATAAGAAATATACCCTTGACGTGATATAATCGTTTTCGTGTTTCGCTTCGTGTCAAAATGTGAATGTTTTCATATTGACGATGTTTTGACGTTAGTTAAAAGAATCGATATTTTTTATTCGCTATATCATCGTTATGAATACCACTCGAGCAATCGAAAATAATCGTTATACTGACCTCGTCGCTCGACGTATTTTCTTAAAACATCACTCGAGCTGCGCACTCGTGGATGTTTCGCAAAATACGTCTCGTGACTCGGAAGTGTAATCGATTATTTTCGATGCTCTTGTGATATTGTAACTGAATATATCATTCAAAATAGAATAACGTATCTGTCATACTTGACACAGTTGTAAATGAATATTGAATTCTCGCACATCTCTTGGTGTAACATCATAAAGAATGAAGTTTAAAATTAAAAATAAAACAAGATTTGGCTTCAGTTTCACTATATAAAATAATTATATTCAACAGTATTCAACAGTATGTGCCAAATTTGAGTAACAAAATTTGCAACAGACTATCGAAAAATAGCGTCAACAATAACCTTGAAGTAATTCTTGGTCATTAATAAGGAAAAGACTAACATCGGAGAAAACAGTGGTGTTTACAAAATATTTTGTGACGAATGTCCTGCTTTGTATATTGGACTAACAGGAAGGAATATAAACATTTGTGTTGATGAACACAAAAAGTCAATTTTACAAAACAAAAACACCACTGCTTCTAGGAATATTGTATAAAATTTAATCATTTTCTGGATGTCAACAAAACCCAATTGTTGTATTCAGGTAATAAAGGAAAGCGTATTGACCTTCTTGATATTCTCGAAATAAGTTCCGCCCATAATAGTAAATTACCCCTTGTGAACGAAAGGATTGATTTTCAGGTATCACCTTTGCTATCGTCTATTCTATACAATAAGATTGTAATACTGTCCTGTAGTAAGTATTGATAATGAGCTCATAACACGAAACATGTCGACTATCCTTTCCTCTTAAATACAGTACATAATTATTTTATATAGTGAAACTAAAGCCAAGTATTGTTCTATTTTAAATTTTACACTTTATTATTCAAAGTTGAATTTAAAAATATACTTTCATTTATAAATTATAAGATTCATATTTCAGAGAAATAATTAACAAATTATATAATTGTAGAGGCAACTATCTTTATCTATTCCATTCTTTTCCTCCGAGAGAACAACTTCAGTCTCAGCTTCAGTGAAAAATTCTTTGTTCTCGAAAAATCACGAAAATCACTAATGTGCCATTTGACTCCTAGAAGCTACCATCCTTAATAATTCTTCGAACTGTCGAAATGCAGCAGGATAAAGACATTCAATCATGGAGATATTCTTATGGAAGTAGATGAATTGTCATCTTTTTCGTATATCTTCAGAACTTCCATGGGTAACAAAACTAACACCAAACTCACAATTAATTCATGTGATGGCTTGGGTATGTTTCTGCCAAGTTACCAGCCTCATTATGAGGGACGATCACTTCTTCTTCTATTCATTCTATCACTTATTTTATTCACAAACTCATTGTTTCCATCACTTTTTCCAACTAACAAGATCGCCATGTAACCTCACAAATTAGTTGTTCGTATCAGTCTTTCCAACTAGGAGGATCGTCATGTAATGTTGGGCGTCCAGGTCATGATAAAAGAGAGATTACATCGTAATACAGAAATGATTTATTGTTAAACTGATACACAGGTGTTCTCCTTTGAAAGAATCTTTGTTCCATATCAGTCTTTCATATTTATATAAATCACTGTCACCGATTGTGTCGACCTTGGCCCCGACGATGAGTCAGTAATATTTGTTTTACGTTAATTACTGTTGAGTAGTATTCCTAAAGCTACAGTTCCACTGGAGGAACATTGAGAAACATTTTTGTTGCTGTTGCATGTTTCCAAAATTTTCCTTAAAATTTCCTTATATTTCAGCAACAAATATTGACTGTTTCTACTTGTCACCCTTCAAGCTACTATTCCACCGGAGGAACTGTTGCGTGTTTCCGTAAATGTTCTAAAATACTCCTAAATGTTCCTTAAAACTTCTTTATTTTTCGGCAACAAATGTTGATTGTTCCTACTTGTCGCCGGTTTGAATTTCGAGCGATAAACTTCAAAAGAAAATAGGAAACATGTGCAAACAAATCCGTGTTGCTATCGCAGTGGAAACGTGTCGAGAACGCAACTAGTAAGCATTCGTGTCGCAGATTTTCAGTGTGAAGTGAAGTACAAAAACGAATAAATATATAGCTACGGTTCCACCGGAGGTAATAATAATTATTATCAGAACTTGATTATTAATGTGATAGATTGTGAGTAAAATAGTATACAAACCTCGGGAAAATCATTCCAGCCTCACGTCTGCAGCGCCTCGGTGCTGCGCACCTCGGTATCCTACCTTGCCGTTCGGCTGTAATATATTACTTCCCCGCTCGGTATGTAATATACTATTTCCATCTATTTATATTACCAACTTTCAACCTTATTACTTCAGTATTGTGTCCTTTATCCTGTAAACATGATTCATTTCGTTCACTGTGGCTCAACCGCCTAACCGATTCTTAGCACAACCATTTCCATCCAAGATGACATGAAAAAATATCTACCTACTTTCAATCCTATTACTATAGTGTAAACCTGTTAAGAAGAAAAAAAATATGTTCCTACCTTCATTTCGTACTTCGATTTAAATATTGCTTCGATCAAATATTACCTATCTCTAGGCATTGATAAAAGTTTTGGCATCATCGTCTGCCTTATGCATTTATTTTTTGAATTAAAACTTAAGAGGAACTGAATTAATCCTGACATCAGCCTTATAAGCAGAAAAGGTTGAACTATTAGTGATAATAATATTATTAGCCTTATATAGAACAAAATCGTTTGTACTTCACCAAACGGAGATTGTAGATTTTCAAATCACTTGATATCAAACACTAGAAATTTAATGTTCCAGCTTTAAAGAAGGAAAATGAGTTGATAATTGCAAATCATAAATCAAACGTCCAAGAAAGCTTACTATATGAGTTTTGAAACCGAGGATAATCACCCTAATGCAAAAGTAAAAGACAATTGCTTCGATCTTATTAGGTCCTATCAATGTGCCTCACTCAAAAAAGAGATGATTTCTTAAATCTCTTCTAGGGTTTTATTAAATATTAGGAGGACAATGTAGAGATCAGTAAAAAGTGAAAAGATAGATTCACCTACTTCGTAGACATGAAATTTCAATGCAAGCACCAAGTGAGTAAAGCATTTCGGATTTATCCGCCAGAAAAAACTATCCTGGCGTGCTTTAATTTGATCAGTCCCGTTTTATTAGGTATTCATCTTAAACGTATGTGTAAGAGGAAAATTTTCGAGGTTTATACTCTTCTCTGACTGCTACTTTAGATGTAAGCTTTTGGTGTGACTCTGTGAGTGAGCCTTATTTTCTCTCTCTTTTATTTCTGTTTGCTCACCAAGTTGCATCATTTACTATGTTTTTGTAATATTGTTTCTAATTGTTGTTTGTGTTCATTTTCATATAATTTGGATTTATTTTATTGTATTTTGCCCACTCTATAGTTGGCTATTGAGTGGTGTAGTTCTAAATGAATAACTAAATAAATAAATTATTCCAGTCCTTTTAGGAAGTTATTTGACCATTTGGATATTGAATTATCAGGTTATAATTTGCAATTAGATGTGTAGATGTAGTAGACTCGATCAACAAGTACCAATATTTTGTAAACTATTCCTTATTAAAATGAATTACTCAAACCTGTTCATGAAATGAACTAGTCAAATGGTATAACACCTCTACTTTTCGAACTTTACTTCAGATTGAAAATATTTTTCATTTATACCTTTTTTATAAAGTTCAGTACCTGACACGACAGCTGGATTTCTGTAGAAAAGGTAGATATTTCAAGTTTGATATTTTACAATCAATCGCGAGAGCGTTTTGTCTGACGTGTACGTCCTTTTCATACAAAACATATCGAACAAAAACTCCCTGAACCGATATAATGTAGAAAGCTATGACTGATCGGATGTCATTGGAAATATGTAATTTACAGAACAAATTTAGCCTACCTCACATTCCTTTATTAATACCTTACAATCTTATTCGATTTTTTTCAGGGTTGCACAACCTATGGTGTTATCTCAACTCATAAGATTATTCTCTTCTGGGGGATACTCTGCTCTAGAAATGTCTCTTTACGGTGGAGGTTTATGTCTTATTACTCTGGTTCATACTATTATCACTCATCATACTAACTGTGGTATGGGTCTCGTTGGAATGAAATTACGAGTAGCTATTTCATCTCTTATTTATAGAAAGGTAAACTCAGAGATAATATAATTTGAGCCTAATTTCTCTTTAACCATTACGCGAATTTACAGATACTGAAATTAAGTCAAGGATCGCTTGGAAAAACTGCGGCTGGTCAGGTTGTTAATCTTCTTTCAAACGATGTTGCGAGATTCGATATGATGGCCTTGATATTGAATCATTTATGGATTGGGCCATTTCAAATCGTTGTAGTCAGTTACTTAATGTGGATACAAGTTGGACCAAGTTCTATGGCGGGATTGGTTTCTATGTTGATAATGACTCTTCCACTTCAGTGTGAGTTCATTTGTCTTGTTATTATCGCATAACTAACTAATTTGAATCAGAAATCTCATCACATATATTATATATATATATATATATATATATATATATATATATATATATATATATATATATATATATATATATATATATATATATTCTTCAGATGTTGACAGTAGTATCAAAAGATTACTCACTGCGGCAAATTACCAAAGGCCCTAAATTAATTGCCAATGAATTCAATTCATATTTTTCGCAAATTGTAGAGAAATTGGCATTGAACTTGAGACCACTTCGAAAGTCCTCAACTAATAAGAAAGTACCAATAAAAAATACTTTCAATCGTCTCAAAACTTAATAACGCAATAGATAGTGGTATGCCTGTATAATGTGTGTTGATGGATTTTGCTAAAGCGTTAGATACTGTGAAAAACAATATGTTACTAGAAACTTTGGAGGAAGCAAGTCTCCTTGAACTGCCGTTAAAGTTGTTTTGAAATTATCTCCAGGAACGAGTACATAGTGTGAAAACAGATTCCGAATTCAGTCAACCGAAAAATATTACAGTGGGAATACCGCAGGGAACCGTACTGGGCCCTACATTGTTTTGTATTTTTATCAACTACCTAATCCATTTAGATTCCACTCGGACAATAATCAGTTTTGCGGATGATACAATAATTTATTATGAAGGAACGTCTTGGAAAAGCTCTGCCGAATTTTGATCAACTAACGATCGAGCAAGACAACGAAGCAATCAAAATACAGAGCAAAAATAAATTAAAGTACCTGGGCGTAATATTAGATTGCCATTTGCGATGGAATGAGCACGTTGATGATGATGAAAAATTTTGGGCATATTTCATCTCAGTGTTGTCTACTACGCACTTGTACATAGTACATTGCAGTATTGTGTTCTTGCACGGGGTGCCGCAGCAAGTAAACATCTAAATAAGCTTGAAGTTGTGCAGAAGAGAAATTTGAAAATTATTTATAATAAAAAATAACAATACTCTTCAAATTTGTTGTTCAAAGAGAGTGGAGTGCTCGATATCAGACAACTTTACAAGTACTACAGTTCTTTAATATAAACTATCATGAGAAACTACTTCGAGATTTTGGGCTCAGTCATCTTACACGTAGCAGGGTCACGTCAGCTTCATTAACTCCATTTGTTCATGTTCATTTTTCTAGAGAATATGAAAAATATTTTTGTTAGGATTATGTTTTAATTAAACTCGTCTGAGGCACTAGCTCACACGCATCCATCTTGAACCTACTAAACTTATCTAATGATGAGTATTTATACATATGAATCGAACAATGCAATTCTGTTTGCTGAGTAAATTATTATATATATATATATATATATATATATATATATATATATATATATATATATATATATATATATATATATATATATATATGAGAAACTGATTTGAATGTACTTTTTATTTTTCAGTGTTTATGGGTAGCATTACATCAAAATATAGAACACAAGTTGCAAAACGAACAGACACACGAGTGAAATTGATGAGTGAACTTCTATCTGGTATTCAAGTTATAAAAATGTACACTTGGGAAACCCCCTTTGAAAAAATTGTTGAGAACACTAGGAAAGATGAAGTGAAGCACCTTACAAAAATATCCTATGTTCGTGGAATACTTTCATGTTTCATGATTTTTGTGGAAAGATCGACCCTTGCTGCAACAGTTATTTGTTATGTATTGCTAGGACATGATATAAGAGCTGATTTAGTTTTTTCGCTGTCTGTGTTTTTCAATATGCTACAATTGACTCTAGCAATTTATTTTCCTCTAGGCATTTCATTGGGAGCGGAATCTTTAGTATCTATAAAAAGGCTTCAGGACTTTCTAATTTTGGAAGAAAAGGAAACATTCAAAATATTACCATCTGAAAATAATAGTATTCGATTAAAAAATATTGAGGCGTCTTGGGTACCGAAAATTCCTACTTTGAGGAATTTCAATGTTACACTTGCACCCGGTACATTATGTGCTGTCATAGGACCAGTTGGATCAGGCAAATCTTCATTCCTGAAATTGCTATTGGGAGAATTGATGTCAAACTCTGGAACAGTCGAGATGTCTGGTGAGGTATCCTTTGCTTCGCAGGAACCTTGGTTATTTGCATCTACAGTGCGAAATAATATTTTATTCGGGGAAGAGTTCAACAGGTCACATTATCGCAGTATTGTTAAAGTGTGCGCCCTGGAAAGAGATCTTGAACTCTTTCCTCAAGGTGATAAAACGGAAGTTGGTGATAGAGGAGTTTCACTGAGTGGTGGTCAGAGAGCAAGAATTAATTTGGCTAGAGCTGTCTACAAAGATTCGGATATATACCTTCTAGATGATCCATTATCGGCAGTAGATACGAAAGTGGGGCGACATTTATTTGATGAATGTATAGTTAAGTTTCTAAGAGGAAAGACGAGAATTTTAGTTACTCACCAATTGCAGTATCTGAAGAAAGCTGACATTATTATTGTCCTGAATAAGGTGAGTAAATAGAAAAAAAAGTCCCTCTCATAGTGTTTTTCCATATTTTTTTGAATATATGAAATCTTTGAATACCACGAGAAAACATGAAATCTTTACATTAAACTATTAACATTCGAATAAAAGAATTAATACTCTCAAACGATAACTGAGCGGAATACACCCTACAAGCGAACCTAAAAGGAAGGTGAATTAACACCTCGTTCATTTTCTTTTCTATATACACATTCTCATCATCCTCAGTTAATTTTTAGAGGATGTGGAGGTAAGCAAATCTTTGAATGCCATAAAAAAGCATTGAATCTCTATACTA
>JARQZK010002952.1:172500-285000 GCA_030704885.1 Cynegetis impunctata | reverse complement strand
TCATTTTATTACTTTCAGGTCCGCCCAACAAGAGATACGATTGAAATCTGAGACTATTAATGTAATTCAGAAATCAAACACAACAACAAACACCGAAATAATAAGTAACAATACTGCAGAACCATTCTTTCGATATATTCCTGCACTTAACGATGAAAGGCAGTTCATATCTAATCAAACTGAATCGTTATTATCCTTCTTCCAAAATCTGGAAGAGACATTTACTGATCAGATTATGGTAGATGGTAAAATTATTAATTTATTGAATAGAGACACACTCATATACGTATACGTTTTCTTTGTAATTGCTATGATCGTTGTATCTGTAGTCAGATCAACGATCTACTACAGTTCTTGCATGAGAGCTTCCAGAAATTTACATAATTCAATGTTTCACTGTTTGCTTGAAGCACCGATGAGATTTTTCGACACAAATCCGGCAGGAAGAGTATTGAACAGATTCTCAAAAGATATGGGATCTATTGATGAGTTACTGCCAAGATCATTGGGAGAAATTCTACAGGTGAGTAAATCATTCGATAATAGTTTTTCAGTAAGACTAAGAAATTTAATTTTCTAGCTTTTCACCTCAACAATTGAGAATTTTAATCGATGTTGTTTGAGGTTGTCTTGGTACCTAGCTATGTTTGTTGTTTATTTCATTAATTTGTGTTATCTTTCCTTGTAGCATCCTAATGAAGGAAATAATGTGGTTGTTTTTCGTAATAAATATGATTGTAGGTATCATTGGTTATCCACCTTCAACACACACACACATACACACGCACACATACACACATACGCAAAAACACACACACGCACACACACACACACAAACACACACACGCGTATTTCCGCGGTCGAAATAATGTGAAAAACTTGATTCTCGAGATGAATCGCGTCCAAGATTCATTAAATCCCGACCTTTCGGTTTTTTTTTCCTGAAACCACTTGACTCCCTCGATCACATCTCTGTAGGTGTCCAAAAATGCCCACCATCAGCGCGCATACACCACTCACGATGGTGGTAAAATGAATGCGAATTGCTCCTCTTTTATTCCTCTCTGAAGTATGCTGGAGGGAAGCGGGATTTGAGGTTTGGTGATGAATTCCTTCAGCTAAATCAGAGGATACACTTGTATTTACAAGTGCATTGAGGGTGTATGACACAGGATATTTATGGGAGAGATGAGGTGTGGGTAGGGCTCAGAGAGGAAATACTGGTCTAAAATTCACCTTGAAAGTTTGCAAGCAGTGACTTATATTACGTCATGAGGAATCCTCTAAGAAAAACTTATGGCAGACCAGTTGACCCCAGAGTTTGAACCAGATACCACCCGAATACTAACCAGCGTACCCAAGTACCTACTCTAAGTTCGGTAATGGTGGTAGTCAACACTATCTATAAATATAGTAACAACCCGTCGTCGACTGATCTGATAGCCGAACGGACATGAGCGTTTATTAAGCTGCAAACACGTTATTGAAACGCGACGCGATAAAACGTGTCGTCAGCCGATGTTTAATGTGAACTTACCAACACCCCATGCCACACAACACACAAGCAATTAATTGTTCTTCGTTCATTTTTGTCAAATTTCTGCCAAAATTTAATAAATTATAGGGTTCAACGTACGCGTTATTTGACAATTCCCTAACGAACGCGTGACATCAGGTGTTACCTAAAAACATACAGCGCGCAACACGTCGACTGGATCAGGTAGCGTGTGCCTGTATTGCATGGCGTTGGGTGTTCATAGTGTGATTCTGGTCCAACATGCTTCGCGTTTTGTCGGGTTGTATCACGTTTCAATAATGTGTTTCCGCTTTTAATATTCGGCATGCACAGATTCGTAACCAGGAGTACACTGGTCCGCCACGAGTTTTCCTCATGCCATTAGTAACTACTTATTTCAAAATTGAATTATAAGATGAAAGCTGATTCAATTATCATTATCCAAACCCCACCTCATATCCTCGATCATATAAATCATCTGGTCACGTTAATACCAAGAAAATTAGCTGAGTACTTAGGTACGCTGGCTAGTATTTGGGAGGTCCCGTTTTCGAACCCCGGCGTCGACTGGTTTGCCATGAGTTTTTCTCGGAGGTTTCCTCATGACGTTAAGTAAGTCGCTGCTTGCATACTTACAAGGCGAATGCTGGGCCAGTATTATCCTCTGAACCTTACCCACACTTCTTATCTTCCATAAATATTCTATCTCGCCCATCCTTAATACACTTTCACATATAAGTGTATCCTCTGATTTGGCTGAAGGACTTCCTCCCCATAACTCAAGCTGCACGCCTCCTTGACACATACCTCAGGGAGGAATAAAACACGTGGCTTTGATCTTTTTTTGCCTTTTTCATCTTTTATGGAATTGTGCATACAAGTGTATTCCATTATCTAGCCGAAGAAGCTCCTCTTGCTTTCGAACATTTCCTCAGTCAACCTTGAATATTATTCAGTTGGTAAAGTAGGCTGATTGAAAACGAAATACCTTTCAAAGTTTCTTTTCTCTTGAAAAGGAATCCGTAGAAGAAGTTGAAAAAAAATATATACATATAAAATATATATATATATATATATATATATATATATATATATATATATATATATATATATATATATATATATATATATATATATATACTCCCCAGCAGTTGAGGTTGTGGTACATCTGTTTTTTGGTAACATTTGACAACAAAAGTTAACAGTAACTACATCCACGGGTTACAACATGGCAAACGGCATGTTGCTTGCATTCCGTAGCCGCGTGTTACCAAACATATTGATCAATTTCAGTGTCAAGAACTATAAAATGCATACTTTATGATAAACTGTCACAACTTCACTTGATATATACAGGGTTATTCTCGTTATTCGACACGAAGGATTAGGGTTACAGCATTTAATTTTATAGAAGTTTCTTTAGGATGGATAGGGACCTAGCAGGACTACATTCTGAAAATATTTTTATGTTGTACAAGGTGTCCCAAAAACACGATAAGTATCAAAGTTGGTATTTTTCAAATGGAGTTCCCTGTATGCTATTTCGTTTTTGGATTTTACTATGAAATCAAATGCCAGTTTTATCGAGGTTTAATTCACCTAAACCTTATGGTTTTTGAAATATTTCGTATTTTGTGAAAATGTAGTTAGTATCAGTTATAACGATTCAACTCTCAATTGGTGTCTTCTTGTTTTCAACCAAATTAATGGTAAGGCCTACTAACTGGATCACACTTCATGTCGCACTTGTGAAATATTGACTAACTTACACTTGGTGTATAAAAATAAAGGTAAAATAATTGCAATCTTTAAACGGCACTAACATGTTCAACTTAAAAGGGACACCCAGTATTTTATATCACCAACAGATGAAAATTTAATTGTCTATCGAATACCTGAATACATTCCAATCGATATCTCTCTACGTTTTCAAATAAAATGCACATTTTCATTTTTCAAACTGATTTTATGAAATTCATCATTTATCAAGTCGCCTTTGGCGTTTTGAGAAATCAGAATTAATTGAAATAAACATTAAGATCTTTCATTTTTCAATATCTCGAATGTTATATATCAGTTCAAATTATGAAGAAAAAAAATAGTTTGTTGGTGATATGAAATACGGGGTGTCCCTTTTAAGTTAAACAAGTTAGTGCCGTTTAAAGATTGCAATTATTTTACCTTTATTTTCACACACTAAGTATAAGTTAGTCAATATTTCACAAGTGCGACATAAAGTTTGTTCCAGTTAGTAGGCCTTATTATTCATTTGGTTAAAAACAAGAAAACACTGGTTGAGAGTTTAAGCGTTAAAGCTGATACTACATTTTCAAAAATACGAGATATTTCAAAAACCATGAGGTTTAGGTGAATAAAGCTTTAACGAAACTAGCATTTGTTTCCATCGTAAAATCCAAAACTGAAATAATATACAGGTTATTCCATTTAAAAAATAACAAGTTTGATACTTTTCGTGTTTTTGGCACACCCCGTACAACATGAAAATATTTTTAAAATGTTGTCCTGCTAGGTCCCTATCCATCCTAAATAAAAAACTTTTATAAAATCATATACCTTAGCCATTACTCTTCGTGTCGAATAACATGAATAACCCTATGCATATATATATATATATATATATATATATATATATATATATATATATATATATATATATATATATATATATATATATATATATATATATATATATATATATGTATATGTATATGTATATGTTTATAAGAAACAACATAAATCAAAACAAAATAATTCAACAAACAACAAACTCTAACCATAACAACTCATCTTCTTAGAGAATATCTAAACATCTAGAATTTTCAATTTTTCTAAAAAGAAAGTATAGTTTAGAACATGTGATCTCCAAAATTACAAGTAATGTCTTTCTAAAGACAACAATCAAATATTTTAAACCTATTTTGTACATCACGTGGGTGAAGGTTTCTGTGGTTCCCTTCCCATCTAATATCAACAGACCTGTCTGTTGATATTGGACTAAATAGCACGTAATTAATAACTGAAGACGGCCACAGCCGCAATAAGAAATTTTTGAAAAAAAGATACATAGTACCCTATTCTTTGACTCTTCAAAATCAAAATAATTTTTTCAAATCAATAAATGTCACAGAAATTTCAATTTTTTCAAAAGTTTTGATAAAGCCACGAATGTCGTGGCGAAACGTCAACTTTTTAATAAAATCGAGTTTTTTAAGATTCAACAAGCCTGTTATTGCTAATAATTTTCAATAGATTATATATATATATATATATATATATATATATATATATATATATATATATATAAATATATTTATATTTAATTCTATATATATATATATAAATATATATATATATATATATATATATATTTATATATATATATATATATATATATATATATATATATATATGATTGATAGTAAATTGACTACATGTCCACCCCCTAGAAAAGATACACATATAGTATCTCTCTAAATCGACGTCTAATAAGTAATGAAATGAATATATCACATTGGCCATCAGCACTAAATTTATTCGCTACATTCGGAAATCTTGATGTATAAAGAAAATGCATCGATTTCTCTTTCCACAAACTAATGAGATAAATATTTTTTTTTAGATTTTACTTGTTATGTGCGGAATCATTCTAATGGTATCAATCGCTAATCCATACATGATCATAGCTATGGTTATTTTGGGAGCCCTTTTCATGAAAGTGAGAAAATGGTACATATCTACTGCCCGGTCAATTAAACTTCTGGAAGGAGCAGGTTTGTATGATTTTGAATATTAAATATAATTTAAAATAAAACAACACTTTGCTTCAGTTTCACTAAATAAAATAATTATGTACTGTATTTTACAGGAAAGGATTGTTGACATAATTATTTTATATAGTGAAACTAAAGCCAAGTCTTGTTTTATTTTGAATTTTAAACTTCATTCTTTATGTTGTTTCACTAATTGATGTGCGAGAATTCAATCTCAGTTATAAATAAACAACCAGAAATCTTGTTAGCCCAGCGTGGATGTTGTATGAGATTAAGTTGTTCAAAAATCTGTTCATGTTAGGTAATGACATAGATTCAAGCCTTTGGTCCCTTGAAATAGGCGTTAAAATATAGGTCCTTTTCGAGATAACACAAAACTAAATTTCAAATCAGAATCACAAGGATTGCAAATTCTAAGAAAAAACTTTCAATTTTAAATTCAACTCATACGTCAGTTATTCCAATAATGATATATATCCAGAAAAAATCATCTCTGCACGACCGAAATTATTAGTATAATTCCCCTGATAGAACTGGCTAATAAAGCTGCGATTGTTTTTACTCATCCTTATAGCGGAGAATTTTCAAAAATATCTTGATAGCGTTTGCAAAGATTGAAGTAATAGACAGCTGTTTGGGCTATTTTAGGCATATATATATATATATATATATATATATATATATATATATATATATATATATATATATATATATATATATATATATATATATATAAAATCTTGATAATTATTAGCAATAACAGGCTTGTTTGAAGTTGAACTTTTGCCACGAATGTCGTGGCGAAACGTCAACTTTTTAATAAAATCGAGTTTTTTAAGATTCAATAAGCCTGTTATTGCTAATAATATTATCAAGAGATTAGAAATAGTTCACAGGCAACAACAATTCGAATAAATAATTATATATATATATATATATATATATATATATATATATACACTCACCGGCACGAAAACTGGAGCACTTGAATATTTTTGAATAAACTTCAAATTTGAATGCTTTGTGATGTTTTATTATTATAATATCTTATACACAAAGAAAACAACATGTTTTACGTATTTTTTAACAACAATTAAACCTTCAATTGAAGAAAAAAAGTGTTTCTGAGTGAAAATCATAAATTCCATAGATCTTATTACTGCAGTGTGCAGATCGAAAAATGTTTGAAAGTTGTTCTGCATAAAAAATATGGATGTTGTTGCGTTGCTTCACAAGAAGTGCGATTGCTCACAAGAAGTGAGTGATATGTTGCCCGAGAGTATCATGTTTCCAATAGCACTGTTCACCGTATTTTCACACGTTTTCTGGAAACTGAAGGTTACAGGAAACTGGTCCCCAACGTAGAACTAGCGCTCGTGATGATCGTTTTATCATCTTACAAAGTCTGCGAAATCGTCATGCTACAGCTGTTGAAATCAGAAATCGACTTAAGCACGTCCAGCAAACCAACATAAGCGAACGAACAATTAGACGACGACTGAGAGAAGCCAATCTTATCAGTTGTAGACCTGCAACAGACCCAGAACGTCTTAGGCGTCATCGTGTTGCGCGACTTCAGTTTGCCAGAAATCATCAGCACTGGGGTGAAAATGAATGGGGGCGCGTGTTGTTCACCGATGAGTCCAGATTTAGCCTGCGGTCTCCAGATAGTCGTGAGAGAGTATGGCGAAGGCCACACGAGCGTTTTGCAGAATGTACCTTCAGTTCTAGAACAGGATACCAAGGGGGCTCAGTTATGTTGTGGGCCGGAATTTCTCTGGAAGCACACACAGAATTATACATCCTTCCGAGAGGATCCCTAACTGCTGCCAGGTACATTGAGGACGCTCTCCAATATTTTGTTGTCCCTTATGTTGGCTTTATTGGAAATGACTTTCTTTTGATTCATGATAATGTCCGACCTCACACCGCGATGATATCTCAACAGTACTTAAACGAGTTAAATATTCCTGTTATGGAGTGGCCTGCGGTGAGTCCGGATGTTAATCCCATAGAACATGTTTGGGACATGCTTGGGCGAAGGATCCGAAGTCGTGTTCCTGCTCCTTTAACTTTAAATCAGTTGCGACAAGCTCTTCAAGAGGAATGGAAACTTATTCCACAAGTGGACATTCGCCACTTGTTTTTAGGCATGCCAAGGAGGATACAGGCAGTAATTCGAGCACGTTGGGGCAACACCCGTTATTAAGAATGCGGCTTCCCAGTTTTTGCTAGCAAGTCGTTTCAGTTTTGATTGATTTAAGGTAATTTCTGCACAACACCAGTTTGTGCGTTTTCGTCCTAGTTTCTCAAATTGTTACAAAAGACTCTTTTTTTTTTCAATCATATGTTAAATTGTTGTTGAATAATACATAAAACATGTTGTTTTCTTTGTGTGTATGATATTATAATGATGAAACATCACAAAGCATTAAAATTTGAAGTTTGTTTGAAAATATTCCACTGCTCCGGTTTTCGTGCCGGTGAGTGTATATATATATATATATATATATATATATATATATATATATATATATATATATATATATATATATAGATATAGGTTTATGAATTTGTCTTGAGTTTTATTGATTTTTTTCAGCGAAATCCCCCGTATTCTCATACATCAGTGCTACTATCGACGGTTTAACTACAATTCGTTCGAGTAAAAATGAAAAAGTTCTTATGAGGCAATTCGACGAACACCAGGTAAGTAAATTATAAATCCATTGTAATACGTGCTATGAGAATAATATTGAAATACTATTCCAATAAACGTAACTGTTGAAAATCAATTAAATTGTTCAGTAAATCTTACTGAAATTGCGTGATTAGGCTTAAATAATTTTTTCTGGTGAATAGCCTGAACTAGCTCAGGTTTTAGGTGAATAACGATGAGGTTCTATTTATTTTTTATTCAGAATGGGTATCCAGTAACAGGGAGATATCCTCAATGGCTTTAACTGACGTCATGAGCCAACCATGATTCTTTAGAAAATTTTTATAAGAAATATATGTTTAATCAAATCTGAACTAATTTTAGAATATCATTTTCATAATTTTTATTATCATACATCTTGTGTCGTTTCCATTTTTCGTTTTAAAAATTTATTTTTTTTATTTTCTGGAATTACAAAAGAAGCATGATCAGCATCACTGAGGTAATATTTTTTCCTCATTTTTTTTTTACAAATTCAACAATCATTTCATGGAAAATATACAAGTTTACCATAATCAATTTCATATATTAGGTACATAAATTGAACACGGAAAATTCTTCAATAATTCAAAAATTATGGAACAACTTTCTACATAATGTATTCCGCGACGCAAAATCTGCAATTACAATCCATACGTAAGTTAAAAACGCTCATTTGACTCGGAGTGCATTAACGTATTTCTAATTGTTCCCCAATAAAAATCGTGGTCGGGAGTCGGGAACATTATCTGGATAACAACCAATAGCGCCCTCAGACAAAGAGGTGTTAAGAGAAGAAAATTGAAATCTACTAACATCATTTCAACCCTCCAGCTCCATTTGCAAAAGCTATGGAGGAGCGCAAATCCTCAAATACCATAAAAAAACAGAAAAACTCTACATAAAAATGGCAGCGGTAGAAGAAAAAAGTTTATACCGCCTAACGGGGCTTAATTAACATCAACCACATTCACGCAGATACCTATTTGCAACCCCCTTTGCAGGGGGTTTGGGGGTGCAAAAATCCTTCAAAAATCGTGTACAAACATCCTCCAGATAGCCATAAGTTCCAGATATGTTGTTCAAAATTAAGTTACTCATCTTTTGCCATCTTGAAACTCCACGGCACTTCTTTTCTCAAAATTTTGATTAAATTTAACCAAATCTTCAAAATTTTGTTCTACCTGGAGAATAACCCCAAATACCAAATTTCAGCTCTTTTGGTCTGATAAGAGATGCTGGAGATGAATGTACCAAGAAAAAGTATATATACCTATATATATATATATATATATATATATATATATATATATATATATATATATATATATATATAGATATATATATATATATATATATATATATATATATATATATATATATATATATATATATATATATATATATATATATATATATATATATATATATATATATATATATATATATATATATATATATATATATTGGTCAAAGTACACATATAGCTTCACGAAAAAGAAAAACCTCTAGAAATTTCGAATTTAAGTATTCAAAAGGATTGTGCTTAATATAAAAGAATCTTTACAAAAATAGGTAAGCAATTTTCCGGAAAATTGTCGAGTGAAATTTTTTGTTGTTGTTTTTCCACTCTAATTGTTTAAATATTAAATACACGGAAAAATTTCAAAATAGAAATTTCTAGCTGATGCATTGATGTACAAAATATGTCTGAAAAGTTTTTCTGTAAATTGCAAAGTTTACGAGATAATTCGTCGGTGCGCGCGAACGTTCCGTGAGCCGAATTTATTAATGGCCCAATTTAAAAGTTAATTATTTGGAGGTTGTAATGCATTGAAAAAAAAAAAAACCAATCATAAATGTAGAGAAAAATCTGAACTTTTAATTAAAAATACTTTCAAGTTTGAAAAAATAAATGTTCTAACTCTAAAATCCATTTATTTATAAAAAAACGAGTAGTAAAATGTCAATAAACAATTATAGTTCCTATTTAATTAATTATTGTCACAGCGAAAATTCCTTTTGGATTTAAGATTTCAAATGATCATGGAATATTGTTGTTACAAAAACAAAGCGATCAATGTTGTAATTTTTAAATAAATGCTTTTTTAAAATCTCTTTTTTTTACATGCTTAATTTTTCTTGTTTTTTCCAAACTTCATTTGATTATATCTTTTTTCGAAATTAATATATTTTAATGAAACTTTAACTATGAATACTTTGAAGTATATACATTCAAAACTATCATACAGATTTTCTGTATATATTAAATTTTTTAAATAATAGACAATTATTTACAATAAGTACTAAAATCAGGTGCCTTTTAGAAAACTTAACATAACTTTTTTTAGTGCTCATTATGTTATTCAGATCTTTACCAGTTTAATAATAACGGTATATAGAAGTGATCGCGATATAAATGAACACACCTATGCCTCAGGTATGAAAGAGAGAGGTGTATACAATGAAGGGGATAGAACAGGTAACAAAGCCGTTGGCAGCTGCTTCTACGCGCCGTCGGTTTGTGAGCCAACGCGCATGCTCTTACTCTGTGTAGAAGCAGAACAAATTAAATTTTTAGTAAAAATTTTTTGTCTATACATATTAACTCATTAAACTACGTGGTAAAATCATCAATTATTCACAATGAATTTCTGAACCTGAAGTATAAAACTTCCGAAAGACTATGAGCTGTAACGCTTGCTTTTGGAAAATTTCGTGTAACCTGAGAAAATGTAAAAAGTGAAGAATTTTCAAACTTATTTATTCACTTATATCATGGTCTTTAATACTTAGCCCATTAAATAATTATATTTTTAACTTTTATAATTTTTTGATTAAAAATATTGGACAAAAATATAATAGTTATAGGAGGTTTGCGTGGAAAATTGCTAGAATTTTCATGAAAAGCAAATTCAATGATAAAAAAAGCCCGGGATATTCTGAACAAATTAATCAACAACAATACCTTACAAATAAAAAATATTTATCGGCATTAATACTAATCGAAACCACAAATGAAACTTTTGGAACTTGCTTATTTCAACGGGAGCATTTGGAAAATCGTACGTATCTTTTCGGAAAAACTAGTTACAAAAAAAGTTTCAAATAAATTGTTTAGATTAAATCATTACTTTTTAAGTACACAATGTTAGATACTTAAGTTGTTTAATTTCTTAATGTTTAGTATGGAAAATTAGTAAAAAAAACGATTTTTTAGGAGAGATTAATGTGGAAAATCGGTGATAATTCATTAAAAAATTATTACAAAAAATTACGCACTTGTAGATACCTTAATTTGTAGCAAATTTCATATGAAATAATTTTTTCTACATGTCATTGTTCATTTTCTATCTTAAAATTAAAAACTTGAAAATTGATGATGTTTAAAAATACTCTTAGGAAAGTTTGGTATATTTCAAAAACTAATAAAGATATCAGAAAACTTTTCAGATAAATTTTGTAGGTAAATGCATTGCCTACAATTTTTGATTTGAACATTTTTCTGCATTTTCATTATTTAAACAATTAGAATGAAAAAATAAATAAAAAAAATTTCGACCAAAGTTTTTCCGGAAAAATGCTCACCTGAATTTGTAAAGATTTTCACTTTTTAAAGACAATCCTTTCAACTAACTGAATTTGAATTTCCAACAGATTTTTACTTTTTGCTGCATATTACGGATATTTTGTGTAATTTTACCACGCTAATATATATATATATATATGTATATATATATATATATATATATATATATATATATATATATATATATATATATATATATATATATATTTATATATATATTTATATATATATATATATATATATATGTATAAATATAATAAACAATGTTATTCCCGACTTTGAATTCTCGGTATGGCACCCCTAAAGTGTAGTTTTTAGGAGGGGTGAATTATCAAACGTGTTGTCTATATCCATGACCCTGGATCATAAGCCCCACTTTGATTCTTGTATTATGTCGTCAAGGAAGTCGCCAAAGTCCGCAAACTCAATATGCTATACCAATATGTCGTCACTTAAGGTCCGCCATACTTACCGAAACGTGTAATTTTTCCACTGTGAACATGGATCAGGCCTCACGCTGTTGTTTCCTGATCTTTATTAACAGTGAACTGTAGAACGAAGATCTCAAAACGCCATACCTCTGGGGCGTCGCCAAGTGGCCGCCATACTGGGGCAAACATGTCATTTTTTTGCAATGAACATGTATAATAGGTACCGGTATGGCGTTTTGGTTTTAAAATGCTCTTTTGCATCACTTTAGCTGGGATCACACTGCCATACCGATAGCGTGTCGTTAAAGTGGAGCCATACCGAAACAACCATTTTTTCAAAATTTTTAGCCATGCTCTGAAATGGCTCGATTGCCTCCAAACTTGTATACATAGGTTTTCGAGGTTGCTGATTACGAATTCGATGTCAAAATTGTAAAAATCAAGATGGCGGATCTAATACGGCAGACAAAATATTCAAGATGCCGTTTTTTTCTGAAAAAGCTTTCTTATAGGTTATCGAGATCACTGATGATTGAAGTTTATCGTTATACTACTGATCAACGAGAATTATCAGTATTATGTATACAAAAAAATTACACAAAATAAAATACCTAATTATAAAATTGAAACGCGTATATGAACATCCTTGTATCCAGACTGAGAAGTTCCAGGTTCCGTATCTTTATCAATTTGCAAGCGCTCGAACTGTTTTTTATGTTTTTTTCCAATAGCGTTGAAAGACCGATAACATGATAAATGGTATCCGCTTTTGTCATCTATTTTATGCGACAAACTAACTTTTTTGTATTTCAAATTACACAATTGGCGGATTTGCAAAGAATGTTTACCTTTATGAAACGATTCTTGTTTAAATGAAATAACACTATCATCACTCAATTTACAAAAAAACAGGCTCGTTTTTCATTAAAAATGTCTTCATCCATAGCGGCAAGACTTTCAAGTACACTTTTCACACAAACTGCCGAAAGAAAAATGGTTGGATTCGAAACCCGGCGAACTGGCAGCGTCCGGTCAAGAAAGAAATTTTATTCTTTTATGATTACAGAATTTCCAACATCTGGGTAAAACCTGGGATAGGGAGAAATTAGAATATATAGATACCTACCGAAAGGGGCAAAAATATTTATAATTTGGACTTTTATTGACATCTGTAGTATATCTTGCATTCTTTCTATGTCAGCTATCAGTTCAAATTTAATTATTTCGAGGGAAGTGTTTTGAATTAAATAAATTTCTTGCTTGATGTATGAATCGAAATGTTTATCATTTATTTGGCATACATTATTTTATTTCATAGCTTGTTTGTGTTTTTAACGCAAAATATTTTTAACATGAAACACCTGTTTTTACAGCGCAGAACAATACCTAGGTACATTATATACATTATTAGTATTCATTTCGATAACAATTTAACTTGAGAATAGCCATTATTGTATCTTTTTAATATGTCTTTACATGCATATAACATACAAGAATCAAAGTGGGGTCTATGATCCAGGGTAATGGATATAGATAACACGTTTGAAAATTCACCCCTCCTAAAAGCTACACTTTAGGGGTGCCATACCGAGAATTCAAAGTCGGGAATAACATTGTCTATCAGCCCCCAAAGCCTCGTCGTGGGGCTTATGATACATGCAAAAACCCTCTCGGCCCCCGGTCTACAACTCAATAAGTACCGCAAGCTGAAACATGTCGCTGGCCCAATATTACATGGTTCTAAGTAACATAATGTTTAAAATGAGAAAAATGAGTTTTAAATATTTTTCTCTAGGATTAAAAATATGGTAATATATTTTCAAAACATTACTCTTGCATTTCATTCTGTTGGGTCAAAATGGAAAGTTAACACACAAAAAAGAATAATTATTTATCAAAAAATATATATTTTTTGATAAAAAAGAATAGCATACAACTTTGTGACTTTCACAAAAAAAAATATGTTTACAAAATATGCATCATACAACCTTGGAATACTAATAAAATCTTCTAGATATTGAAAAAAAAATATTATTCTTAAACTGAAGCTTTAATCCTGAAAAAAGAAAATGTATTCAACGGAAAACATGAAATACGAGAAGGGTGAAATTTTTTATTCTATTCTATTTTCGGATTTATTATTCCGTTTCTTCTCCTTATTTGGATTTTGCGGAAGTATAGTTTCGTAATATTCTATATCAACTTCCGGCATCCATTTAAACATTAAACGTAAGGCTCAAACCTTATTCTGAGGTAAAGTAATTGCTTTAGCATCACTCTTTTTTAGGATCACTGGAATAACTTCCGTTTCACTTGAGTCAGCTGTGACATGAGATTGGGTTCTAATATTTCGTCTAGGTCTTAAATTACACGAAACAAAATCGGTTTCAAGGAATGAAGTTTTATATTCGATTTAAAAAAAACATTTGGAGAACTCTAAACATGCTATCTTTGAGAAAGGAACTTCTTTATAATTTATTTTCATTGAATATGACTGGAAATCGATGAAGTCATTGGATGACATTTGAATTATTTTGTATGGTTTTCGACTATGTATTTTCACCAAAAGTCTCAATAGAGAAACTGGTGAGAAGTATTCTTACTTGCTTAAAGATCTTTCTATGACACTATGAACGGCATCTACTTCCTGGATGCAGGAGTGTCCTGGCACAGAAAACTTCATAGTGAGCTTTTTAATATGGCGAAACTTTTGCAAAATATGAGCCATAGCAAAACCCATTAGACTATTTTTATTTTGAGGAACACAGCTATCACTCCAGGGAATTATTTCTTCAAATTCGGGATGCTCCTGCAAGACCTGGTTTAAAATTTTATACACGGCGCTTCCAATATCGTTGCCACTTCTTCCATGTACAGCTTCCGACCAAACTGCACAATAAACATCTTTAGTTATAGATCAGTGAGCAGTCATGTTGTAAACACTAAGTTTACTTTTATAGAAAAAGTTTTTAATCTCTGCTTTAGGACAACTTAAAACATTTTCCAGATCAAAGCATAAGACTGGAATATCGTTTTCTCTATCATTTTTTCTGTTTTCTCTCATCGCCTGTTTCTCTTTAAGATGCTTTTCATATTCAATTCCAAGTTCTTCAGTCATATTTTCCTCCTTTCCTTTTAATTCAATCTCTGCGCATAAATCGCACCGATCTTTTTTCGGCTTGTTAAAACTTATGTTAAATTGTGTACAACATATTTTCCGGTAAATACAGTACTTAACAGGAGCAATTTGGAAACAGGAGCAGGATATACTTTGGTATCATTGCCACATCCCCAAAAAAACTCGTATTATATATATTATATATATATATATATATATATATATATATATATATATATATATATATATAAAATATATATAACAAAAATATATAACAAATAAAAGGTTTTGTTAGCAAGCATACATTATAACAACATTTTTGTTATACTACACGCACGGAAAAAGAATTTAAGTGCAATAAATTTTTTTATCTAGAAACGTTATAGTAACTTACCGACGTTTTTTTTTGGATACTTCCGGAATAAACTCTGGGTCTTTGTCGAAATCGTATATCTCCGAATTATACTTGCTACAACTACTATCAATATCCTCTTCCATTTTATGCACTAACAGTATTAAAACACCTTAGTTAATTAAGACAACTCACTATCTAGTTTTATTAGCAAAAATACCTTCAGTACGTTCAATAGAAAACCGCTACAACATAAATAAACAGTAAACATAACATATATTCTTAGACAACCCAATTCGATTACAAAGGTGTATGTTCTAGCATAGAACTTTGTTACATCAACGTACCCCAAAAAATATAGTACCTATAATAAAGTTCTATGAGTCACATACAACCTTGATATTCTTTCATAGACGGAAGAAAAGAGTAACAAGGGTGTATGTTTTAACATACAACTTTGTTGTCCGGTCAAATAATAATACATATAAAATAGGGTCCTATGAATAAACATACATATTGGAATACCAAACAAGTAACGAAAATAACATACACCCTTGTATTTCTCCCATTTGTATTCGATGAAATAGTGATACATAATCAAACCAAGTTCTATGTGTAGCCCAGACGACATAGTTCCTTGTAAGAATACTAGGCCAATATTTTTGAATTTGTAACATACACCCTTGTAATATTGGGCCAGCGATGTATCTATTCCTAAACATATAAAACGATACACACTTATTATATCTATCGATTATTGAATAAAAGTTGATATCAATTTGAATAATAGTAATAAAAATGATAATGGTTGGCCAGCGCAAGGTGTAAGCCTAACCGAATAATTTTATATTTTGCATTAGGTACCTATCAGAGAACATTAGTATCTAAATAATTTCCATTGTTCCAAATACTATAAAACCCAACAAAATAATTTTCTTCAATTAAATGTAAATTGAAACTATATTTGTTTTATTCGTTTTAGGATGTTCATAGCTCCACCTGGTATTTGACAGTTTTATGCTCGTCCAGCTTTGGACTCTGGTTGGATTTGATTTGTGCAATTTTTGTTTGTATGGTAGTTGGAGGTTTCGTCCTTTTGGATCAATGTAAGTATAAATTCAACAGCATAATTTACCGAATTAATGAAATGTTTTTGGGAATTATGTTCAATTGACGAGTAAATGATAATAAATAAAGATTGGCTAAACACCCCATGTGGGGTTGAGCCGCATGAATGCTTTCTAGATCCGCTTTCTGGGGTGGATCAATCCCCATAATTCCTATAGTTTCTCGCTTATTTTCCTCCATGGAGCCCTGTCCTCAGCTTTTTCCATCCATCCAGCGACACCTGTCGTTGTTAAATCCTCCTCCACTTCCTTCAGCGACTTAGATCTAGGTCTTTCTCGCCTTCTGCTACCTTCTGGTTCCCACTGCAGCACTGAGCAGACCATTACATCCTCTCCTCTTCTCCATACATGGCCGAGCCATTCTATCCTTCGATTCTTTATTCGTTTAACTATATCTTCGCCGTTCATTTCCCTCAGTATTTCATAGTTCATCCATTGCCTGTATTCATTGTCATCAACTTTTATTAGTCCTAGGATTGTTCTCATTATTCTTCGTTCCACTATTCTCAATTCCTCCTCTTCTCTTTTTGTCATTGTCATCGTTTCTGCTCCATACATCATAACCGCTCTTATCATTGTGTTATGAATTTTGATTTTATGGCCCTTGTTAATAATTTACTCTTTAATAGTTTCTTATTGGCATGGAACGCCCTATTAACTGGCCTTATTTTTTCTTCTATTTCTGATCTTCGTTCCCCGTTACTGCTGATCGTAACCCCCAGATATTTGAACTTTTCGACTTCCTCAAATTCGTATTCACCCATTTTTATAATTTTGTTTTCACATTGCTTTCCAAATCTCATTATCTTTGTTTTGCTGATGTTTATTTTTAATCCCATCTTCTCACCTTCTGTTGTCATTTCTAATAGCATTTGATTCATTATTTCTCGTCGCTTCGTTACTATGACTATGTCGTCTGCATACGCGACCATTTGGCCTCCGCTCGTTCTTAAATTCCCCTTATTTACGTTTATCATAACGAGTCCCCATAACAAATACGAGCAATATTATGTATGTGTACAGGGTTATTCACGTTATTCGACACGAAGAGTCATGGCTAAAGTATTTAATTTTATGAAAGTTTTTTCTTTAGGATGGATAGGAACTTATTAGAACTACATTTTAAGAATATTTTCTTGTTGTACAGGGTGTGCCAAAAACACGAAAAGTATCAAGTTGTTATTTTTTAAATGGAATACCCTGTATATTATTTCATTTTAGGATTTTACAGTGGACACAAATGCCAGTTTCATTTAGGTTTAATTCACCTAAACCTTATGGTTTTTGAAATATCTCGTATTATGTGAAAATGTAGTATCAGTTTCAACGCTTAAACTCTCACCTGGTGTTTTCTTGTTTTCAACCAAATTAATGATATGGCCTACTAACTGGATCAAACTTTATGTCGCACTTGTGAAAAGGTGAAATAATTGCAATCTTTAAATGGCACTAACTTGTTTAACTTAAATGGGTCACGCCGTATTTTATGTCACCAACAGATCTAAGGTTTAATTGTCTATGGAATACCTAAATACATTACAATCGATATCTCGTGACGTTTTCAAATAAAATGAACATTTTCATCTTGCAAACCGATTTTCAGAAATTTATCATTTATCGAGTCACCTATGGCGTTTTGAGAAATCAGAATTGATTGAAATAAACATCAAGATCATAATATATGCGTTCATTTTTCAACATGTCAAATGATATGTACTAGTTAAAATTATGAAGGAAAAAAATTAGGGATATGAAACAAGCAATATTTTATATCAAACGTTCAAAATGGCGACCATCAGACTCTATTTATTATTATTCATCGTATAGTGATCTACAAATTCACTCTGAAATACTTATAGGTAAAGTATTAGACTCTAAAAACAACAGTATCCTTTTTATAAAACCTTTAGCAACATTTGGAAACATACGCGGGCTCACATTTAGAAAAGCTTCTCTGAAACGCTGTTTCATATTGTCTGGTGTTGTCGGAGGTGTGTATTATACCACTTCTGAACTATTGACTTACTTATACTTGGTTTGTAAAAATAAAGGTAAAATTATTGCATATATTATTATAAATCTTCAAACGGCACTTACTTGTTTAACTTAAATGGATCGCCCCGTATTTTATGTCGCCAACAGATGTAAAATTTAATTGTCTATCGAATACCTCAATACATTCCTATCGATAACTCTCACGTTTTTACATAAAAAGAGCATTTTCATTTTGCAAACTAATTTTAAGAAATTTTTTATTTACCAAGTCGCCCATGAAAACAGCGTACCTATCAGAAAAGCTTTTCTGAATGTTATCCCGCGTATGTTATCAGATGTTGCTGAAGGTTTTACAAAAAGGATACGTTTGTGTTTAGTGGTGGTCGCCATTTTGAACGCTTGATAAAAAATGTTGCTTGTTTTATATTCTTAATTTTCGTTTCCTTCATAATTTGAACTAGTACATAACATTTATGATATTGAAACATAAACGCATATTATTATTATGATCTTGATGTTTATGTCAATCAATTCTGATTTCTCAAAACGCCATAGGCGACTTGATGAATGATGAATTTGTTAAAATCAGTTTGTAAGATTTTTATTTGAAAACGTGAAGAGATATCGATTGTAATATATATTTAGGTATTCGATAGACAATTAAATTTTACATCTGTTGGTGATATAAAATACGGGTTGTCCCATTTAAGTTAAACAAGTTATTGCCGTTTAAAGATTGCAATTATTTTACCTTTATTTTTACACACGAAGTCTAAGATAGTCAATAAGTGCGACATAAAGTTTGATCCAGTTAGTAGGCCTTATATCATTAATTTGGTTAAAAACAAGAAAACACCAGTTGAGAGTTTAAGCGTTGAAACTGATACTACATTTTCACAAAATACGAGATATTTCAAAAACCATAAGGTTAAGGTGAATTAAACCTTAATGAAACTGGCATTTGTTTTCACTGTAAAATTCAAAAATAAAATAATAAACAGGGTATTTCATTTGAAAAATACCAACTTTGATACTTTTCTTGCTTTTGGCACACCCTGACAACATGAAAATCTTTTTAAAATGTAGTTCTAATAAGTCCCTATCCATCCTAACAAAAAAAATTTTATAAAATCAAATACTTCAGCCATAACTCTTATATATATATATATATATATATATATATATATATATATATATATATATATATATATATAAATATATATATATATATATATATATAAAAGATATATATATATATATATATATATATATATATATATATATATATATATATTCACTTTATTGAACTGTTAACGTTTCACGACTTCCTCAAAACTTTGGAGAAAGACACGAATTTGTTAACTGTTTGATGAAGTCGAGGAAAAGACAAGTAAATAACAATAAAACACAGCACTGGCATATAAACAATTATTGGGAATCCCTATACATCAATAAATATAAAAATTTCGGAAACCTAGTTAACGACCGGATTGAAGTAAACCCTTCTCCTCTCCTTAATCTGTTCAATGTAGGTACCTACCAATAACTCTGAATGAATAGCTTATTGTTATTCAGTTTCTCTAGGAACCCCTCTGTTATATTCAATTTTTCGTATAATCGTTTTGTAATACCATAAGTTAGTACGAGATGAAGTCAATGTTATGACGAAACGATTTAAATAGATTTTTATTTCAACCTGTGAAAAGTTTGTTTTTTATTTTCTTATAAAGTTATGCATATAATACATATATATATATATATATATATATATATATATATATATATATATATATATATATATATATATATATATATATATATATATATATATATTGTTACGAAGAATGTACTCTGGACGTGCAAGTAAGGGACTAGCTCTACCAGAGTGATATGCGAATATTACTGTCTGAATTTTTCAAATTTCGCAATAAAATATTATTATGAACTGTTTCCAGATACAACTGTCGGAGGAAGTTTTATAGGTCTTGGAATTTCCCAATCATTAATTTTGGTAGGAATGCTACAATATGGAATGAGGCAAGTGTCTGATGTTGTAAACTATTTAACAAGTGTTGAAAGAGTCCTAGAGTATACACAATTAGAGAAAGAACATCCACTATATACTGAAGCAGGTAAGAGTGTTTAATTTTCTTAGTGATTGGCAACTAACAAATTTTACCCCTCAGGAGCTAAACAACTAGAAAATTGGCCAAGAGAAGGAAAAATAGTATTCAAAGATATGAACCTGAAATATGTACCAACAGACCCACCAGTCATCAAAGATTTAAATCTAGAGATATTACCTGCAGAAAAGGTGAGTACGAAATTATGTTATGAAATATTTCCCACACATGCATACCCCAAAACAAATGAATAGTACAGATATTTCCAATCTTCTTAATAGTGCGAGATCCGTTATAAGAAATATATACCTTCATCAGGGCCGGCTATTCGAAGGCGGCAAAGGAGGCTAAACCGCCTCATCAATAATATTCCGTGTATCACTACTATATTATATTGAATAGTCAGCATTCAGCATATTCATATTAATCAAAATCGTATTATTTTATGCACCTACCTCCCTTTCAACCTACATTATATAATATAATTTATTAATTACGATAGAAGGTATTTACATTTACTGATTACTGCATTTCATTGATTTCAAGATTTTATATAAACAGAGGCAATGCTGCAGAGGCTTAATAAGGTATAGACGCTTTCATTATTCCATATGTTATGCCTAGGAGGCTCCGTGGCCGAGGGGTTTAGGTAACGCTATGCCGTCTTCGTTGACGGAGTTGGTGGGTTCGATTCCCACCGTGTTCCTGGGTGTTTATATACGTCCGGATTTAAGTGGTTCCCCTCATTATAGTAAATTGATGGCTAAATGTCCAAGTTGACGAAGCCAAAATTGTACGGAGGTCGGGCGCGTGTGAGAGGGCACACGTCCCACCTCTTTAAAAAATAAAAAAAAAAAAATATGTTATGCCACAGAGAAAAGGAAACGCTGAGAATAAAATATACCTTATTCACTTCATTGTTTATAGAAAACACGGGTAAAATCAACACTGCATGAAGCTAGCTGCTCGGTCAACAACACCGATATATTCTCGGTGTTGTTGGCTCGGTTCAAAAAGGATCCATTAATTCTCACACAATGTCAACCAATCACAACTATAGGCTTTCGGGTAAAATCGAGTGAATTCGTTGGAAAGCATTAATTGTTGTCACTAGTGGGCGAAAAGAGTTCGTTTTGGTTTTATTTAATTTATTTTGCTCGCGTATTGTTTTTAAAATGAGTTCGGTTACTGAAGTTAATTTCAACTAGAATATTTGTTATCCCATAACTTTAGTGCACTAAGTTATGACGATAAAGTTTTGATAAAAACATTGCGACCTACCCCGGAATTAAACAATTCGGTGCAGCGTAACAAACAACATTCTAGTATGAGAAATTATGAGAGACATCCTTGGCTAACTAGATCACAGGTAAAAAATAAATAATTTTGTTGTCAGTGTTTACTTTTTACTAGAGAAAATGTCTCTGTCTGTTTTATTTTAATCTATTTTTGGGAGGGCAACAATTTATTAATTCCTTGAATAGGTAATAAATTCGTTAAGTAGGTAGGTAGGTACCTATTTTGTGAAAGAAAAAAAAATTTGATGAATAGATGAATTGATTAATTGGCTGAAAAGAGTTTTTGTGAATATTGTAAATAGGAGTTGTAGGTCTCAAGGTAGACACTCGAAAGTGAAAACAATTTTTTTCGCAAAGAAATTAATATTTTAGAGTGCTTGTTTGTCTTTGATTTTCTTTAAATTATAAGGCGGTTGACCTTGAAATCTTAAAAATTTTCGCCTATGGTTCATTTTTAATACCTCTTGTAGCCTCCTTAAACCAACACCTCACGAGCGGCCACTGACTTTCATCTGTTATTTAATGATAATAAAGAAAATACGCTAGATAATGTATGAATAGATACATCGCAAATAGGTTGCCTAGCTAAACGTGCCGATGATGTTAAACAATAGAATATTTAATTAAATTTTTTGGATCAACTTCCCCCATTTGTTATTTATGAAAGTTGGGCGTCAGCTGAAAGAATATACCCTGAGGCTTTGAAAAAATGCAGGTTGCCTGCATTCCACACTGCGCAACTATGGAGTTGCCTATTATAAACAGGTAAGTAAGCGTAGTCAATATACCCTCATAAGTTATTTAATCGAATAACATATCAAATGAAAGCTTATTTTATTCCCAATACAACCGTATTAGGTTGCCTCATCAAAAAGTTTGTTGAATCTATGGTTGCCTAGATTGAAGATATCAAATTTTCTTTGCGAGCGTTGATTGTGATAGATAAGCGTTGCGGACGCAATTCAATTTGACTGACAAAGATGCAGCGATTTCGTTTAAAAGATTAGTTAGCGTAAATATTAAATACGTTATCTAAGTTTTTCCCACATTAATTCATCAGTTTTTCCGTTCAAAATGTATACGTATTTCAAAAGGAATTTTTTCCGATCGTGTAAGCGCGGATTAAAATATACAGGTGAAACTCAAATGAAACATTATTATTAAAACATAAATTCATCATTAGTGCCGATGTCACAATCAAATTCTGATTCTTCATCGTTCTTCTTTTTACTCGATTCTCTTAGTATATCGTTAACTTGTAAGGGAATTGGGTGGCCTTCAAACCACGTAGGTTTCAGGTAGCCATCCAAAAACTAACCACAATCTTCTGGATTGAATTTAACGCATCATGCATTATTGGTTGCATGAAGCCACATCGAATTGACATATATTGTGCGAAAAACTTATTCATCGGCACGTGATTTAGCTAGGCAACCTATTTATCAATTCATACATTATCTCGCGTATTTTCCTTATTATCATTAACCCTTTCAGGGCAACTGGTTAGCTAGGAAGACCACAGTTTGTTAGTCATGAGTAAAACTGCTCGTTGGCTATTTCAGTATACCAGTGTGTTTTGTGGGTTGTCTAACATAGCAAAATTTGACGTGTTCATCGAAGACAGACCGAAATAAGTCGAAGCGCGTATAACGTGCATTTGTTTACTATAGTTGGACACTACTCAGAGGATCTGCTGAAACTGTGTGAATTTGTTATTTTTCTTTATGAATGGTGGAAAAATGGCTCCAAAGTTATTTACTTATATCTTACTTATGCATTTTCATGAATATATTGAACGTAAATGTTTGCTTTCTTTCGAAATTACTAATTTTGTTGGGGTCCCCTGAAGTGACCACTGGGCACTTACGTAATCGTGTTATCTTATTTTAGTTCTGAGGAAGCAAGTTTGGAGTACCTACCTACTGAATAAGGTTGCCAATTTTCGAAAGGACCAACCCGGGAAATTTTTTCAAGGAATTTAGTAGCGAGGGGGTTGAAGAAAATGTCGATCAAATTTATTTATTTTTAATTTATATATACTCTGCTTCTGATATTTGACAGTTTTTTACCACAAAATCATAATCATTGAAAATCGAAGTTGGATTAGTAGAGCGCGGTTGAGTATAATTTAAAAAAAACTGGGGAAATTAGTCACCCCGGGAAGTCGACCATTATTACCGGAGTCATCCGGGCAATCCGGGAGGGTTGATAACCGAATAACTGAATATTTAGAAAATCTTCCTGCAGATGACTTGTATGATTTGTAAGAAATGTTCAGCGTGCAAAAGTAGAATTGTGTTTGAAACATGACAAAAATTATTTCATGTTATATTACGCAAAATAGGTTATATTGTTTGGTTTTATGTTCCTACTGCTTATGTGGAGTGACCACATCCAGCAGGATAATCCTTGTGTTTTTTATCTTGAAATTTGTATCATTTTCTTCGAGTATCTCTAATAAACCATTATCAAACCATACATAATATTTTTTTCACAAAAAAATAATTTGGGCCGGAAAGGGTTAAATAACAGACGAGGGTATATATTTCTAATAACGGATCTTCGACTATAAGTACTTGAACAAAATTCCCTTCAGCCTCATGCGATGGCTTCAAACACATTTTCAAATTTTAATTTATTTCAAGTGATATTAACAGTTCTATCAAATTTTAATACATTCAATTTTCTACAGATTGGTATTGTGGGCAGAACAGGGGCGGGAAAATCCTCTCTGATTTCAGCTCTCTTCCATTTAGCTCCTATTGAAGGAAATATTTTGATTGACGGTATCGATGTTAAAACACTCGGACTCAGGGATCTGAGAAAGAGAATCTCGATCATTCCACAGGAACCTGTTTTATTTTCCACAACAGTGAGATATAATTTGGATCCTTTCAACGAATTCAGTGATGACAAATTATGGGATGCGCTAGACGAAGTAACCTTTCTTCAAATCAGACGAAAATGAGTTCTATAGATTCAATTTTCAGGTGGAACTCAAAGATGAAATTAATAGTTTGGATTTCATGGTAACCGAAGGAGGGAATAACTTCAGTGTAGGTCAGAGACAGCTTATCTGTTTGGCGAGAGCCATTTTGAGGAATAACAAAATACTAATCATGGATGAGGCAACTGCGAATGTTGATCCCAAGTACGTTCTTATTATCATTACAAAGTATCTTTCAACATCACAAATCATTAAATCTACCATAATCCGTTATTTATCATAATCATCTCTGTACACTTGAGAATCGTTATAAACGACATAAAAAAAAACATTGATTTCTCTTTCCAATTTTTTGTTGATGGAGAGACATAAAGTCGTGTATTCCTGTCCATTGTCGAATGTTCCTGAGCCATGAAAGTTTTTTTCTTCCTATTCCCCTTCTTCCTTCGATTTTTCCTTGGAGGATAAGACGTTGGAATTCGTAACGAGGACCACGCAGGATGTATATATATATATATATATATATATATATATATATATATATATATATATATATATATATATATATATATATATATATATATATATATATATATATATATATATATATATATATATATATATATAAATATATATATATATATATATATATATATATATATATATATATATATGTGTGTATATAATATATTATTTATTTTAATTATTTCAGAACTGATGAATTTATACAGACGGCTATCAGGAAGAAGTTCAAAATGTGTACCGTATTAACAATAGCACATCGTTTGAATACAATAATGGATTCTGATAAAATTCTTGTAATGGATAGTGGACGTAGAGTGGAATTTGATCATCCTCATAATCTCCTACAGAATACGGAAGGCTACTTCACTAAAATGTTGGAAGAAACCGGACCCGCAATGACACAGACATTGAGAAGCATAGCTTCTGAAGCATTTGAAAGGACACGAATTATCTATTGATAGCGAAGGAATAGAAAATAGATGCGAATTTCTCGTTTCACATTCAATCATCATCAGAGTTGCCAGGCGTTCGGTATTCACCTAACACACTACAGTTCGGTTTTCTAGTGTTTTGTCCAGTGAAAAATGAAAATAAACCTAACCATAGAGCGTCTGATATTTTCAAAAATCTGGAAAAATTTTATTTGTTTAAAAAACGTCAGTAACAAATGAAATCATTCCAACTTATTAAATAATCATAATAAATTATTTTTATTTTGCATAGTTTAATTCATGATTTCATTATTTGTATGGTAAGATAGAGAAATGTTATTGTTATCTCAATAAAAAAGTTCATTTTTGTGATATGAATGTAAAAGAATAGCTGATAACAAAAATATACCTATAATTTGTAAATTGAAAATTTTGTCTCTGTATGCATATATAGTAGGTAGGTACCTTTATTCATATTTGATAGAAAAAAAATTGTTTTCTAGCTTGACTGAAAGACAACTTAGTGTTTAATTTTATTATCTTAGTAAATTAACTAATTATTTACTTGAAAATTCAGAAGCTTTTATTGTAGCGCATATTGTTTCCTTGTTTGTAACACACCTTTCTATCACTTCTATTACTCTATTGGTATCCCGACCGAGTTCGGTTATGGCAAACCTAATCCTCGTCGAAGAAAAGATAAAACTGATGACAAAATAGTGCGGTGAAGACACAATGGAAACATTGGTTGCCAACAATTTCGGTGGAAACGCACCATAAGAACTAACCATATCCCCTTAGCCTTAGAGGATGCATGTCAAACAAAATATAATGAATAGGTACATTAGTACCAACAACACATCTAACCAAACTTTTTTTGTTCAGACCGATGCCTGTGCCATTCAATTTGGTCATATATATACAATTCTAAGAATAGTAGTCCTGTTTCTCTAATATTAACTAAAATATTTGTTTTACATGTGTCTGATCTTTGTTTCGAAAGGGAATTGAAGTAAACTTTTGATGTGTTATTATGGTCTTCCTGGAGTTTTGATATGCTTAGAAATTGTTTACAATCACCTTATTTTAACTCATTATATCCCATTGTACTCATTAGAGTACAGCCTACAAAATATTTTTTTTACTCAATCTAGTAACAGGTCTGCGATTTCTTCAACCGTTACGTTGGTTATGTTGTTCATTCCTTAAATTGTAGTGAATAATCGTCCGAAAATAATATTTTTTGCATTTCGACTGTACGGATCTTTTGTTTTCAGCATGTAATAAGTTTGATTGAGCTATTTTTAGTGTTGTTTGAATACATAAATCTATTTGAAAAATATGGTCAGGAAAAAAATATGGTAAGAAAAAATGTGTTTATGGCTACGTTTTCTTTGATTTTCAATAGTTCTGTTCTATACCGAGGATTGTGGGTTCGAGTCCCACCTTGCTCTTGGGTGTTGTGTATGTCCGGAATTTAGTGGTTCTATATAAGTATATGATTAAATTTTTGGATATTGTACATCGTTTACAAACCCATTAGCCGTTCGGAACCGGCTTTAAACTGTAGGTCCCTCGAGATAAAAAAAAATAATTTCTGTAACTACTTTTTAGGTTAGGATTGTCGACATCTTCGTAGCACAGCTGTTTCGTGACTTAAGGCACGTTTTCCTCCACTTTCGCCAGTCGCCGACGACTGCGACTGAGTAGCGTCGACCAATTCGTCAAGACATCTCCAACGCATTTTAAATCATCCTGTTTTTCTAACCGGTACTCAATCGCGACTACCAGCGTCCGGTCGCCGTTCGTCCAGTCGCGAGTAGCTGCTCATATTCGGAAGGGGTGCCGCGATAATTCGTCTACGAAAGTTAGTTTACGTAGTTATATAGATGCCGGGAAATTCGGAAAAACTCTTTAAATTTTGTTTCGTTATCTGCCAGGTGGTTCTGGATTAATATTGCCTGAAATCCTTCCAATCGTCTATTTCGGAACATTGCTAATTCTTCGCTTTTCTGTTTCTCAGATTCTAACGTTAACATGAGAAGCAGATTTTCCTCCTGCACTTCAATTAATGATTTTTTTGAAATATTTATTTTTCTTGTGCAGAACGTACCAGAACGAGGGACAAATACTGATTTACGCAGGCTAGCGAGTCGCAGTCGTCGGCGACTGGCGAAGGTGGAGGAAAACGCGCCTGAATGAATAGGTCGCAGCTACTACCAGTCGCGGCTACTCAGTCGCGCCTTTAGGTAACGTCGCCGGATCCTATTACAGGCTTTGTCAGTAGTAGCCAGTGCCGTCTTCCACTCTTCAATAATTTGGAAACCGGCGGAAGAGTTTATATATATATATATATATATATATATATATATATATATATATATATATATATATATATATATATATATATATATATATATATATATATATATACCCAGCAAACACTGAAACGCAGGCAATGTACAAAAACTGTACAGCGTTGCTGCACTGTACTGCAGCGATGGTAATGCAGCAACTGTATCAAAGCGGACCGTATATGTCCCGCTGAATTGTACAGTTACTGTACAGTACATACTGCATTTCAATTGCAGCAGCGCTGCACAATGGCTGTATATGAATGCTCATATACAGCCATTGTGCAGCGTTGCTGCAATTCAAATGCAGCGAGGTTTTGTAGTAACTGTACAAATACTGTTCAGCCTCGTTGCATGTGAAATGCATCAACGCTATACTATGGTTGCACACCAAACGCAGTTTTTACTGTACAGCAACTGTAAATTTGATTAAGGAATTCAGTATGTCAAAGTTTCGAAAATTACTAAAAATCATTAATCTTGATCCTATAATTTGCGGTTTTGGTGTATAATCCAATGAAAAGTTAGCTTAATTGGAGAAAATTCTATATTAAGCATAAATTAATCGGATATACAATATAAATATAAACTTCTTATAAAAAAACAACTAAAAAGGAATATTAATTGGAATTTAAAATATAAAATGAAATATATACCTATATAAAAAAAAGAATAATGAACAAAAGATAATAATGAACAAAATATCCCTCTCTATGGAGGTTTATACATTTGAAGGTATATTTTGCCTTTGGCTGCTCCTCACTCCTCTCTCATACGTATTTCTCAACCATATTTTAATGGTGGTTTCGACTTCCGTCTGTGTAGCATTTTCGCAGCCCTTGTTTCTTCGTACGGTTACTAAAAGAGGAGAAATATGACGTAAGAAAAAGCATTTTACGTTTTCTTCATAAATACAACTAACACTTTTTGAGACACCATTACTACTACTGTCACTATCAGAAGAATCATTAGTTTAATAAATTATTCTGATTACTAAAATTAGGTGCAACAATAAAGGAAGTCGAAGGTAATGAATTATCAATGATAGTCTGATGGTTAGTCAATACTTTCGATTCAATTTCAGATATTTTTATGACATTTTCAACATTTCTTTTCAATATTCGGTTCAATTGCCGTTTGCTTTGAATTCCATATTCTTCCGCTTTTTGGAAAAGTTATATATTACTCTGTATAAGTCTTTAAATATTCCACTACTTTAGGTTATAAAAACATAGGAAGAGATCAGTGTTTTCACGTACCTTATTTCATCTCGTTGGAACTGCATCATTGCAATCCGCCCATAAATTCGAGCGGAAATTACACACTATATACACACTTAGTCCCACACAATAAAATGAAGTAGGTACCTACTTATGTTCAGTTAAAATGTTAAAGAGCAATAATTGTTATCTTTCCACAATCTTTACAACCACAATACCACAAATCTTACTCAGCAACGAAATGGAAAATGGCGTCCAACGTAGAGATACCGTACCGTACTGAAGAGTAACGACTCCGACCTACTCCACGACGGGGGCATCTTGGGGTAGGTTGGAGTCCGATGCGATGCCGCGTGCCTGGTACAAGTATTCGGACCGTTTTGCGTTTCCAGATATTGCTTCACAGTTGCTGCACATTTACTGAACTTCACTGGCTGCGTATGAGACCCTTCATTTTTGTTGCGCAGAAACTGTACAGCAACTGTACTTTAAATACTGCATTCTTTGAAACGCAGGATTATCAGTTTTAATACATCAATTTATGTGCTGTATTCAGGTGGCACTTGTAATGCAGTATCTGTACAGTTGCTGTATGTTGTGTTTGTTGGGTATATATATATATATATATATATATATATATATATATATATATATATATATATATATATATATATATAGATATATATATATATATATATATATATCAGGGGCGGCTATTCGAAGGCGGCTAAGGAGGCTAAGCCTCCTCCTCAATAATATTCCGTGTATCACTAATATATTATATTGAATAGTCAGCATTCAGCATATTCATATTAATCAAAATCATATTATTTCATGCCTACCTACCTACCTTCCTTTCAACCTACATTATATAATATAATTTATTAATTACGATAGAAGGTATTTACATTTACTGCATTTCATTCATTTCAAGATTTGTGGCAACGCTGCGGAGGCTTAAAAAGGTATATTCTCAACGTTCATTATGCCTGCCACAGAAAAGCAAACAACGGTGCAAATACTGCGAATGAATACTTCATTGCAATAGAAAAGGAAAACACATGTAAATGGCAACACCGATGGAGCCTATGTCTCACACAATGTCGGCCAATCACAACTATAGACTTTCGGGTAAAATCGAGTGAATTCGTTGGAAAGCATTAATTTAATCGTAGTAATTGCCGAAAACAGTTTGTTTACTTATTTTGCTCGCGTATTGTTTTAAAATGAGTTTGGTTACTGAGGTTAATTTCAAAAATTTCAATGGTGTCTTAGTGGAATATTTCTTATCCCATAACTTTAGTGCACTAAGTTATGAGGATAAAGTTTTGATAAAAACATTGCTGCCTACCCCTGAATTAAACAATTTGGTGCAGCGTAACAGAAAACAAAATCGCGGTTTCAATATCAGAAATTATGAGAGACTTCCTTGCCTAACCGGATCACAGGTAAAAAATAAATTATTTTGTTGGCAGTGTTTACTTTTTACTAGAGAAAATGTCTCTGTTTGGGGCCGCTAACCTTTTGGAAAATTTATGTCAAAAATACACTTTTTTTGATAAGGTGGCCCTAAAAAGTGAACTGTGTGTTGTTTATAATGACAATGAAATTTTGGGGCAAAATGAAAATCATGTGATGACTATCAAATACCTTTTTGATAATGATATGAATAAAGATTTACCCCAAGTTTATAAACTCTTATGTCTAATTGTTTCTATCCTGGTGACATCGGCTTCCGTAGAGCGCTCGTTTTCCACTCTTAAGAGTATTAAAACTTATTTACAAAATTCAATGAGCCAGGATCGTTTGAAAAATATTAGTCTGTTGTCTATTGAAAAGGAATTGGTAAACACTTTTGGCGAAAGACAACAAATTTTATGAGGATATTATATAGATCGTTTTGCTAACGTTAAAGATCGCAGAATCCCGCTAATCTTCAAAAATATATAATAACTTTTTATTTGCTCTCGCCAGCTGTCCCACACATATTTTGTACATTTTATTTTTCACATGTTTTGTTTGTGGTACTAGGTACTTTATTACCTAGTATTATACCAAATAATTCGTTGTTCCTTGTAAAAATTTCTAATAATTTATTTTTTGTTTAATTTTATGTAAACATAATTTTTTATTTGAGGCTTCTGCCTTGGCATCTATCCAGGAATTATAAAGAATAGATGTCTATGCCAAAGAATTTATAAAAATTTTTTTTCAGGTCTAAATGTATATTTTATTATTTTATTTTGTTGTTATTTTATTTTTATTTTGTTTTACTTTTATGACAAGAATTTTATTTTAATCTATTTTCGGGAGGTTCCTATTTTATTTTTGGCAAGAAAAAACTCTCACCTCCCCCCGTTGGTTCTTGCTGGGCAACAATTGATTAATTCCTCGAATAAGTAACAAATTCGTTAAGTAGGTAGGTAGGTACCTATTTTGTGAAAGAAAAACAAATTTGATGAATAAATGAATTGGCTGAGAAGAGTTTTTGTGAATATTGTAACTAGGAGTTGTAGGTCTCAAGGTAGACACTCGAAAGTGAAAAAAAAATGTTTCCAAACAAATTAATAGCTTAGGGTGCTTGTTTTACTTTGATTTTCTTTAAATTATAAGGCGGTTGACCTTGAAATCCTAAAAATTTTCGCCTATGGTGTATTTTTTAATTCTTGCAGCCTCCTTAAACCAAAACCTCACGTGTCACCACTGATATATATTTATTTATTTGAATTGTTGTTGCCTGTGAACTATTTTTAACTTTTTGATAATTACTAGCAATAACAGGCTTGGTGAATCTCAAAAAACTCGATTTTATTAAAAAGTTGACGTTTCGCCACGTCATTCGTGGCTTTATCAAAACTTTTTTGAGATTCACCAAGCCTGTTATTGCTAATAATTATCAAAAAGTTATATATATATATATATATATATATATATACATATATATTTGTGTGTGTAAAATATGTAATGACCCCATTTACACCAAAATACATTTTTTACACATGTAATTGTACTACTGCACTTTCACATGATGTTGGTAGAAAATTCATGCAAAGACATTTAAATTAAAATATATTTACTGATTCATCATTTGCCTTAGAGCATACAAATATTTGCGATGACACAATTTATATATGTACAAAAATTCAGTCATTGTATTTACAGAAAATATTTCCTACAAGTAAATTACTGAACACTTCATTTTCCAATATACATATTATCAATTTTAGGAAATTTGCAATTATAGAATTAACAGTATTTACACAAATTTAATACTACATAACCATAATATATGGCCATAAAAATAATTAGGCACATTTTGCTCATTCTAGAACATTTTGAAAACCATCCAATAATAGTCTGGCAAAAATATTTTTAAAATGCTGAAGTACCTTTTCGACTGCATTAACTTGAAATAGTTCAATTTTTTCTAGAAAAAAACAAAATAATTATCTTCATCATTTTGTTCTGATATTTACTGACAGTCTGGGACATTGGAATTCCATCCAGAAATCAGTAGGAGCCTGAAAAAGTTTTAAATAGCTATAAAAATTTATTTTATACATTTCTTTTTCCCGTAACTTATAGATGGAATCGTCAACAATAATACATACTCAGTTCATGTTTCACTGTCATATTCTTGATAATTCTACATATGTTCCAAGTTGTTAGCCCATTCTCAAGATTTATAGAATACACTATTGTCTTACTCTTGAGACTGGGTTAAAAACCTGAAACATAAATAGATATTAAGAATATAATAGTGAAACAAAACTGTTTTCATTTATTTCAAGACATCTTTTTTGGAATTATGTCCTCAACTACCAACACTGCCTTATATACAGTTTAAGAAGATTGTATTTAAAAATATTCAATTGAAATCACAATGAAAAACATTTCTCTGAAACAAAAACTTACAATAAATTATTAAATTCTCTCAGTTCCACATTCCGTTTTTGCCTCATGAACTTCATAAATATATAATATTCAAAACTATGGATAGTGTATTTGGATACAAGTTTCATAGTTAGTAACACTATATGAACGGAACAAATATTTTTCATTGCAATAAATTTATTTATCCTGATATAATTTCAAATTTACTATTAATAAACTTCATTCCTCTTGAAAATAAGTTGTTTTTTACTGTCTAACAAAATTCCGAAACTTTTTGATAGGCAAAATAAATTACTAATTCCAGTGAGTAATAAAATTAAAGCTAATAAAATTAAAGCATAAATTGAAAACTTGCAGGTAGCAACTAGTTTCGATGAAGAAATTATTTATGAATAAATTAATAATTACTGTCACTGAAGCTTATTCAATAAATTAAAGGAAAATTAAATTAAAGAAATTAAGAATTTCAATTGACATTTTTAAAAAGTTGACGTGATTACTTATCAAATTAACAAATTCACAATCATACTTAAGATTCGCATTAGAAATTAAATTGGATTAATTAAATAACTATCACCTTATTTTGCTACTAATTATAAGAGAGATAAGAAATTGCTGACCTCTATATATCAGCTTGAATTCAATTATTGTTACAGAATTACCTTATTAAAATTAATTAAAGTGAGTCAAGTGAACCTTGGTACAATAAATTGCTATTCACAATTGATCATTTTCAAACACCTGATTTTGACAGGTCCGCCATTTTGGCTGGAGGACAAACAAACCATTTACGACCATCAGTGTTCTGAGTTGTTTGCTTACGTTTATTGAAAGTAAAAGTATTAAAAAACTTTGAATCGTAAATTTATATTGAAAATGGAAAGAAGTACTTATTATCAATCACTTCCTACCGATATTAAAAGCCGCTACGATCAGAAAATCAAAATTATTGATGATATATAGACCCCTATCTCTTGGAGTCCAGCTCTCAAGATTTGATATCATTTTCATCAACTCCACTAATATCCATCATCGATATGGTTAATTATTTTATCCTCGCCCACAGTTTTTATACTGGACAGCAAATGAAAGCATATAAAAGCTTGCAAGGTTTCAAATTGTATGAAGCAGGACTAGTCCAAGAAATTTATGGGAAAAGAGTGAACGAAACAGCTTTTGTAGTTATTGGCAAGGTAAGATGTATTTAAATGATATTCATTAGGTTTATTCTCATACTAGTCAGTGTTCTTAATTGTTATAACTAAAAGTAAACTTTATATTTCAGGTGAAACATTCACAACGTCTTAAGGAAAAGCTTCTGAATTCATGGGTTATTATCTTAACTGACGGTAGTATTTCCAGTGGACATTGCACTTGTATGGCAGGCTTAGGAGAAGTGTGCAGTCATATAGCAGCAATTGTTTTTCTCCATCACACCCGCTCTCAGTCTAAGGATGAAGAAGCGTGTACCTCAAAGCTGGCAATGTGGCCTGTCTATATCTATATGATATGTCTATATCTTCATATTGTTCCTCCAGGAAAAATAAATATACTTTCATGAGGGTCCTAATTTGATGTCATATAACAATTACAGCAAAATCACTAGATACCTGCTCTACTTGCTTTTTTCGTTTAACCGAACGTTTAAACCTGCTGACTTGAGTTTTACCAACAGGATTGGCAATTGTGTACCCCATATTTTGGGTTGGAACCCAGTCAGGGTTGTCTTTATCCAATAACTCTGCAGGAGTCCCTGAAAAATATTTTAAATAAAGAGTTCATCTTTTTTCACTTATTCAAGTAAACTTACCTGTTATAAAATGTTTAGAACAGACTCGTGCATATTTCAATTGATTTTCACTAAAAGGTCCCCTTTTCAATGCTTCAATCCATCTCTCTTGCCTTTCTCGTGATACAGCATTTGAATAATCACCAGCATTCTTGAGGACAGCAGGGATTCTATAAAATCTCACTTTGTCTCGGTTTCCTCTCATACCACAATTAACCACGGCACAAAACGACGGCATTTTCTCTAATAAACTCCAACAATAATGAAATAATCAGAAAAAAACTTTAAGTTCGACAAACAACTCAAAAAGTTATGAAACTTAAATGACAGTTCAGCACAACTGTTTGCATAACAATGGTTTGTTTGTCCTCCAGGCAAAATGGCCGAAATCGCGTGACGTCATATGAAAATGGTCAATAGTAACAAAAATTTCATAGTATAAATATTACTGACTCACCTTCCTATTGAATTTATTGACCTTGACATCTTATTCTAAATGAGATAAATCATCAATATGAGAAAATGAATCATTAATAATCTTATGAGGATTCACATTGTTCTTTTGCATCATAAAAGACATATTTTGCTGTGTACTAGGACTCATTAAACCAGATGTTTGGTTATTGACATTTGCATTATTCTGCATGCCAACAAATACCATTTTCTGCTGAGAATTGGATATTTTATGTTGGACTTGTGAACTACCACTTGAAACAAGTTTAACAACTGTATTTTGCTGAGTCGAAGGAGTTTGTTGGTTTTGATTTTGTCCCGCTGATGTTTGGGATCTCTGGGTAACAAACACAATTTTTTGATTTGATCCCTGTGTAGCTACCCTACCGACACCTGGATTCATGACTATAGTTCTACCTGAAATGTTATTCTGAAACAAAACAAAGAAAATCTAAGACATCTAAATTTGCAACATCAGTATGAAATAATACGTGTTTTTTATTTTAATAAAGATCTATATGATGTGAGAACTAGTGGAGATAGAGTTCTCTCATCTTATGAACTGAGAACTATGGAGCATTCAACGAAGATCTATATGATGCGGGTATTACCTACTTGGATTGAAAATTCGTAAGTAAATATACAGCTGAAGGATTTTTTTGGTAAGTATACTTATTGCGGTATGTTGGGGTTAAAGTATCTAGATTCAATTTTTCAGGCATATATATATATATATATATATATATATATATATATATATATACACTCAGCAAAAAAAGTATCGCATCACTGAAACTTTTCATCATGCAAAAATATCAGGGACAGGTAGCTATCCATAATGACATTATAATTTAATTGAAAGGTTTTTTATTACCAGATGCAATACAGAGCACGAAGTGCCCAAGATAAACCATTTTTATTCCTTTTTAAAGATATTCAGAAAATGATGAAAATTAAATTGAATCGAAATTGAATCAAAATTGAAAATCTGAGTGATTCAGTATCGCGTGTTGCCTCCTCTAGCTCTTACAGCTTCACAACGCCCTGGCATACTTTCAATCAACCTCTGGATATAACCCTCATCCAAATTATTCCATTCTTCAGTTAATGCCTGTTGAAGCTCTTCGAGACTCGCTGGAGTGGCATCTCGTTGTCGGACATTTCTGTAGAGATAGTCCCAGACATGCTCGATAGGGTTTAAGTCGGGGCTGCATGCGGGCCAGTCGAAAACTGGAATATTCATTTCTTGAAGGTACTCGTTAACTACCCTTGCGACGTGAGGACGTGCATTATCGTGCATTAGCACAAACTCATCAGCAACACGTGGAGCGTAAGGCACGACATGTTCACGCGAAATGTCCCTAATGTACCTTTCAGCAGTCATCGTACCTCTATCCACCAGTACCAACTCTGTGCGGCCCCTCAAAGATATTCCTCCCCATAGAGCCTCCTCCAAAATTCGTCGACGGTCTTATATTGCACTGAACGTAGCGCTCACCCTCTCGTCTGTAGACTGGTATTCGTCGATCTGAAGTATACAAACAAAATCTGGACTCGTCCGTGAACAGTATATGTCCCCAATCTGCGATGGTCCAATTTTGATGTTCCGTGGCAAATCTCAAACGAGCAACACGGTGTCTCCTGATGAGTCGAGGTCCAGTAGCTGCTACTCTGGGTCTCATTCTGGACTGCATCAAGATGTTTCTTATGGTTTGTGAGCTAACTCGCGTATTTCGGGTAGTGGCCAAATCATGTTGAAGCTGTGAAGCAGTGACATGCCTTCGACGCAGGGCCTAAAGTCTCAAAAAACGATTGTCTGCAGGGGTAGTTGCTCTCAGTGGACCTTGTACTGCTCTTCTCTCAAATCCTCCAAGCTCTCTGTGCCTTGCCACTGCTCGAGATACTGTACATTGGTTCACACCCAACAAATTCGCGACGACTCTCTGACTTTGTCCATTTTCAACAAGGGTGACTATTCTGACGACTTCATCTCGAGTCAAATTTCGAAGATTGTTTTCGCGACGTGCCATAATGCAATTTCGATTAACAAAACCTCAATTAAACTGAACCTGTCTGCTTTCAAACAACTCTCGAAGTGAACTGATTTAAGGTAAATTTGTAGTTAAAGCATGTTTTCCCGTTTTTCCCTAAAAAAAGATGTCTTATCGGCATTGTCGTCGTGATATTTCTTTTATGTTCTCATTTTTTCACTGATAAGAACAGATGGCGGAAGTCGATTGGTTTTTGTAGCAACTGTTAGAAATTTTTCAGGTGATGCGATACTTTTTTTGCCGAGTGTATATATATATATATATATATATATATATATATATATATATATATATATATATATATATATATATATATATATGTGTGTGTGTGTAAGTATATGCGGAGAAATATAACCTACCTGCTGAATTATAGTAGGTGTTGCCAAAGGTCTTGATATCGTACTTGCGACTGAAGTAATGGAACTAGCAGTATTGACATTTGAACAAGACGTGAGTGCTGTCATATTTGGTTGTGTCCTAGCTTTCAAAACGCCAGCATTCAAAGATGCACCAAAATAACCATAGTCTTGTTTGTATTCTTCAATATAATCAGGTGCAGTTCTTATACTTTTCAATACTGGTACCAAAGCCTTGATGATTAGCTGCTTTATATGACCTGATGCAATTTTATCTATATTAGAAATTGTGGGACCCTCTAAATGATGTTCTATACAGGTTCCTGAAAAAATTAACATTTGAAACAAAATTTGTACTAGAATAGTTCCAAAAAATATTTCTATTTTACAGAATTTTCAGAAAATAGACAGAAAACTCTTTCAAAATTTGATTATTGATATGAAAATCAATATGTTGTAAATGTAGCAACATAGATGATGTTGCTAAAGGAATAGGAATATTAATATTTGTATATGTGAAAATATGCCGTAAATGTGTTTTCAGCATTTATAAAATGAGTATCATATTATATAATCCCAGTTACGCAACTAATATTTTTAGATATAGTAAGAAAATTGAAAAACAAGATAAGTGGTGAAACAGATGAGATTCAGTAACAATATTAAAATTTTGGTGTTGGGAGATCCTTGAACCGCTTGCTTTTATTGTAAATAATCCCCTCTTGAATGGAGTTTTCTCTAAAATTGTTGAAAACAGCTGCAGTGAAACTTAGGCTAGTAGAATAGCACTTTTTGTTTAAAAATAATCTTCTTAGCGATTGCCAACACGGATACTTGGAAAACAAATCAATTTATTCTGAAGTTCACGACTTTACAAAAGTGATATTATTAGGTTCATTTTTTTTACTGCGTCAGTTTGAATTTACCTGCCTTGGAATCCAGAAGACTAGTGCATGACCTTATTTACTTTTTCAAATTAATCAATTACGATGTCTATTCACCAGAACTTTTATCGCTTGTTAAACTTAATGTGCCAGCAAAAAGAACAAGACACACATTTATTTGATACTTTAAAATCCAATTCCAACTACAAAAAGAATTCTTATATGATCAGAGGTCCAGCTCTAATTAACAAAATTTGTGTAGATTTATATTTGAATTGTAGCATGAGTCAGTTTAAGAGAAGGGTAAATGTACTCTGAATTGATTTGTGTTCTGACCTTGTTGAGTATGTTACAGCTCGATTTTCGGTATATTTTTTTCTTTGATAATTTTGTTATTCTTATTATTCTTTATATTCTCATTGTATCTTTCTTTGAAAATGGGGATGATCCTATATATATGTTCTATTACTATTGAGTAATAGTAACAAAATAAATAAGTAAATAAATAAATAATAGGTACTTTTATAGACCTATCAAAAGCATTTGACACAATAGATCATGATATTTTGTCTGAAAAAATCGAAAGGTACGATATCAGGGGTTTTGCACTAGATTGTTTCTTATCCTTCTTGGGTGGAAGAACTCGGAGAGTTTTGTGTGAACAGAGGGGATTAATAATAATAATAATAATATTTCAAGCATTGAATAGGATTCAAATGGAGTTTCGGTTTTAGTAGGAACCTATGTGTGAATACAACAAGAAGGACCGATATTGTTTACCATCTTAGTAAACGACAATGCATCAACAGTGCCCACTGGATCACTATATATAATAAGTTTTTCTGATGATACAATTTTAGTCATAAGAACTTAAAATTTTGATGAACCATAAAAATAAAATGGATAATTTAATGAACTGCTTCTTAGAAAACAATCTGGTGCTTAACAGAGAAAAAAACTAATATTGTATTCTTTAAATCAAGAAGATCCAATCTGACAACATCAGAGGAGAACCTTATGGATGGAATGATGATTAATTAAAGTATTTGTGAGTAGGAATCGAACTAGAAGAGTGGAACCCTATTTATACCCTCTATATCAGTGATTCTCAACCGCGGACCACCTGTGGTCCGCGAACGGTTTTCATGTGGTCCGCGAAGTGAACAGTCATAAAATAAACAATTAAAATCTTGGCTCTTGAGACGTAAATTAAAGCGTCTGCCTATTTTTTTTTCATTCCACTTATCTCTGTGTCAGGGAACGTTCAAGTATTACGTAACGCAATTTGGGGGGTGGGGGGGTCTTGCAAAACGTTACGATGCGTTACATGGGCGGGAGGGGGGTTCGAACAACGCGTTACGTAACATTGTTTTCTTATTAAAATAAAAAAAGGGAACTTAAATCACCCAAGTTGGAAACCCTTTTCATTCATGTTTTACGGGGAATCCCTCGATTGTATCCGTCAGTTTTATTCTGTTCTCCCAAGTTGGCAACCCTATCCGTTAATGTTTTATGGGATACCTCGACTGTATTCGTCGTAATTTTTTTTGTTCCCGTTGTCAGTTTTGGTTTAGTGTTTTAAACACGTAATACACAGAAGCACATTGCTGTAGCCAGTGTTGTAGAAGTGAGTTCATACTGTAATGTTCTCAAAAGAGGGAGATTTGCATCATCAGCTGTTTTTGCTTTAGAAAAGCTCTCATGCTGACTTGTGTGCCAAGTGTGCCATAAACTGCCAACGAAATTTTAAAAATGGCTAAAGAAAAACTAAAACTGGTATAGCGCTCACGTCCGTGACTCGAAATATTTTTTGCAAGTAATTAAATGCGCTTACAAATCCTGCTGTTCCATCTTGAGGAGTGCATTGAAATCATTCTTTCCGAATAATACTTTCTTGCCGCCAACCTGCCGATGCCAAATCCTTTATACCTCAAGCAAGCTCTCGGTACCTAGTCAGTTTTCACTACTTCTTGTGAGGTTGCCCGTTGATCTGTCGTCTCCTCAAGCAGATGCCGTGTGATTTCTTTTGACCATCAGTACAATTACTATATATATATATATATATATATATATATATATATATATATATATATATATATATATATATATAGTAATTGTACTGATGGTCAAAAGAAATCGCATATATATCATAAAGTCATGAAACGAAAAAATATCTTGGTCCTAGGTCCAACTTTGCTAATCGCACCGATTTTAATAAGCAGGTTCCCAAAGTGAAAATCTGCTAATAAGCTGAAATCTAATAATGCTTGAGAAAAATAATGGTGTCTGAAGCTAAAAGTCAGGAAAACAGCATAATTAAATGAAGATTAGCAATAGAAGTTTATTAGGACGAATTTGAGCCCATTTCAACATTTTACATTATGTATGATTATTTATTAAAAAACAATAAAATAAAAAATACAAGCATGTATTGCGAGTGAGAATACTCTTTGTTTTGTTTATTATTAACGAAAACGCCATTTAAACAATAACATAGGTAGGTATTTTAGGGACTTTCAGGTACTTTGCGCAACATATTTGTGACTTTAAGTTAAAAATGTCCATTTGGGTGTTACGTAACGTTTAGGGAGGGGGAGGGAGGGTTCATGAAAACGTTACGGCGCGTTACATAGGGGGGAGGGAGGGTCAAAAATCTTCAAAAATTGCGTTACGTAATACTTGAACGCCCCCTGAGGCAGCATTCTCAACATTATGTGTCATCAAGAATAAACACAGAAATAGGTTGCTAAATTTTAATGCTCCTATGAGACTGGCGTTAACTTCTTTCGAGCCAAATATTGAGAAACTTTCAAGTGAGAAGCAAGACCAAGGGAGTCATTAACGTCTTAATATTGCGCTATCTATGACTTTTTATTTTGTTTTTTATATTTCTTTTGTCTTTCACTATGTATTTTCTTTTTTTATTTTGTAAATAATAAATTCATTAGTAAAACTTCAGCGTTCATCTCATTTTACCTATTATTGGGAAATATTAATAATAATATCTAAGTGGTCCGCCAAGAATTCTGAAAGGTACAATTGGTCCTCAGTGGTGAAAAGGTTGAGAACCACTGCTCTATATAACCAGAGTCTCAATCAGAATGCTGTAATGTATTTTTCTATGAAACTCTATTTTACCAAGACAATAATATTTTTGACAGACAAATGCGGAAAACTATTCCATGAGTTGCTCATACGATGTGAACCATATAATATGTATGAATTCATCAAGTGTTTTACTATCTGTATGTGATATTTTTTATTTCTTTATTTAGAACTCTCTGTAGAGTATTTAATTTGACATGTTAATTTGTTCCCTTCATTTAGATTATATTTTGTAAAAAACTCTTTGAAATAAATTAGTATCATTATAATATTCACCTTTGAGATATGTAAGCAGTCATATCCCATAGCTAAACCCAAGATGAATCGAAAATGATATGTGAGAGAAAAGAGAATTGAACATTTTTTTTGAAGTACTCACCAATCATTTTTACCCTAGGCAATATAAAAATTCTGACTACTTCTGGTCCCAGTTCTGATAATGCCTGTAATGCTCCATACATAGAAGAAAGAGGCATTTTTTCACCTTGATTCAAGGCATTAGTAAACATTCGAGTTATCCTGGTTTGTATATTATTTGTACTTGTATTGAAATTCTTACAAATTTGGGCCATAAGCCTAGAAGCAAAATCTCGTAAAGCCCAGTGATTGTCAAATTCTGGCCTCATACACAGTTGTTTTGAAACTATACATGTTGTGACAGCTGGTATCAATTCATGAAGCTAAAAAATATATTAATAAATATATCACATTGCACTTCGATATCACTCTACTACTAAATACCGATACTTATTATCATATTATACATATTATATTTTATTCCAAAAATTCCCTTTCACAATGAAAAATGATCTATAGGAGGCAAAATTACCTGTACATGAGTTTGCAAAAAATGAAATTTCATAAATATCAAAAATAAAAATATTACAATCAATAGTGAAAACAATTGAAAGAAACAAAAATGTAAATAATACAAAATCCGTGAAAATAATCCAAAAAGTTATATACTCACATATTTTTCTAGGTATAATGATTGATTATCTAATAATGCCTTCACCATTCTCATAAGATATATTAAAAGAGCTAAATTATTTTGAACTACATTTACTCGAACTCCTTCTATGATAAAAGTGCACATCCTTGGTAACATTTCATGCAGTCCTGGATCTGAAGCTAAGCTTTGGAGCGCTTCCTACAAAAAATAACCTGCTTGAAAATTATTCACAATCTGCACAATGATCCTATTAAACTTCAGAAAAGCTACTACATTTTTGACCTGATGTCCAATAGACTCAATTCAGTGGAATAACGTGATAAAAGTGAAGTTAACTTAACACAGGATTCAATTTGTCGCTTCATCCACATTAAATAAAACATAACAATAGATTTTCGTTTTTGTAACATGATTTATCTCTCAATTTTCAAACTGGACCTAAAAGAGTTAAAAGCACTCAAAATCTTACATATTTTTTGAGTGATACCATGAAAAACATAAATTATCAATAATACATTTCATCAAAGGCTCACTAAATTCATCATCAGCAACTGGTTGATGTACAAAATAAATAATTTATAAAAATGAAAACTCTGTTGTAATGTGGCTTGCATCTCAAAAACATACTTCCAAATTCTCAACATAATTGGGTTATATGTGTTTGAATTCTCAGTAGTTATATAGAATATTCAAATATCTTCAATAAATTGAAGATTGATCCAATTGATACGAGTTAAATGCACCCAGATGTAAGAGTTTAATTGGCTCTTATTTTCAGTTTTTACTCCGAGGAAGCAGTCAATGTATACATATAATTACAATGATAGATTCAACAAGTACTTACAATAATGAATTAGAATTATAACTTTTAGAAAAATATGTACTTACCGCTCTCCTTGCTTCATCAGATCCGACACATGCTTCAGTTATTTCTTTATAATATAACTGTTGCTCTACTGATAATTCATGTGTTGCCAATTGCTTAATTTGAACTGTTTCAATGTTTTTCAATTTTTGTTTACCAGTTGTAGGTTTTCCAGAGGTCTCTTTAAGTGGCTTTTTATTAATAGGATCTACAGACTCCAACTGAAATGAACTATTATATAGAAAAACACTTCAAGTGGAGATTGATAAATATAAACCTTTTGCATTGCTTTCGAAGCTGGTGGAGGGTTTTCTGGTATAGTTGGTTGAATTCCATCAATACTTAACCAATGCGTTCTTAATGTCACCTCGTACGGAGCTTTAGGATTCAAATTTTGAATTAAGTCATTTAAATCTACTTCAGCCTCCTCCAAGAAGTGTAATTCTCTCCCACCACCAGATGCAAACCTAAATGGTAAATACTCAGAACTTTGGAAACCATACTGTGGCTAAAACAGAATTTACTATATTTAACAACTTTACTTGATATTGAATGTAAAACCTCAATATCCTTTGCTCGTAACGCACAGTCAATGTCGCTGGGCATTAATTTTGCTCTCTTTCCATGATGCATAAATTTTGCTGCATCTTGAATAATATGTTTCAAACGAAATGAAATTTCATCGGACAATTCTTTGGCAGCTTCGTCTTGGAGATTGGCTATTCCTATGCTTTCTGCAATGACTTTAATAGATTCAACTGAGAAATTAGTGCCGTAAAGATCATTATCATGAACTTTGCTGGACATCGTCCACGTCCGTTTCCAAATAGAGAAATTAAATATTTTATTTACAAATTAAAACACATAAATAGAACACTAGACCACAACAACTTGACACAACACGCTGAAGCGTCAAGCGTTGACTGCCTAATATATGACAGATATCACAAGTCAATATTCTGTTTATTTAAGCGTTTTCCTTTGTTACATCGAGACCACAGAAATTGCACTGGATTGCTTCCTAGTTCCTATTAAAAAGACGACCTTCCACGATCATTGACAGTAACTGGTAGCATATTTCTAACTTTCTTTAGAGAATCATCTTGACAATGCTCTCGTAAATAATTATATTCGGCGAGATGCTATGAAACCTCAACCAAAACAAGCAAACCGAATTTTGTAATCAACATACTCTCCTTACTGGAAATTATCAACAATTAAGAAAAAATATGATAATGACTCAGTTTGACTTTTCATATCGTAAACATTTTTTTAATCAAACACAGTTACGTGTCTCTTTAAAATAAATTGTACTTCACGTACGTATTAGAAGTCGATATTCAGGCATTTATATATATATATTTATATATATATATATATATATATATATATATATATATATATATATATATATATATATATATATATATATATATATATATATATATATATATATATATATATATATATATATATATATATATATATATATATATATATTATGTATATATAGTTATACTTCAACAATGAGAGTAGAAGGAGTAAATTTAAAATCCAAAGACGTTGCCATTACATAAACTTCATATATTTTCGTTCAAGGGTTTGGTTCAGTGAATCAGTGTATCTTAATACTAAAAATATGTGATCACTCTGTGGTCCAAGGAAAATGCCAGAAAACAACAGATCATTTTAGGTCACGTGACTTTGACAGGTCCTCTATGATCACTTGGCGGGCAGACAAACTTTATTGTGTCATTATTACTGTCATTTGATACTCGTTATTGATAGATGCATTTGTTTGTTTTTTTGAGTATTTCAGAGTGAAAATTCAACAAATTCTTGAGTTATGTCTCGTAGTGAATATTATTCAACTCTTACCGATGATGTGAAAGCCCGCTACGAGAAGAAATTGGAGATAATAGACGATATAGACCCATATTCATTTGTAGAAGTCAGTTGTCCAAGGATCTGGAAGTAATCCCTTCAGTATCTTTGATGGATTTGGTAAATTATATAATAAGTCATAGCTTCTACACTGGACAGCAGCTTAAAACCTACAAATATTATGAGTCTGGGTATGTCCAAGATGTTTTGGCTCGACAAATGAATGATATTGCCTACATTGTTGTTGTAAAGGTAGGCATAGCAAACAATTTTATTATTTCTAAATGTTATATTTCACTATTATATTTTTTTATCAATAACTTTCTCATTGTTACAGATTAGACTTTCTCAAAAAGCAAGGTTTGACTAATCCCGTTATCAGATGGGGTTGTTTCCAGTGAACATTGCACATGTATGGCAGGTTTGGGGCAAGTTTGTAGTAATGTGACAGCATTGTTGTTTTGTTTACAAGCTTGTCCAGCTGAAAACGATAACGAATCTGTTTCCTCACAAAGGCTTGCACAGTGGCCTGTACCTTCTACGAAATCCATTAACTTGATTGAATAATTTAGTTTGTTGTCAAAAATGAATAAATAATTTTACATTAACTGTTTTTAATTTGTCAACAACATTACATAGGGTTGAAAATAAGCAATATCTGTTTTTAAATAGCTTTATTCTCCAAGAAAATACGAAGTGATCATAAATTAGAAGTCACCTTACTCTAAACAATTGATTAACTATTTCAATCTTTGGCATGCTTATTGTGATAAATCCTGAAACAAGAATATGTGTTATTTGATCATGAACATAAAGAACCACTTACTAATCTTTTTGAATCGTTTATCTGACCTCACTGTACTTCTTTCGTGTCGATTCAGGGACTGTACACCTTTTTTTTCACCAACTACTTATATAAGTATCCCATGTTTTGAGTGGGTACCCAATCTGGGTTATTCTTATTCTCTAGTAGGGCTGGTTGTCCTAAATATATAAGAGCATTACTTTCATTTAGCTTTTAGCATCATTGTTTTGTTGTTCTTTTTGTACCTTTTTTAAGGATATTATTTTGAAAAATCAAGGAACCAAACTCAATTATAATCAAAATACTCACCCAAAAGGAAATGTCTTGAACAAATTCTAGCATTTCTCAGCATACTTTCGCTCGGAAGACCCCTTTTTAAAGCCCTAACCCATAAGTCACGTCGTTGTTTTGAAAAGGCATTTAAATAGTCTCCACGGTTTTTCAGCGCGTTGGGAATCCTGAAGAATCGAACCTGGTCTCTTTCCGATCTCATTGAACACTTAACAACACAACAAAACATTGGCATTTTAATAATATATTGCAAACTCCGTAACGACTTTTACACTGTAAGCATAGGCCGAAATGTTTGTCTGCCCGCCAAGTGAACATGGCGGATTTGTTTTGACAGTTGTGACGTCATCCTAAAATGATCTACTGGTAAACATCCCCCTATTTGGAATATTTGATATGGGCTATTCAAGAAGCACAGAACTTGAACAAATGACAGTTGAGTTAAGTATTTAGTTCAGTGAAATGAGGAAAGTCATATGAAATTGAAGGTGTTGCTCATTTGGATTGGAACCATCAGATTTTGTAATTTAAAAAAAAATTCTATTTGATTATTCAGCATAAATATCGACAACTACTAAGTAATACACGGCCGTGTATCGGTGCGGACATGTGTGGCTCAACCTTACTTAAGACGTATATGGTAGGTTACCACTTACCAGCGTTACACCGCTATTGAAGTTTCCATTAAGTCAGACTGAGTATTTTCATTTTGTACTGGTATTAGTAGTAAACATCTTTGCGTTCAACTGAAATGGTACAGAAAGCACATGATAAAAATTTGTAGTTAAGTATTATAGGAAGAAAAAATATCTGGTTGAAATTATAACATAATGGTACCTACTGGGAAATTATTTAGAGAAGTAGTGCATTTTCAAAATTCAAAATATTTGGGCCGCTTACTAAATTTTGAACTGAAAAAGACGAATATGAACTCAGATTTTATCGCTTTCTCACTTTTTTTGAAAAAAAATTAAACTAACCTGTCTTATTCTAATCTAACTTAAGTACCTAACTTACGAGTTCAAGAAAGTATCGAATTCATGAGTTAGGTGAATTTAAACTGGAAACAACCATTTTTAATAAAATACATACTCTATTGAAGTGTATCCAAGGAAAGCAGTCAGGTGCGGCAGTATTTTTCCCATCCGTATTAGACCTCCTAGGCTACGATTTTCGAAAAAAATTTTATGTATGTCATATATATATATATATATATATATATATATATATATACATATATATATATATATATATATATATATATATATATATATATATATATATATATATATATAATCTTCTGATAATTATTAGCAATAACATTCTTGTTGAATCTTAAAAAACTCGATTTTATTATTTTTTTAAAAATTCGAATAAATAATTACATATATATATATATATATATATATATATATATAAATATATATATATATATATATATATATATATATATATATATATATATATATATATATATATATATATATATATATATAAATATATATATATATATATATATATATATATATATATATATATAAATATAAATATATATATATATATATATATATATATATATATATATATATATATATATATATATATATATATATATATATATATATATATATATATATATATATATATATATATATATATATATATATATATATATATATATATATATATATATATATATATATATATATATATATATATATATACAGGGTGTCCCACCAGGAACTGCATCGATGAATATATGGAAAACTAAACATAGGAAATATCTGAAAATTTGGCTGTGTACTAATGTCGATGGGGGACATCCGGCTAAAATATTTTCAAGGTGATGGCACTTCCGGTTATACCGGAAGTAGGCATCAGCTTGCTTATTTCAAATGGGACACCCTGTACATTATTACATTTTTGGATTCTTCACAAAATTCTAGATAGATTTGATATATAATGTCCTATACCTATCTTCAACTGTTTCGGACATATTTGAATTTATTGGTCAAAAATTACGTTTGCAGATCGAGTAATAATCATATTTTTCTTCCAAAAAAACGGTATTACTGCCCAATAAAGATAAATTTCCTAATAGAGGTGGTTCTGTTTTATCGTAAGATGAATAGTATTTTGACATTCAATATACAGGGTGCTCAGGAAAGTATTACAAAAATGGATGTTGAAAAACTACAAAAAGTTCATTTTTTCAAATGAATACCTACAATTTTTATTATTTTATTCGATTCAGTATCAAAAATAAGGGCTTCTTTGTATCTTCTTTCTTTTGAGGTCGCGTATTTCTAAATGTTATAGTTTTCGAAATATTTGCAAATTAAAGGTTTCTGGTTAAAAAAAATGATTTCAATTTTGTAATAAGTAGGCGTGTGATGCCATATTTGTTCTCGGCCAGGTTACCATGGAAACAAATTCCAAAGAGATGTCATTATTCGAAAAATTATTCTTTATAGTAACACAATCATGCCAAGTCGTTTGAATTATACAAACGAAGATTACCTGAATTTGTTTATTATTTATGGAGAGTGTAATAAAGTGATAACGAGAACATGTGATATTTTTGCTGCTCGGTATCCGCAAAAAACCAAGCCATCACCAAATAGGTATTATTTAATTTTCTGCGTATTGACAGATCCAACATATATAAAATTTTGTATTATATTTTTAACGGTACCTATTTGGTGATGGCTTGGTTTTTTGCGGATACCGAGCAGCAAAAATATCACATGTTCTTGTTATCACTTTATTACACTCTCCATAAATAATAAACAAATTCAGGTAATCTTCGTTTGTATAATTCAAACGACTTGGCATGATTGTGTTACTATATATAATAATTTTTCGAATAATTACATCTCTTTGGAATTTGTTTCCATGGTAACCTGGCCGAGAACAAATATTGCATCACACGCCTACTATTACAAAATTTCAGGAAATCATTTTTTTTAACCAGAAACCATTAATTTGCAAATATTCCGAAAACTATAACATTTAGGAATAGGCGACCTTATACAAAGTAGCCCTTATTTTTGATACTGAATCGAATAAAATAATAAAAATTGTAGGTATTCATTTGAAAAAATGGACTTTTTGTAGTGTTTCAACATCCATTTTTGTAATACTTTCCTGAGCACCCTGTATATTAAATGTCAAAATACTATTCATCTTACGCTTAAACAGAACCACCTCTATTAGAAAGTTTATCTTTATTGGGCAGTAATACCGTTTTTTTTGAAGAAAAATATGATTATTACTCGATCTGCATACGTAATTTTTGACAAATAAATTCAAATATTTCCGAAACAGTTGAAGATAGGTATAGGACATTATGTATAAAATCTATCTAGAATTTTGTGAAGAATCCAAAAATGTAATAATATACAGGGTGTCCCATTTGAAATAAGCAAGCTGATACCTACTTCCGGTATAACCGGAAGTGCCATCACCTTGAAAATATTTTAGCCGGATGTCTCCCATCGACATTAGTACACAGCCAAATTTTCAGATATTTCCTATGTTTAGTTTTCCATATATCTATCGATGCAGTTCCTGGTGGGACACCCTGTATATATATATATATATATATATATATATATATATATATATATATATATATATATATATATATATATATATATATATATATATATATATATATAATTACTTTGTTTGTCTCAATTTCCTATATATGATTGCAATTTATAAAAACATAGATTTTAATGTACTTCGTTAGAGTTCAATGATCTTTATCAATCCCTGTTTTTAGTACAGATATTCAACGTTAAACAAAGTTTTACTTACGAAAATGCCCCATGTCTTCCCGGTACCTACATGCCATCTCTAACGGCTCCCATCGAGTCGGAACGGCTGAAATTTGGATAGACTGGGATTGTATCCGTTGCAGAACGAAAGTATCAAAATTTCGGTAAATATCTTTAACCGCCGCTATTTTTACGTAGATATTTCTAATTTCCATACAAATATCCTTCGCGGTGCATATTTAAATCTCCAGCTGTTCGTATCACACCAAATGAGCTGAAATATTTTTATCTGGGATTGTTTTAATTGCAGAACGAAACAATCAAAATTAGGTCAAATTTTTCCAACCGCCGCCATTTTTACGTAGATATTTCTTGTTTTCTTCGTGATTTTCGAAAATTTACCAAACTCCAAAGCTTCTGAAAATTGAGTTAGAGGGTTCAAACTTGGTACGTAGATAGAGTTAATGTTGTGGAAGTGCCTTTGAGTAGTTTCAACCATTTTCCTCAGTCGGGCTACCCCGCGCGGAGGCTGTTCCGTTCAAATCGTGTCTCGATCTGCTTCTCAATCAGTACACGATGCACTTCGCTAATTTTTTTTTATGATCGAGGGTTGAAATTTGGTACGTGGATTGAGTTAATGTTGAGCTACGTTCCTTCGTTGGTTTCAACTTTTTTCCTCAACCAATAAGCACTTCACAATTTTTTTTTTCAATAAAAATAATTATTTTCAACTTTAACGATTTGCTATTCAAGCGTTATTTTTCAAGATATCGTTAGAATATATTATCGTTAGAATCGCATCTCGAAGCGATGCATTTCGTGCGCAAAATACCACCTTAGTGATGGAGCTCTGCTGCTCACGAGTTTTTCATAAAATGAATCAATTATATGAATTTGATACTTTCTTGAACTTGAAGGTCAGGTTAGTGAGGTTAGAATAGGTCAGGTTAGTTTAATTTTTTGAAAAAAAAAGTGAGAAAGCGGCAAAATCTGTGTTCATATTCCTCTTTTTTAGCCCAAAGTTTGTGAGTAACCAAAATTTTATGAATTTTGAAAATGCGCCACTTTTCTAAATATTTACCCTGAATTGCGTTGCAGTTGGTTCCAATAACCTGCAGGATCTTAGAATATAGAAATTCACGTCTAAGTGAGTATATATGCGAAAGCTAATTTTGAGATCTCTACTATTGAAAGTAATACTAAATAAAGTTTCCATTTTTTTTATTTTCCATTCCTTCTTATCGCATTAATCGACACATTTAATAATTCAGATTTTTTAAACAAAAACCTGAAGAATAGAACTAGTTATTACATACGAACCATATACAGGTAACTTTGTTTCAAAACTGATTTAGTATTACTTTCAATAGCGTAGATCTCAAAATTAGCTATTGGAAACCCTTGAGGAAATAATTAATACCTACTCCTATGATAAAGAGTTTCATGTTTGAATTATCTGTTTTATGCATTGTGCTTTGAAATTTTCTTCAATTTATATAGGTACCTACAGGTTCAAAATGTTCTCTTGAACTAGTTTCATACTGCTTCTTCAGTTGGGGATATATTACCGGTTCAGATTTTTTTTCACATCGAAAATTCGAACATGCAATTTTTGATCTACTATCCCTCAAATATTTAGCAATAATGTTCAGATAATGGGTAAAAAAAGATTTGAAAATTATATAAAATAATGTTCTTTAAATCATTTCCAGATAATATAATTTTTTCAATAAATTTTTCATCGATATATGATGATAATTATGTTACTATTTTTATGAAAAACAAAAGAATCAGGTGTTTTATTTCTTACAAAGACATAATATATGGCAAAAATTATACAAGTATTAAATATGAATATTTACAACAAAACTTCTTAGATATGTACAATAAATTAATGGCAGTGACTCAATAATACATACATGAAAATAGTGATTTAAGTATCATTTAGATTTAAGTTAACAATTCAATGTAGCAACTCAATAAATAACTTAATATTGAAATATTAAATTAATTCACTTAAAAATTAGTCAACGGAGGGGCACGAATCAAGAGAAATCCTATTTAGTTCCTCCATGTCCGTCCAGTCCATGAGTACTTCACCAACTTTCAGTTTCTTCAAGCATCCTTTAAAATTCTCTTTTATCTTCAGGGTTCCACTCGGAGCTGAATCTGTTCAAATATAGTCAAATATATATATATATATACAAATAAATATATATATATATATATATATATATATATATATATATATATATATATATATATATATATATATATATATATATATATATATATATATATATATATATATATATATATATATATATATATATATATATATATATATATATATATATATATATATATATATATTTATATACATATATATATATATATATATATATATATATATACAGGGTGATTCATGGTGGATGGCACATTAGACGTTTCTGGTAAACCATACGACGGATCAATATATATATATATATATATATATATATATATATATATATATATATATATATATATATTGATATATAAATAAAAAAATTTTGAATAAGAAGTATCAAATAACATTTTTGAATCGCAATGCTTAAAGACAGTGAAAATACTCATTTTTTTTAACTTCAAAGGATATTGATGTGTTAATATTCCATTAACTTACCAGGTAATCCTCCGATATATAAAGGTGCCTCAATTTCATCCAATAAAGTATTAGCATCGTATCTGGCCCAACTTCTGGCAATCCCATCTATATTAACAGTTAGTTCATACATGGAGTAGAGCGCAGTTACGTTATGCCATTTGTTGTTGCACAGTGCATAGTTAGAGTTTAAATTATTTGTAACGCTAAAAACTGGACTATTGCCCAAATCAACTGACATCACCATGCCACCATTTTGGAGTTCGATAGAAAGCGCTGGACTATTTCCCGAATTTGAAATGGACAAGAGTATTCCATTATGTTCTGATGTCTTGAACTCGAAACTTAGTTCGAGTTGTTTGTTTACTCGGAAATCTCGCTCTAAAATTAATAGTATGGTTTTTATTTCACAATTTTCGTTTTTTCAGGTTCGCTGTAATATTATAACTTACTGTAAATAGCGTAAGCATCTCCTCCAAAGTACGCTCCTCTCTCAACTTTCGGAAAGCAAGATCCAAGATTCTTGTAAAAATTTAAATCTTTGGTATTTAATTGCGGAAGGTTATTTATCTTGAATTCGCGTATGCAACCGATGAATTGTTGAATGTTCTGTTGATAAACATTATGATTAAATTTCATTGAAACTTAGTTTGATTTGTTCGCTGTAAGGATTCAGACTTATTCGGAACCAGTTCAGAACCAATTCGAGATTGACATAGTATGCATGCTCGATTCTGAAATGGATCCGGATTATTTTGAAGCGCTAACGTTTTTAAAACTAGTTTGGGGATATGTAAAGTTACAGTAGTTATTTATTAAGGGTACATTCGGGTTGGGCGCTTACACGCTGTAAGATGTAAGCTGTAAGTGCTCACGCTTATATGTACAAATTATTGATGTCCAAGTTGGCCTACTAGCGCTAAGAAAATATCGTTCGTTTTGGACGTTATGAGCATTAGTTATTTCAACATGGAGAATATAAGAAATACGATAATAATGAATAATTTATTGGAAATTATTAACGATGATTCTGAGGATAGTCAGTTTAATTTCATCGGATGTAACAGAAATGGTATAAGTTTTACCAGATTCTGGAACATTTAAATTTATTGAAAATAAATGTGAATAGCTTGCCATCCTGAATTCTGATCTGTCAAAAATAAATTAATTATCGACAAGAAAAGTTGGGTCGATAAAAAAAAGAAGTAGGCGGTAGCGTAATGCCATACTTCTCGGGTGTGACTTACAGCCCGCCATACCGACGCGAATACATTAATTTGAATAAAACAACTCAACCAGTTGTACCAGGCTAATTTTTGCATAGCTAATCATCGTCGAGTTGCCTTTCACGAAAATCACCTTGCCATACTATTCCGACAGTTTTCAATGGCCGCAATACCACTGCAAAGGAGTATTTTTTTTTTCAAACGATTTGCACCAGTATTGCATTCGAATTTTTGGAAAGTATTTGACAAAATGTGACCGTTATTATTTTTCCCATCATACTCCTAGTAGGGGGAAACAGTGCTGACATACTTGAAATACTTATTTATTTGACACGTTTTAAAAATACGACTGTAAAATCATTTTTTACATCATGGCATCATTGTATTCTCTTCGTTTGGATGCAGTTGTACCTAAAAAAAATATTATATATTGTAACCGTGGGGCGGACGACTGTCGGACTTGAACTAAAAGGTGAAAAGAAATAAAAATTTCGACGATTTCTACCAGTATGGCATTTGGAGTTTTGGAAATTATACGATACAATGTGACCATCATTATATTTGCCACACTTCTAGTAGAGGGAAAAAGTGGCGCCATACTGGTACAAATCGTTTGAATTACGAATAAAATCTTAGGATTTTGAAAGAATATTGTTCACATTCGTCACCTCCCACAGGTATGGCATTATCAGACTTCTATTTATGATCATAGAGAGTACTGTTAAAAAGTTTCAGGGTGGTACAAATCGTTTGGCGAAAAAAAAATTACTCCTTTGCAGTGGTATGGCGGCCATTGGAAACTGTCGGAATAGTATGGCAAGGTGATTTTCGTGAATGGCTACTCGACGATGATTAGCTATGCAAAAATTAGCCTGGTACAAATGGTTGAATTGTTTTATTTAAATTAATGTATTCGCGTCGATATGGCGGGCTGTAAGTCACACCCGAGAAGTATGGCATTACGCTACCGCCTACTTCTTTTTTTTTCGACTATCTGAAAATACAAGCACTTTTGTAGAATAAATCGTTCGACACTCGTTATTTATCCGACGCGTTCGATTAACGCCCACTCGATTGGGCCGCCGGTACCAGCGCTATGACCATCATTTTCCTTTTTGCCTTTACGTAATTAGACCCCTGAAGAACCTCCATACTGGTACAAATGACCTAATATTTTGTGTCACCATCTCCCGGTCTACAACGCGAATGTACCCTAAATGTAACTTACGCAGCCACGATTGTTTGGTTATATAACATGCGCAGTCACTATTGTTTCATTAAATTACCAAACAATCGTGAATGCGCAAGTCTCAAACTAAAAGTTCTAGCTTGATCCGGAGGACTGCTGTAACCTGTAACAGCTTCAGAACCGATTCCGAACTAGTTCTAGTTTATCTAGAACTGGAACTAAAAAATTTATGATTCGCGAATGCCATAATTTAAACTGCGCATGCGAGTAGTTCTGAATCCTTTGCTATTGATCGTTTACTCACTATGTTTGTAGATGTGAAATTTTCAGGTACACCTCCTAAATAAAATTCATTCCTAACATTGCTCTTTGGAATTCTAGTTGGTTTTTGCCACTCTCCATCGAGTCCTATACGCAATTTTCTCTTTTTCTTCAATCCTAACTGTTCGATAACTACAGTATGCCACTCTCCATCATCTACTTTAGTGTCAAAAATTATAGTTATGGGTTTCCGTCTACCCTTGACAAGATAATGAAGTTTGCTTGTTCGCACCTCTAGAACATTATACTGCTGTTTAGGCTGCGCCCCCTGAAAACAACGCAATAAGATTATTTATTGATTTTATCAACTGGCTGGCTATATTAAAATAATTTGAGTGCCTGAAAATGAAATAAATCTGGTTATCCAGATTTATTTTTGTTTTTTTGTATAAACTCAACACCATAACTTTCGATTCCATCTCTTATTTTGGGGTGAACTAACAAAGGAAAATCGAAAAATCAGTAAATAATTACTGATTTAATTATTTACTGATTTTTCGATTTTCCTTTGTTAGTTCACCCCAAAATAAGAGATGGAATCGAAAGTTATGGTGTTGAGTTTATACAAAAAAACCCAAATTGTCTATCCTCAAAAACGTTATTCCGACTATTACGAACATTTTTATGAAAGAATTAGTATATTTCCCTTATTTTTTTCCGAAATTTTCAATTCTTCGGGCAACTTTTCCAGTAAATAATTAGCCGAATGGAATGTTCTCAAGTTGACAACGAACAGTATTTCATAGATTTCATAAACCAAAATTACTAGCCTTGCTTTTCAAGTTGAACCAATCTGTTCGCTTAATTATTTTGATCTAAAATAAATTGGCCAAACGATACAATAACTTTTCTTTCAAGAATTTTGGTTCAACAAATGACGCCATATATTCAAATAACTAAGTAAGCAGGTAACCTATGATTATATGAGTGATTCATCGCATATCATTTTAAATTAAGTTCAATATGAGAACAGAAAAACAGTCAAAATGAAACACAATCCAATAGCACTGAAGATAGAGAAATAAATTAAAACAATTATCTCCTCGACTGATAAGTATCACTCACCCCCTTTGTAGTTCCAATAACTGTTAGATGGAATAATGGATAGATAATCTCCTTGAATGAAATTGAGCTATCTAGATTTGCCACAGTCATTTATTGGGTTTTATATCTGAATTTGTTAACTTCTATTTCATACCTACTATTCTGTTCTATTTTATAGTTAATGTAGTTTGATAAATTGACTTCTTCTTTGTAATTCAAAGATAATAGTTCTAAACATTAAATGAAAAATCTCCATGAAAACCTGGATTGAAAGAATTTGAACTTTACAAAATAAATAAACTATGGAGAATGTTGATTGATTAACATAGGTTGAATAGCTAGAAGCTTTGATATAAAGTTTCAGAATTATCTGAAATTAGAAATATAGTTTATGGTTTCTTCAATCTCTTGAGTCATCCAAACATAAAACGAGTAAAATTTATAAAATAATAACTTTGGAATGAATAATTTTTTGTACCCTTGAATGGAACTACAACTGAATCGTATTTGAATTTTGAATCCAGTTATTAGAAATTTTTTAGTGATTTCAATAGGTATACTTTTGAACACGAAGAAACATTTTTAATATTTATATGAAGTTTAAGAACAAGTATATAAATAGAAGTTGGTGGAAATTGTTGAAATTACGATCGTTCTTCCATAATTGACAATAAAATTAATTTCCATAAATTATATGAGTAGTAGCGAATTATATTATATATTTTTTGAATTTATCTTTATTTACAGATGAACCCGTCAAAAGTTTATTAAAAATATTGAAAACGAAAATTGAATGAAATAAGGAATATAGTTCATGTTTAACTTCTGAGATCTTACTTACAGTAGAAATCAAAATCAAACCACTGGGGTGTAAAGTCCGGAATTGCATTTCTAGAGTGAAATTTCTTCTCCAAAATGAATTTCTTTTGTAAACATAACTAGGCATTCTGTCACCGAATTTTATGGCAGCAGGATCTATCTGATATGGCGAAGCAGGAAAACATCCTTGGGTATTTTGCATATTGTCAGGGTTTTCAGTTATAGTCAGACTGGTTGGTGCTTCTTCCGGCAATTTAGGCATTCTCCATCGTCCGATTTCTACATGCTTGAAGTCTAGTATGGTCGTTGTGTTGAAATTGATGTTACTAAAAGAAAACGTAAATTATATTTTGTGAGCAAAACCATCTTCATACTTTTTCAATTAATGATCAAACTATGTTATTGATGGATGAATAATTATAAAATACCTTGAAATCCTTGAAAACAATCTATATTTTTGGCATAAGCTATATAAAGCTTACATATATATATATATATATATATATATATACATATATATATATATATATATATATATATATATATATATATATATATATATTTATATATATATATATATATAATATATATATATATATATATATATATTATATATATATATATATATATATATATATATATATTATATATATATATATATATATATATATATAATATATATATATATATATATATATATATATATATATATATACATATATATATATATATATATATATATATATATATATATATATATATATATATATATATATATATATATATATAATATATATAATATATATATATATATATATATATATATATTATATATATATATATATATATATATACCTATGTATATATATATATATATATATATATATATATATATATATATATATATATATATATATATATATACCTATGTATATATATATATATATATACCTATGTATATATATATTTATATATATACACATATATACAGTGTGTCCACAGATGCGGTGCCCAAGAGGAAAAACTTTTTTATTTTCAGTTTTAGAGAAAAATGTAATTCTTGATAAAAAGTGCTTGTCTATAAAATTCAATGAAATTCAATTTTTGCAAAACCTGCATCATAGTCCAGTCATTATAGGGGTTTCACTTCGGATAATCGACATACCCAGTATATTATCACGTAAAAACTTGTATTTTAGCATCCTTAAACTGTTCTCAAAAGTCACATCTTTTTGGATGGACGCAAGTCAGGGGCCAAAGACCACAAAAATTATATTTTCTGCGAATATCTCGTTTTCTATGGGTTTTACGCTATTTGTATTTATTATCAATATTGCAGAGAATTTAATTCTCTATAACTTTTTGAACATTTTTTCATACCTCAAACTGTTTTCGAGATGTTAGGTTAGGTTAAGCGCGCGGTCAAAGAATCATGTGAGTGAGGTTAACTGGTAGTCCCGAGCGAAAACTCGTAATATTGAGGTTATAAATTATTGCTGAATACATAATTATCATTTTTTAATAACTATTTCATTCAATTCATTTTTTTTGGTTACTTATCTATCTTTAATAAATTGTCAATTTATTTAATAACACTTACCTGGCCGTGTAATTGAAAACTTGTTGAGGAAAATACTCAAATTATATTTTAATTGTAGTCTAATTCATACTAATGACTTTCTATATAAATAAAGAAGAAAAGAAATAAATTTTTAATTCTGAAGCAGCGGGACGATGACGACGATGATTAAGAAGAACAAGAAGAAGCAGATGAGGAGATGAGGAAGAAGAGAATTGAAATTAGAGCTTGTTCTAGAAATTTTATTAATTTTGACAATAATAAATCTATGAAATGATACTTTTAATTAAAAATTAATTTCTTTTATTCTTTATTTATATAGAAAGTCATCAGTATAAATTAGAATTAAAATACAATCTAAGTATTTTTTCTGTCATTTTATAGATTTATCATTGTCAAAATTAATGAAAATTTCGAGAACAAACTCTAATTTCAATTCTCCTCTTCTTCTTCTTCTCCTCGTTCTTCTTCATCATCGTCGTCATCGCCCCGCTGCTGCAGAATTAAAAATTGATTTCTTTTCTTCATTTTTTATATAGAAAGTCATTAGTATATATTAGACTAGAATTAAAATATAATTTAAGTATTTTCCTAAACAATAAACTATTGCATAACTAATTGAAAAATCGCGGTAAAAATATTTTGCCGCCGAATTAGTGTTCATTCCAGTATGTGCCTGAATCCAGTATGTGCCTGAATTTTCTCATTTCTCAATTTTCGTATTTAATATGGTTAAATAATGTTTATTGGGAAGTGTCCTAAATGGACGTGACTTGCGCAAGCTAGATTACCTACCCGTTTTCAGCCGTATTTTTACTCCACTTCTTGAATCTTGTTTATGATGTCAAAAATCTCAATTAATTTTCAAGATATTTGCAGAAAACCAAACCTGTTTTTTTATTTAAGTAAATTGCTAATAACTTTTGAAATTTCTGCGAGCGGAATTTAATTTTTTTTAAAAAACATCTACATGTTATTCCGAATCGAATGACACCTTGATCATATTTTCCGACACTGCTGAATAAAGCACTTCTTGACCAGACACTAGACTAATACTCACTTGTTATCAACGTAAATACTTGAAATGCCTCCTAGAAATCCTACATATTCTTTCGTCGTATCATCTCCAATGTCGAATATGACGAAATCACCTTTCAACAGTTTCACACCACCTCCTATTTTATCTTCGCTGTTCACGCTCAATATAGTTTCTTGTTCTTTAACTGTTATATTTATCGCGTTTAAAATATCGCTCAGAACAACATCTGAACCTATTCGTTCACCATTATGAAGTTCGAATATGATTTTTCGATTTTTGATAGCTATTTTACCCAATTTTTCTATGTTCATTACATAACTCGTGTTCAATATAGAGTACATCTCAAAGTAAAGGTTGAATGATTTTCTCCTGTATTTCATGGTTGTATTCATATATAGGTAGCCGTCTCCTCTAAACCATGCTCTGTAGAAGTTCAGTTCCTATAAAGCAATACAATAAATAAGGAGGTGAATCATGATAAAGCTTCATCGCAGTCTCATATTTGCTTTTTGCATTGATTTGAAGAATTTTTATAAAACTTTGATCTTTTTCAAAGTAGCGTCTTCATTACATTTCAAAATCAGTAATTTTCCATTTCGAAACATTTCCATATTGAAAATTGAAAATTAATATTTGTACGTAATGCAATGCGTAAGAAAATCATGTGAATTCATGAAATAAATTCCGGTTGAATGGAAAGATTTGGCTGGCTTCATTAGGCACATGTCGATATCATTGTGAATTACCTGAGCAACCAAGCTTCCGTGGATCTAACCAAACATTTGAATGTCATGCGCCATCTAACAAAATTTTGTGATAACAGTTATTATCATCCCGCGGCTACAATATAAGAAGCACAAACATTTACGAGATGGCGATATATTAAATTGTGTGTTTTGTGCAAAATCTCGTTTTTACAAAATCACAACTATAAATGTTAATTTATAAAACAGTACTCTATCTAAATACAAAATTTTATTTAATTTTTTAAAGCCGTTTCCGAGATACGCAAAAATATATGTACAAGAATTGCTCCTTTGAATATATATATATATATATATATATATATATATATATATATATATATATATATATATATATATATATAGAAACAGAATTCTTCGTGTTATCCGATACACGTTCGTGGCAATAAAATTGAAGTGAACTAGGACATTTATTTGAAACTAATCAAACAAACCTCCTAGCGAGCTGGTTATACGAGTTCACGAAACATATATATATATATATATATATATATATATATATATATATATATATATATATATATATATATATATATATATATATATATATATATATTTTATAATGTTGTGAACCTGTACGTAGGTGTTCTCTACATGATGATAAATACTTTTGTGGATTTCCTGACTTTATTTATAAAATGAAGGTGTAAATAAAATATAGCTTTATATAAAATATAAGTGTAAAGTTGTAACTGAAAATTATCTTTTATGTTTAAACGAGCAATTCTTGTACATATAGTTGCGTATCTCGAAACGGCTCTAACGATTTGGACAAAATTTTATATGTAGATAGTTTCGCTTTTTTGAGTTTACCTTCATATCTGGATTGTTTCTAAATGCGGAATTTCACACAAAAAGTGACAGTTTCTTACAACGCCATCTCATAAATTTTTGCGGTAGTTATATTGTTGCTGATGAATGATAATTACCTCAAAATTTCGTTATATGGTGCTATATGACATTAATATTAATGTTGAATGTTGTTACTTTGGTCCGAGCGAAGCTCAGTTGTCCAAGCTCAAGTACTGAAAATTTAAATAGGTTGAGAACAAAAGATTGATGAATATTTACGCATCTGAAAAAATAACATGAGATCAATGAATAACAAGTTTAATCCTAATAAAAATTAAATTCGAATGGTAAGTTGAACAACAATAAAATTGAATATACAAGATATCCTACGTCTTGTATAATCAGTCCTATTAAATTATCTTATTGTTGATCAACTTCTCATTTATTTACTAATCTTAGTTTAGTTTTTTCAGATACATGTAATTTTCTTTTCAATTTATTTATTGTATTCTTTTTCAACTTTTTTATTCACTGATCTTATTTTATTCTTTCAGATATATGTAATCCCTTCTTCTTTCCATACTATTTATTTATTCATTTAAATTTCAATATTTTTCGGAAACAACTTTTTTATTTTATAGTAAGTTTGTGAATAAGTCCAACACCTTCAAACAAACACATGATAAATACTATATTACTATCGATTATATATCCAATTGTTAAAACCATACGAACATATAAATATTTTAATTTATTTAAGCTTGGCACATAATATACAAACAGATTATGAAATTTTGAGAACTGTAATTCAAAAGTGTGAAAATGGCCCAAAGTACACATAGATTTAACTCACCTTCACTATTTGAGGAAATGTATTATAAGACATTATTGATCTCAGACTATTCTCACTACGATGATTCAGAAAACCAACAAAGGATGTCGTATTAACAGGAATACAACTTCTGTTGAATTCTGGACTCACTCCTCCAACAAAATATTTGCTTTGTCTTATCCTAAATACGTTCATTCGATAAAGATTTCGATCCCTAGTAACAGATACGTCGTTCACCGTCAAACCGTAATTTTGGTTGTTATTTTTATATTGTAGAACTATATTGACGTAGTTTTCTTTGCCATTATTATATCTATTGGTGGCCGGAATAGAGATCATGGTGGCATTATCATTGTGCCTCATATTGAATTCAAGTAAACCATTTTTTAAACCTAAGGAAATAAAGGCACATGGATTCTGAAAAAAAATATAACTATTAATAACTTGCGATAGTAGATATGCTAAGTATATTTTGGAGAAGTGCGTGTACCTTCTTCAAAAAGTAACAAATATTAATTTGGAATAAAAAAATTGAGCGCTGGCCGCACAAGTTATGTGTTTGTAATACTTGCACTGCACTACACGCAAGTTTGTAGCACTGCAAAACTAACACGGTAATTCCCTGATATTGTCATCTATCGAGCTGGTCGTAAAACCCGAACAAATAAAATAAGATTCTATTGACTATGAAACTATTAGAATTTGATATGCATTTATATTTGCCACAACGTAAAAAACTGTAAGAAGCTCTTCAGATGTTAATCTAGCATTGTATTTTAGTTGCATCCGTTTACATTTCACCATATTATTGTAACGCCAACACTTGTGACCCCCTGGCGAATGAAAAAGAGTGGCCGATGTTTCTTATCAGTTCTCATAGCTCAACTCCCATCAGCTAACTGACCGTAGGCAAATTGGCTCAAATAGCTCTTTCACAAGTATCATGAATGCCATTTACTTACATGAATATAAATTTGAATTTGATTGTGCGTATGTAGCTTTGATTGAATATTTAAAATAATATACGAACTATTTTATTACCAAACTTGAAAAAAAAGCCAACCAGTTTGATTTGTAAAGGTAATAAAAAAATAAAGGGAGTTTATTTAAAAAACTGATTTCATTTACACGCACATAGATATACTTGTTCCTACATAGCCGCTCGGGGTTGTCACGCACACACATTTTCGGTTTTATTCTATAATTTGAGTTTAATACCATAAACTTGAGAACCTAAAGCAAGCGTGGCAGAATTTGCAACAGGCCCCGCGCTGGCTTAATCCCGCACTGACGAGATCAATATGAATTGTTACACTAACTAAGAAAGAATGAAATTGGATATGAACAAAACTATTTTGACGGTCACTGTGATCATCTTACCGAATTTTCTTGTGCTAAAAACAATAAACTGTTTTCATCGAAGGTTCGAAAATTTAGTTCTACCGAAAACTGCTGTGGATTCAACGTAGACACGTTGTACATGGTGTAGCTACCTTCTGTGTATAATGTGTTAACTTTGCCTTGTCCGTAAATTCCCATCGAAACCCTGAAATAATTGAATTTATCGATATTAGCAAATTGCCGAATGATAAGGAATGCTTTTTCACTTACGTCTCACATGCCGTGCAATTACCAATACTTCTCATGAAGTTCCAAAGGCCAATATTGATATCATTGAAGAATAGTTCATATAAACATCCCGTTGTAGTATTGGAATAGGCCGACGAATATTGTCCAACATTGACAAAATCTCTTTCTGAGATATGGAACAATCTTCTCTCTGGTATCTCGAAAATTTGGTTTTGAATCGTAAGGTATAAATTGTTCTGTTTTCTGCGAAAAAAAATTATTTTATATTCATACACTAAAAAGCATTCGGCAGTATATATGTTTATATATATATATATATATATATATATATATATATATATATATATATATATATATATATATATATATATATATATATATATATATATATAACTGAGATTGAATTCTCGCACACTTGGTTGAACATCATAAAGAATAAAGTATAAACTTTAAAATAAAACACACTTGGCTTATGTTTCACTATATTATACAAATATTTAGATACTGTATACAGTAACGAATAGTCGGCATGTTTCGAGATATGAACTCATTATCAAGACTGACTACAGGAGAGTATTACATCTTATCTTATAAAATAGACAAAAGCAAAGGTGATACCTGAAAATCAATTTGTTCGTTTACAAGGCGGAACTTATTTCGAGAATTTCAAGAAGGTCAAGGCGCGTTTCTTTGTTACCTGAATGTAACGAACAAATTGATTTTCAGGTATCACCTTTGCTTTTGTCTATTTTATAAAATAAGATGAATACTCTCCTGTAGTCAGTCTTGATAATGAGTTCATAACTCGAAACATGACGACTATTCGTTACTGCTAAATATAGTATCTAAATATTTTTAACTATTGAAGCATAAGCCAAGTGTGCTTTATTTTAAAGTTTATCCTTCATTATATAATTATATAGGTGTATATATATATATATATATATACACCTATAAAATTATATAATAAAGCATAAACTTTAAAATAAAGCACACTTGGCTTATGTTTCAATAGATAAAAATATTTAGATACTATATTTAGCAGTAACGAATAGTCGTCATGTTTCGAGTTATGAACTCATTATCAAGACTGACTACAGGAGAGTATTCATCTTATTTTATAAAATAGACAAAAGCAAAGGTGATACCTGAAAATCAATTTGTTCGTTACATTCAGGTAACAAAGAAACGCGCCTTGACCTTCTTGAAATTCTCGAAATAAGTTCCGCCTTGTAAACGAACAAATTGATTTTCAGGTATCACCTTTGCTTTTGTCTATTTTATAAGATAAGATGTAATACTCTCCTGTAGTCAGTCTTGATAATGAGTTCATATCTCGAAACATGCCGACTATTCGTTACTGTATACAGTATCTAAATATTTGTATATAGTGAAACATAAGCCACGTGTGTTTTATTTTAAAGTTTATACTTTATTCTTTATGATGTTCAACCAAGTGTACGAGAATTCAATCTCAGTTATATATATATATATATATATATATATATATATATATATATATATATATATATATATATATATATATATATATATATATATATATATATATAGGTATATATAAACAGGGTGTTCCAGAATAATGTCAGAAAATTTCAGGAAAATATTCCTGAAGACATTTCAAGAAAGAAAGTTCCTATGAATGTAGGTCCGCAAATGCTTCCTTACCGAAATACAGGATGTTGATATATAATCTCTTGATAATTCGAATAAATAATTATATATATATGTATATATATGTATATATATATTATATATATATATATATATATATATATATATATATATATATATATATATATATATATATATATATATGTATATATATATATATATATATATATATATATAAATCTATCAAAATGAACTTCAGAACATTGTTATAGCTCCTTGAACTCTATAAACTACTGTTGGAAGTTTATCTCTTTCCTATTTACCAATAATGCCCTCCCTCAAAGATATGAGTTAATGAAACTCACGGTACCACTGTATTCTCCTTGTTCTTTTATTATAGATGTCTTGATAAAGGAAATAACCATTTCCGAAAGCTCGACCATATGACAAAGAGTATTCTTTAACCTAGCCCAATAATTATTCTGACTGCAACCTCAAAATATATAAATACATTTTTCCTCAACTAGCCAGTCAAGACTACCCATCTATATATATATATATATATATATATATATATATATATATATATATATATATATATATATATATATATATATATTATATATATACATGATAGGAGGAGCATAGTTTCAATGTTATCATTATATGTAAAGATTTGATTTCATATAATATAATTTCACTGAATTGGGTAATTTTAATATATGCCGAAGCCAGCCTATTTCCTGAATTGTAGGAAAAGTGTTTTGGAGAACAGTCCCGAGAACAGGACCCATAAGGCCTCTTGGGATTGCGAAATAACTATGAGTTCAGAGTAGTTCAGACGCTTAAGAGTGAAATTTAAGCTAGCTCGAATTGACGGGACCTCATAATCAATAAAAGATGAGTTACCATCACGGGAGATCGCAACTCCTTTCATAGGCGGATATATAGTTTCTTAAATCTTTATTATAGTCGATTGAGCCGCACTAACTTACTTAAATAATAACTTTTACATTCCAGTCTCTAGAAAACTTTCTAAAGGATGTTTACCTTCGTATGTCCACAGAAGTGACCGAATCCTTATCTAGTTGAACTTCAATGGGAAACTCATTCCAATTTAGTAAGAAAAGGCTGTCAATAACTCTCATGTTAACAGTTTGACCACTACTCGATAAATTAAGTAAATTGCAAGTGGAACAGTTGAATTTTAGGTGCATGCTGTTGAACACTCCTATATTCCTCACTTGATACCAGCGGGAGCAATTTGATAGGGAAATGGGCAAGTAGAGCTGAAAAAAATATTTTTAAATTTTTATATGTCGAATTTCAGGCAATATTCGTTCTTTGTAACTATTTTCATTTCTGTTTTGATATTTACGAAGAGTTATGTAATATTTTACGTTTATCTAAATCAAATGATCGACCACATACATTTGAGAGAAATGAATGCATCTAGTGTATAGCCTTAGTAGTTCTCGTAGTAATCAATATTGAAATTTATGTCTTCATCACTTGAAAAATGATCGAAAAAATGTTTTAAAATTTGTTGAAAATTAACGTTGAGTTGCCAGATTGTTTTTCAGTAATACTAATGACTTGTTTCAAAATTATTGACAGTCACATTTTACATCTTTTGAATAGAAAAATTATTATTATTCAGCTTATAGAATTGCGTCAGTAAAACAATAATTTTAACAACATGGTGCATCAACCAAATGATTCCAATTAAATTCAGATTTTTATCATGTATACCATATATAAATAATTGAAATAAATCACAGAAACATTTTGCGTGCCCTTAAATTCTTTTTAGTGATAACAGCCATTTGAATGAAATGCCAAATATTATTTGAAAAGGGCTATTGTTTAGTCACAATGAAATCAGCTTTTTCTTAGAAATGTTTCAATAAATCACAAATTTTATCAAAGTCAAATGAAACGAAAGTTGTTGGTTAATTGTTGATTTTTCTTTCATATTATCGACAAAAAGATCTAGTTATCGAAATACCGTAATTCAAGAATTGTCAACATGACTAATTGAAAGTAGCTATTATAAATGATTTTTTGTACTAAGTTTCAGATTTTTTCAGACAATTTACACGTAGAAACCGTTGCCACTCTACTATCGAGAAATTCCTACCCATCGTTGTGATTCTTTGTGAAATTATGTCAATTTTAAATTGTTACTAAGTAATTTTAAAAAATATAAGAGTTTTTCGCATCGACTATTCGTATAATTTATGATATAGTTTCAGAATACATTAAATAAATTGACAATCAAATGATGAAGAACATACTTGTTCACCATGGTCAATTTCATACATTACATAAAGTGAACAAGAAAATTCTTTAATGATTAAAAAAATTATCAAACAACTTTCCAAGGTAGCTGGTTATACGTATTCCGCAACGCAAAATCTGCATTCACAATCGAATGGTGAATGCAGATTTTGCGTTGCGGAATACGTATAACCAGCTACCTTGGAAAGTTGTTTGATAATTTTTTTAATTATTAAAGAATTTTCTTGTTCACTTCATGTAATGTATGAAAAAAATTGAAATATTTTTTTTCAAAAGCCCAACTCATGTTTTCTACACTCAATATTTGATGATTTTTCAGGTTTTCATAATATTGACATTATATTCAACAGAAGTTCATATATTTAATATTCGAAATATTGTTTTGATAAAAATTTTTCATTATAATCTAAGATCGACGAATTTTGGTGGGGTACAATACACTTCTACTGTATTGTACATAAACAATATATATGAACAAAAAATCTTGTTTGCTGAAAACGTAATAGAGTTTATTGTTTCTCGCTATCAACAACTATATTTTCTTTTTTCAAGTTGAATATTGATTACAAATGATATAACAATTTTTTTTCATCAGGTAGGTAGGTACTCAATTTTGAGATAGTCTATTGAGGTACTTACATTGTTCACTCTTTGAGTGGTGAATGTAATGTTGGACCTTAAGGCCATTATTCTGTTCCTTATCCTATTTAGGTGCTCGTTACTTTTTGCCAGGAATTCGTTTTTTTTCTCGATGATGGTGTTCAGATTAGAGTTGATGTTGATTCCTTTAATTTCATTGATTCTCGTGTAAATGTCTTCATTCAGTTTTCTCACATCTGAAAGTGATCGGGATCAATTAACTCTGAATTATTATCTCAATTCTTTTTATTATTTCATCAAAAATATCACTATTTCTATTGTACTATTGACCAATATAGTATCATCTACGACAATCTACGTCAACTCCCGTTAAAGTGAAATAAATGAAAACTACAAATGAGTATCTAGGTTTTAGAGGTTATCTTGATCTCAGATAAGTACGAATGTATCTTCTTTCATGAAAGATTTTGTTTTAAAACATCTACAATGATTACTCTGAATATATAAAATTATTGCAAAACTGAGATTGAGTTCTCTCATATCACTTGGTGAAACATTATAAAGAATAAAATTTAAACTTTAAAATAAAACAGCACTTATATAAGTTTCACTATAAAAAATTATTGGGTACTGTATTCACCAGGAAAGCATAGTCGCCATGTTTCGAGTTATAAATTCATTATCAAGACTAACTACAGGAGAGTATTGCAATCTAATTTTATAAAACAGACAATAGAAAAGGTGATACCTGAAAATCAATTTGTTTGTTCATAAGGGGTAATTAACTGTCATCAGTGGAACTTATTTCCAGAATTTCGAGATGGTCAAGATGTTTTCCTTTATTATCTGAATGCAACAATTGGGTTTTGTTGAAATCCAGGAAAACATTAAATTTGATACAATTTTCGGAGAAGCCAGTGGTGTTTTTGTTTTGAAAAATATACTTTTTGTCTTCACCAACAAGAATATTCCTTCCTGTTTGTCCAATATAGAAATTTTTTTCTCCGATGTTAGTCTTTTCCTTATTATTGTCCAAGAATGACTTCATGTTTCTTTTATTTGTACAAATTGTTTTTACGTTATTTTTCGATAGTGTGTTACAAATTTTGTTACTCGAATGCGGCACATAATTTATTGGTATTTCTGTTCTTCATTAATAGTTGACGTAGGGTATATTCCTGTTAAATACCTACAGTCCCTAATTATTTTTTTTTAATGAAACTTACGACAAATGTTTTGTTAAGTTTAAACTTTATTGAATAACTTCTTAACCACAACTAAAGATCACATATAATGAATATGTTCATTAGTAAATATATAGTTTCATGATATAATTACTACATAATTGAGTACTCACTTTCTTTCGATGTTAAATTAAGGTATTTGTTGAATGGCCTTGTCAAATTATGTTCGTTTATATATCGCATTGTATTTACATCAGATATTATTTTATTCATGTTCCTGGAAATATCACTAGCAGTTTCTATTACTTGTTTAATTTCTTCCATGTTAGGTTTGCTGGTACACAATCGTTCCTTAAGGCCGTGCAACAACACATAAAAATTATTGTTATTTTTTCCGTTTTTATACATGTCTCTCTTCAGGTTATCCTGATCGTATTTAACATTGTCAAGTCCTGAAAGCAAGTCGCTATTGATGAGAATTTCTGAAGAAACGCTGAAAAGAGGTTGAGAACGAATATTTTGATCAGAAAGTACTAACCTTGGTGCAGTTCGTTCTGATTCATATGATTAATTATTCGTTGTTTCAATCTATCTGAAAGTGCCAAGGAGAGACTAGACTGTGTCAGTATCGCGTCATTATCTGGCGGATTCATAATTTTGTCGGCTTTTTTCATAGTTCTCTGGGCTTCTAGCGCATCTTCTTCAGCCTCTGATATACCCTTTACTATGTTCTCGTAGCTTTCACCAGCACTAATTTTTTTCCATTCTTCTTTGGTAAAATTCACTTGCCTGAAAAAACATCAATATCAGGTAAACATTTGCTGAAAAACAATGGATGATCATCAAATCATAAGGATAGTTGGGAAATGAATAATACTTTCAGAAGGATACGCGTGGATGTAAAATTATTAGAACATTTCAGATATATTCATTATGAAACCATTCTCTACTGCTCATGAATCAGTAAATATTTATCAACTATCCTTTTCTAAATTAGAGAGTTGATGCGCAAGTTCTCAACTTACAACTGAAATAATAAAAAAATATTTAAAAGTTTTAAATTCTACAAAAAAAAGTTACTCGTCTTTGATTCATGTAACTCAATCGGTTATCGAGTTATTTGCTTCTAAAAAGTTCAATAAATTTTAATTTTTTCATAAAAAGTTTTATTATTCCTTAAATATGTAACAATAACAAATTGGTAAACAAAAATAAAAAACTTTGAAGCAAATGCTCAAAATGCCCACCATTTACTTCAATACACTTTATGATCCGCTTTCGTAGTGTGGTGTAATATGTGGGTATTTAATAGGTCCTTTTGAACTGCCAACAAATTTAAATGGACCTCTTTATTTAGATTTTCTTCAAGAACATTTACACGAATTACTAGAGGATATACCTCTCGCTTTAAGACAAAATATGTGGTTTTCGCACGACGGAGCACCACCACATTATTCTTCACAAGTTCGTCAATATTTAAACGAACAGTTTCCGCATCGATGGATTGGTCGTGGAAGTGAGTTTGCTTGGCCACCAAGAGGCCCTGATTTCAATCCTTTCGCAATACCTTTTCATTATATATATATATATATATATATATATATATATATATATATATATATATATATATATTAGTGATGTTCCGGATATCCGTATTCGTATCTGCGAATATGCGAGGGAGAAGAAAGATCTGTATCCGTTATTTTTCTTATATATTATATATATATATATATATATATATATATAGAATTTCATCTATGTTTTATTGAAAATTAACAAGGTAAAAGATCCGTCAAGAAAAATAATATATATATATATATATATATATATATATATATATATATATATATATATATATATATATATATATAGGTGAAGAACCATTACATTCCACTCAGATCATTTTTTAATTCTTAAAATCAAATATATGGTATCTTTATATCGTAGTGAATATCCATACCATATACCAATACTTCATAACATAACTAAAACGTTAACTTAATAAAATATTCAAATATTATAGAAAGTTACATCACTGAGAAAACCGGAAAATATTTGTAATTATTTAAATTCTAACTAAATGATTATTTCAATTAAGTAAATTAATACTGCATGACACATAAAGTATCAATATTAGATTAAAAACACAGTGACAATTAGAGGAATTCAAAAAGAGTTATAAGTCGTAATTGAAATCGTTACTTGGCAGCTTTATCCCCCAATAGTCTGTTACGATGAGGATCATAAACAATTCCTGCTGCGCTGAAAAATTGCTCACTTGTAACTCTAACATATTAGCAATAGACTCTTCTAGACTCTGGATATGTTCTTTTCTAATAGTAGGTAAGTGGTTTGTCTTCAGTACTTATCGTAGTTGCTGTGACAGTTTCTAAAGCTGTAAGCATTTTTTTAAAATTTCTTTTATAAGAATTTCAATGAAAAATCTACCTTTGTCTGAGGGTCTGAAAATGTGGCTACTTGAAACAATAAAATCAATATATCTAATATATAAAATTCTCGTGTCGCGGTGTTAGAAGTTAAACTCCTCCGAAATGGCTCGACCGAATCTCATGAAATTTTGTGTGCATATCGGGTAGGTCTGAGGGTGGTCCACCCCCTAGTTTAATTTTTTTTATTTTTCAGACACAAATTTCTGTTCTATATTTTTATGATACAGCATTCAAAAATACACACAACCCTAAATTTGCACACCTCTACGATCAACCCCTATTTTTCATTTGTTAAACTCCTCCGAAATGGCTCGACCGATTCTCATAAAATTTTGTGTGCATATCGGGTAGGTCTGAGAATCGGCCAACATCTATTTTTCATCGCCCTAAATATTAAGGGTAGTACACTGCTTGATTTTTTTTTTAGACAAAACTTAATGTTAATTTTTTTATGATACAGCATTCTAAAATACATACAACCCTAAATTTTCACCTCTCTACGATCAATCACTATTTTTATTTGTTGATTATAAACTTCAATTTTTTTGGCAAGATTTTTATTTTTATTTTGTCAAGAATGAAAGAATTCATATAAGTCTCAATTTTTTACCTTCTATGATCAACCCCTATTTTTCCGTCGCGATTTTCATTCTTTTAAATTTTATCCACAGATCCGCAATAGTATTGCAAGTTGGCAATCGAAAATAACAATAGTCTGTCTGAGAATAGGTCGTAATATATTTTTCATACCCCTACGTGATTAGAGTAGTTCACCACAAACATTTTTATAAAATTTTTGGTCAAAATTTTCATTTTAATTTTTTTATGATGTTGCATTAAAAAATACAAACAACTCTAAATTTTCACCCTTCTATCAAAAACCCATATTTTTTAATAGCCATTTTTATAATTTAAACAACGTTTGCCGGGTCAGATAGATTGATAGATAGATAGTTAGATAGATAGTGATACATCGGCAGATAGATGAATAGATAAAAAGATAGATAGATAAAAATAAATTACATGGCAGAACAACGTTTGCCGGGTCAGATAGATTGATAGATAGAAAGATAGATAGATAGAACGATAGATAGATAGAAAGATAGATAACTATCTAGATAGATAAAAATAATTTATATGGCAGAACAACGTCTGCTGGGTCAGCTAGTATATATATATATATATATATATATATTTATATATATATATATATATATATATAATATATATATATATATATATATATATATATATATATATATATACATATATATACAGGGTGATTCAATAAGAATGTCCAATCTCTGAACTGTAGATTCAAGACCTCAAAATATGATGATTCTGCTCAACATGCCTTATGCAAATATTGCTAGTTTCCGAGATACGAGGTGTTCAAAGTTTAAATTTAAATTTTGATTTTCGCAATAATTTTTTATGTTTTCACAATTTCTATTTGAAAATTGGCAATTTTACGTTTTTTGGCATGAAGGGTCATAATTTGCACTCTAATTTAACATTGCTAATAGAGGGCGATAGTAACACTTGTTTGTGTTAATTAAATCAAAGTTAACTTTTTTTAGGCTGAACTTACAACTAAAATAATGAAAAAATATTAAAAAGCGTTAAATTCTACAAAAAAAGTTACTCTTCCTTGATTCGTGTAACTCAATCGGTTATCGAGTTATTTGCTTCTAAAAAGTTCAATAAATTTAAATTTTTTCATAAAAAATTTTATTATTCCTTAAGTATGTAACAATAACAAATTTGTAAACAAAAATAAAAAACTTCAAAGCAAATGCTCAAAATGCCCACCATTTACTTCAATACACTTTAGGATCCGCTTTCGTAGTGTGACGTAATATGTTGGTATTTAATAGGTCCTTTTGAACTGCCAACCAATTTAAATGGACCTCTTTATTTAGATTTTCTTCAAGAACATTTACACGAATTACTAGAGGATATACCTATCGCTTTATGACAAAATATGTGGTTTTTGCACGACGGAGCACCACCACATTATTCTTTACAAGTTCGTGAATATTTAAACGAACAGTTTCCGCATCGATGGATTGGTCGTGGAAATGAGTTTGCTTGGCCACCAAGAGGCCCTGATTTCAATCCTTTGGATTTTTCAATTTAGTCGCAAATGAAGGCGTTAGTTTACAAAAAAAAATTACTTCTCTTCCACAACTGCGACGGAAAATAGAAGAAGCAGCGGATGTAATTAAAAATAATAGACAAGGATTATTTGATATTAAGAGATCTTTACAAAAGCGGATCCTAAAGTGTATTGAAGTAAATGGTGGGCATTTTGAGCATTTGCTTTGAAGTTTTTTATTTTTGTTTACAAATTTGTTATTGTTACATATTTAAGAAATAATAAAAATTTTTATGAAAACATTAAAATTTATTGAACTTTTTAGAAGCAAATAACTCGATAACCGATTGAGTTACACGAATCAAGGAATAGTAACTTTTTTTGTAGAATTTAACGCTTTTTAATATTTTTTTATTATTTCAGTTGTAAGTTCAGCCCAAAAAAAGTTAACTTTGATTTAATTAACACAAACAAATGTTACTAGCGCCCTCTATTAGCAATGTTAAATCAGAGTGCAAATTATGACCCTTCATGCCAAAAAACGTAAAATTGCCAATTTTCAAAGAGAAATTGTGAAAACATAAAAAATTATTGCGAAAATCAAAATTTAAATTTAAACTTTGAACACCCCGTATCTCGGAAACTAGCAATATTTGCATAATGCATGTTGCGCAGAATCATCATATTTATATATAAAATGTCTACAACAGATACCTAGTTGTAGTATGGTGTGGACCTCACCTAATGGGATTTATCAGTGCACTTACCCAGATTTCGCCAAATTTGTAGTTACCTAGTTGTAGTACTCACCCCACGATATATATATATATATATATATATATATATATATATATATATATATATATATATATATATATATATATTTATATATATATATATATATATATATATATATATATATATATATATATATAATAGCTGACCCAGCAGCCGTTGTTCTGCCATATAAATTATTTTTATTTATCTAGATAGGTATCTAGTTATCTATCTATCTATCTATCTATCTATCTATCTATCTATCTATCTATCTATCTATCTATCTATCTATCTATCTATCTATCTATCTATCTATCTATCTATCTATCTATCTATCTATCTATCTATCTATCTATCTATCTATCTATCTATCTATCTATCTATCTATCTATCTATCTATCTATCTATCTATCTATCTATCTATCTATCTATCTATCTATCTATCTATCTATCTATCTATCTATCTATCTATCTATCTATCTATCTATCTATCTATCTATCTATCTATCTATCTATCTATCTATCTATCTATCTATCTATCTATCTATCTATCTATCTATCTATCTATCTATCTATCTATCTATCTATCTATCTATCTGTCTATCTATCTATCTATCTTTCTATCTATCTATCTATCTATCTATCTATCTATCTATCTATCTATCTATCTATCTATCTATCTATCTATCTATCTATCTATCTATCTATCTATCTATCTATCTATCTATCTATCTATCTATCTATCTATCTATCTATCTATCTATCTATCTATCTATCTATCTATCTATCTATCTATCTATCTATCTATCTATCTATCTACTATCTATCTATCTATCTATCTATCTATCTATCTATCTATCTATCTATCTATCTATCTATCTATCTATCTATCTATCTATCTATCTATCTATCTATCTATCTATCTATCTATCTATCTATCTATCTATCTATCTATCTATCTATCTATCTATCTATCTATCTATCTATCTATCTATCTATCTATCTATCTATCTATCTATCTATCTATCTATCTATCTATCTATCTATCTATCTATCTATCTATCTATCTATCTATCTATCTATCTATCTATCTATCTATCTATCTATCTATCTATCTATCTATCTATCTATCTATCTATCTATCTATCTATCTATCTATCTATCTATCTATCTATCTATCTATCTATCTATCTATCTATCTATCTATCTATCTATCTATCTATCTATCTATCTATCTATCTATCTATCTATCTATCTATCTATCTATCTATCTATCTATCTATCTATCTATCTATCTATCTATCTATCTATCTATCTATCTATCTATCTATCTATCTATCTATCTATCTATCTATCTATCTATATCTATCTATCTATCTATCTATCTATCAATCTATCTGACCCGGCAAACGTTGTTCTGCCATATAAATTATTTTTATCTATCTATCTTTTTATCTGTTCATCTATCTGCCGATGTATCACTATCTATCTAACTATCTATCTATCAATCTATCTGACCCGGCAAACGTTGTTTAAATTATAAAAATGGCTATTAAAAAATATGGGTTGTTGATAGAAGGGTGAAAATTTAGAGTTGTTTGTATTTTTCAATGCAACATCATAAAAAAATTAAAATGAAAATTTTGTCCAAAAAATTTATAAAAATGTTTGAGGTGAACTACTCTAATCACGTAGGGGGATGAAAAATATATTACGACCTATTCTCAGACAGACTATTGTTATTTTCGATTGCCAACTTGCAACCCTATTGCGGATCTGTGGATAAAATTTAAAAGAATGAAAATCGCGACGGAAAAATAGGGGTTGATCATAGAAGGTAAAAAATTGAGACTTATATGAATTTTTTCATTCTTGACAAAATAAAAATAAAAATCTTGCCAAAAAAATAGAAGTTTATAATCAACAAATAAAAAATAGGGATTTATCGTAGAGGGGTGAAAATTTAGGTTTGTATGTATTTTAGAATGCTGTATCATAAAAAAAATTAACATTAACTTTTGTCTAAAAAAAAATCAAGCGGTGTACTACCCTTAATATTTAGGGCGATGAAAAATAGATGTTGGCCGATTCTCAGACCTACCCGATATGCACACAAAATTTCATGAGAATCGGTCGAGCCATTTCGGAGGAGTTTAACAAATGAAAAATAGGGGTTGATCGTAGAGGTGTGCAAATTTAGGGTTGTGTGTATTTTTGAATGCTGTATCATAAAAATATAGAACAGAAATTTGTGTTACCACCCTCAGACCTACCCTATATGCACACAAAATTTCATGAGATTCGGTCGAGCCATTTCGGAGGAGTTTAACTTCTAACACCGCGACACGAGAATCTTATATATTAGATATATTGATTTTATTGTTTCGAATAGCCACATTTTCAGACCCTCAGACAAAGGTAGATTTTTCATTGAAATTCTTATAAAAGAAATTTTTAAAAAATGCTTACAGCTTTAGAAACTGTCACAGCAACTACGATAAGTACTGAAGACAAACCACTTACCTACTATTAGAAAAGAACATATCCAGAGTCTAGAAGAGTATATTGCTAATATGTTAGATAGTGGTGATGATGATGAGGAATTTGAAAATCATATACGAAAGCTAATTTGCTAATTGAATATATGTCAGAAAAAAGATTACTGAGAGATCAAGACAAGCTAAAGTATTGGCAGATTAACAGTAAAAAGTTTGGAGGTTTCAGTCACATTGCTCGCACATATTTATCATCACCTGCATCACCTTACAAGTGAGCAATTTTTCAGCGCAGCAGGAATTGTTTATGATCCTCATCGTAACAGACTATTGGGGGATAAAGCTGCCAAGTAACGATTTCAATTACGACTTATAACTTTTTTTGAATTCCTCTAATTGTCACTGTGTTTTTAATCTAATGTTGATACTTTATGTGTCATGCAGTATTAATTTACTTAATTGAAATAATCATTTAGTTAGAATTTAAATAATTACAAATATTTTCCGTTTTTCTCAGTGATGTAACTTTCTATAATATTTGAATATTTTATTAAGTTAACGTTTTAGTTATGTTATGAAGTATTGGTATATGGTATGGATATTCACTACGATATAAAGATACCATATATTTGATTTTAAGAATTAAAAAATGATCTGAGTGGAATGTAATGGTTCTTCACCTATATATATATATATATATTTATATATATATATATATATATATATATATATATATATATATATATATATATATATAGAATTTCATCTATGTTTTATTGAAAATTAACAAGGTAAAAGATCCGTCAAGAAAAATAACGGATACAGATTTTTCTTCTCCCTCGCATATTCGCAGATACGAATACGGATATCCGGAACATCACTAATATATATATATATATATATATATATATATATATATATATATATATATATATATATATATATATATATATATAGAGAGAGAGAGAGAGAGAAATGAAAGTCTCTTTATTTGTACGCTCTATTAGTACAAATAAAGAGCCTTACATTTATCTCTCGTAGTGCTGTTTTCCCCTATAGCTTTTCATAAATCTTCATTCTGAAGCCAGTAATATATGTCATATTTTCAAATTCTTACATCGTTTCCGTGCGTACATGGACAATCGATTTTCAAAATATTGCATTTCTTGAAAAGATTCAGGTAGCATAAAATAGTATATATAAGACATAGAGAATTATGGAGAAAATTTGAACTTTCAATAACGAAAAAAAACTTTAGTTATCGGATAAACATTAAACTTACCTTTTCAAATTTTCAAGCGTTTCATCCAAAAATGTAATATGTTCTTTAATATTATAAAGTTTCTGCTCAATGATTCCTTCATTTTTATTATATTTCATCTCCCTTTCCTCCAACAATTTGAAATAGTTATCCAGGTCGATATCTGTGATTTCATCGAGAAGTTTGGTTATTCCTTCAATCAATTCTGATGCTCTATTCAACTTTTCTTTGGAATATTCAATATTATCCATTATCATTTTGTATCTATTTTTCAAAACTGATATGGTTTTATTAATATCGTGGTACTTGATAAGATTCTCTTTATTTTTCAATTTTATTTGCTTCGCTTCCTTTCTGACAAAATTCGAAAGGTTTTTCAAATCCTCGAATCTCATCTTTAAATCATCTACGTATTTAGTTATGTTACTCGTATCGAATTCGTTGGACTTGTAAATATCCTGTACAGTATTGAAAATCTCATCACATTTTTGAAAAAGCATAGTATAGTCTTCGATACTTTTCATTGATTTAGCTTTAGCATCCATTTTCTTCAATAATTGTTTCGCCATTTCTAACGAATTTTTCAAATTTAAATGTGATATTCCAAATTTGTTTATATCGGATATGAATTTGTTCAATCTATTGCGTAATACCGTTAAGTCTGCGGTCACTTTTTCCGACCCATTTCTGAGATGCTGTATTTTGTCTATATGATTCGACAACTGATTACTCTTTTTCTTTAATGCACTGTAAAGATTATTCGCCTTATCTTCATACTTTCTTAGGCTTTCAACGCTCTGAGATATTGTTTGCATCTGATTGTCAGTTCTAGCGTATCGCTCCTTCAACAGATCATATCGATCTTCAATTGCGTCCAGATATTTCCAAGGACCTTGTATGCCATCTTCAAATGAAGCAATTGTATCATTCAACTGATTTGATAAGTCGTCTACGGCATTGAAAAGTATTTGAGTACACTCGTCGCAAGCTGTAAAAATTAATTTTCAATTCAAATATTTTATACATATACTAACTATTCGAGTTTGTTCCACATTTATTTTAAATCTGTTGAATAATATGAAAACTTTTGATGTACCTAACTATTCATTTTCATTTATAAATGGACTGATATATATATATATATATATATATATATATATATATATATATTTATCGAATTGCATAGAATTAAGTGAAAGAGCCAGAGAGGAAGTATTGGATCAGTGGGTTGGTAGTTTAGTGAGAGTGTGAGTGAGACTAAAGGCGAACGAGTAAATAAGTGGGTAGATAAGTAAACGAATCAATTTATTTTTGATGTACTTGATAGGTAATAGTATCAAAATACGTATATAAGATAGAATTTGAAGAAAAATATAACTTATAAATTTATAGAACAGTAACTTCATAATTATAATGAATTGCAAATAGAACACATATGAATATTGGAAGAAGCGGAAGTAAATGGAAATTTATACAGAAGTAACCATTTTAATAGCAAAACACTCGATCGATTTTTTTTCTTTTGGTTCAAGATTATTACCCATTCTTTCCCATTTTCTCTTGTTTCGAAAATTTAATTGAGATCAAGCAAATAAAATTCCCTGAAGTAAAAACTTGAAAGCGTAAGTATAAATGAGCAGGCTATGTAGATGAACGCCTAAAACCTTTGTGGTTTGATCACCATTGAGTGAGGTAAAGATATTGCTGGTAAACATACTAAGAGTAACTGAGATTGAATTCTCCCACATCACTTGGTGAAAGATCATAAAGAATAAAGTTTAAACTTTAAAATAAAACACACTTGGCTTAAGTTTCACTATATAAAAATAATTAGATACTGTATTTAGCAGTAAAGGATAGTCGACAGTATCACACTGTTTTATAAAACAGACAATAGCAAAGGTGATACCTGAAAATCAATTTGTTCGTTCACAAAAGGTAATTTACTGTTATGGGCGGAACTTATTTCGAGAATTTCAAGAAGGTCAAGGCGCTTTCCTTTATTACCTGAATGCAACAATTGGATTTTGTTGAAATCCAGGAAATGATTAAATTTTATACAATGTTCGGAGAAGCCAGTGGTATTTTTATTTTGTAAAATTGACTTTTTATGTTCATCAACACGAATGTTTATATTCCGAATGTTTATATTCCGTCCTGTTTGTCCAATATAGAAAGCAGAACATTCGTCGCAAAATATTCCGTAAACACCACTGTTTTCTCCGATGTTAGATTTTTCTTTATTATTGACTAAGAATGATTTCAAGCTTCTTTTATTTGTACCAATTATTTTAACGTTATTAACATTATTTTTCGATAGTCTGTTACAAATTGTATGTGTGTTTTATTTTAAAGTTTAAACTTTATTCTTTATGATGTTTCAGATTAAGAATACATTAATTGGAAAAATTGAAATTCAATGCACTGTTTTCTTGTTGAAATTATGAAGCTTTTTGAAACATAATAAATTGAACATTTCCTCAAACAAATATTTCTTACATAAACAGAATATCGGAAACTCTTGATCACACTGAGTTGTTTTCAACTATTTTATGAATAATAATTTTTCGTAATGTAGGTACATCAATATTTTCAAAGGATTCAGGAAGTCCTAAAATACATATAATCTTGAAATATTTTAACTAAACTCACGAGTGCATATTCCATCACGTATATATTTTCTAGCAGCCTTACACTCATCGCATCTAATTCCTGTAAAGTTTGGATGGCACTGACAACGTCCGGTAGCTTTATCACAATTTCCGGTAATACTTCCGTGGGAGTTGCAGTTACATTTCTTACAAGAACCAAGAGGATCTTGCGGCTTGCCAAAGTAGCCATCTTCACATTTATTACATTTCTTTCCCGTATACCCTATAAAAAATAGTCAGTATACAAATTTCCTTTTAACTAATTGAGTTCATCATATAAAAAACTATGTTATTTCCTTGTTGAAAATCAGTTTCAGTTGGACAAGTTCATTTCGCTATTTCTTTTTATTTTAAGAGATATTTAAATCCCAAGTATTTTATGCAGGATAATAATTATACATTGGTGAAAAATTAATTAAATGGATTATCACATTGACTTTTGCCAAGCGTTTTGAATGAAAGTTTTTTTTGTTGAAAGAAATTAAACATTTTATATATTTTCTCATTTTAGGCTGTTATTAATTTAAAGGTAGGTACATATATGTTAAAATGCAAAAACTTTTGAGTAGGTAATTCAAAATTTTTTGAGATCGAAAAGTGTATGTATATTCCAAAAGAAATCTATAAGTTCATCATATAGACACAGAGGCTATTATGCTTCGAATTGAAAAAGAACATGTCTGTTTTTTTGGAAAAGGGGTTATAGAGTAACTGTTGTGTCCAATTATTCTTCGTTTGGACGTAGTAAGTAGATGGTGAATATTTTGTGATGTTTACATCTTTTTCTTCATTATTGAATCACATAATAAAACACTTTTTATAGTTTTTATCATTTTAAGTCATTTCTGTCATTATTTTTAATCAAAATTACGCTATATTATATAAATTAACATCATCAAAGAAATGGTGAAACGACAGTATCTTTGGTACATAAAAAAAAATATATATCTGAAATTGAAAATGATTATTTTTTGATTCACAACATGAGAAGTTTTGGAATATACATCACAATAAAATTTTCATGCAAAGGAACTAATATCAATTCTCAACTTCATGTAAGCTGAATTACACTTACCTTCTTTACAATGGCAAACGAAGTGATTCATTTTTGAGTTTGTTGTGCAATTTTTGGCGAAATTTTGTTTTTCTGTTGGACACAAGCATGGTAAACAATCATTATTTAAAGTTCTGTAGAATCCTTCTCCGCAGTATTCACAATGAGGACCTGTAGTGTAGTTTCCGCATTTCTGAAAAAAGCAATGTATAGGAAATACAGAAGAAAATTAAAACAATTTGCGTTTATATGATCTAACAAAAATAATTCTTCAATAATATTTCAAAATTTTTCGAACAAAGAAGTTTTCGATAGGAGTTGAGGAAAAGCGTTATGCCACCTCCATGAGACTTTCTCTCTCTCTGTCTATGTGCGTGTGAGTTTCGAGATTCGAGCAGACGAGCATTGTGCACTGAAGTTTATATATTCTTAATATTGAACGAGTGAATATTTCTCATTTGTTATTTGTTTTTGTTTTCAATCATACGTAGGTTATATTATATTGTCTCATTGAAATTTTGCAGTGAAGATACGATAAATCGAAACTGCTTCAAGAATGTGTAATTCAAACTCAGAAAAGCAAGTTAATGAAATAGTATATCTCGAGACTAGTATTCACTGTTAACATACGTTTAATGTACTTTTGAGTGTTCACTATTAGCAGAAACCTATGCTCAATGTCAGAAAGAATATCGGAACAGATAAAAATCACACACAACATAGTGCGAAAAAAATTTGAAAGAAACTTTTTTACTGACGGGGTTCCTCAACCGCACACGTTTTTTTATATAAAATGCAATAATCTTTGAATATAATTTTTTGTTTCCTTCATTTACTACCACCTTGTTTAAAACTTTCTTGAGTGCTTATTTGTGACACTCCTTAGTGAGAAACCTTTCAGCAAATGGTAAATTTAACCTCGCACCTCATGCGTTATATTATGTTAATAACGAGAAATCACCTCAAATTTAATAAAAATCTGATTCGAAAGGTTTCACGGAAAAGTTTACTTTGTACTAAATTGCTTCCACAAAGCGCTGCGTTAACTGAATAAACTGGAAAATTTTGAGTTACAGTACTAAACTTAGTGAAAGCAAAAGCAAACATATAATGTTGATGTCCAGCTACATTCTGCATTGTTAGTTCGAACATGCAGTAAAATTATTAGGAGTTTATTTACCTACCAAGCAATGTCCGGACTGAGCATCACAGGTATTCGATAATCCATTGCAAGCACACTCCCTTGAGACTCCAATAATTCTATCAACCCAAGTTTGCGAAGAGTCGTGAGAAGGCAGTCTGTACCTGTAGTATCCATGGTTAGGATCTTGACAAGATAGGGACCCATATTCCTTCGGACACTCACATTTCTCTATGGTTTTCGCTCTCTGAGCTGTTTGTATCATCACGGCTTTGTCAAGTAGCACTTCACTGGATTGAAAAATTTGATCATTTTTTAATGTTTCGTGAATTGTTCGAAGCTATCATTGTTAATGAAAGTTAATGAGTATATATTGGCTCACTGTTTCATAAATACATTTTAAAAATTAACAAAAAATGTTGAGAACTTTTTGTTAATTTTCAATATATATTTATGAAACAGTAAGCCAAGTGTTTGATTTGAATTATTAATATATATATATATATATATATATATATATATATATATATATATATATATATATATATATATATATATATATATATATATATATATATATATATATATACAGGGCTTTTCAAATTCGAGTCTATGCAGGGGGATTTCGATAACGGTAAGAGATAAAGGGTTTGTTATATGGGGACAAAGTAGCGTCTGACCTAGCTTCTTTAGTTCTGGAGTTATACAGGAAAAATCGAAAATTTCGAGATTCTTCTCTTGCCAATATCTTTTTATTTTACGAAGATTTTTTAAAAATTTTACTCCTCTTCCACGGCAACTTTTTGTAGCCTTTCCAAATATCTGAATGAAATGTATATACAGGGTATCGTACACATTGGGCCCCCCTCAACTTTTCACTCTCAAATACGGAACTTTATTTTTTATTGCATTTTTTCAAATGCCAAGAGTCATGTTTCATATTGGCTTTATATTTTTATCTAAATCATAAAGTACTCGTATTTTGGAAATATTGAACTAATACTAAGCATTCTATACCATATTCTATATTTTTTTAAAAATTACAGCTCTAATTTGAAAAAAATGTTGAAATTTTACTGGTAATAGTTCAATATTTCCAAAACAACCTGTTATTCAGATGAAAATGCTACGAAAATATGAAACATGACTCTTGGCATTCAAAAAAGCAATGAAACTTACAGTTTATACGATACACCTACAAAAAGGAACAATGGCAAAGTGACAATATGTTAAAAAAAAATCGTAAAATAAAAAAATATGGACAAAAAAAGAATTTCGAAATTTTCGATTTTTCCTGTATAATTCCAGAACTAAAGAAGCTAGATCAGATTCTTTTCATACATATAATTGACCTCTGAAATATACCACTTTGTCCCCATTTAACCATCCTTCTATCTCTTACAGTTATCGAAATCCCCATGCATAGACTCGAATTTGAAGAGCCCTGTATATACATATACACACACACGTTGTATTGCGTTGCAACGAATGTACAAAAGTTGTTTAATATGTCGGTAAATTAAATCCGAGGAAAAAATTTTCGAACGAATTTTAATTAGTTAGATTTTCAGTATGAAACATATGAAACAGTTTTAAAATCTTTGTTCGTCATTTTTTCGAACATTTTGTAACACTTAAAGTGTCATTTCACACCAGCATCGCTAATATTTTCCACTAATAATAATGCAGGCTATGATTTGAAAATTATTTATATAAGTATAATTATTATTTCTGTTCGTTATTTCATAAGTGTTTTATATTTGAATATTGTAATTTATTTTCGGTGTACTACTGCAGAATAATAACTGCCCAACAGTGAATAGATACGTTAACTGTTAGACAGATCATTTTAGATGTTTAACATTCAGCTTTGGTATGTGGCTTTTGGGGATATTTTTGTGAATGCTACGAGATAGGAAGTGCTCACGATTTTACAAATTTGAAATAATATCATCATTCCGTAGCAGCTGCAGTCGGCGCTTGTTCAATAGCATATTAACGAGCACAGCTAATATCAATATTTTCAAAATTTTTGAAAAAAGCTGCTGTCAACCGTTCGTACTGCTGACCTTAATTTTGAATAGCATGACTCATTGACTGATACTTTATGATATAGATTGAATGTTAAAAAGGAAATCCCTTTAATTAGTCCTCGAATTTTAATTATTAATCAATCGCTCTCTTTGAATAGTAATATAAAATACACTTCAAAAAGAATCACCCGTACCCAATATTTTCAACTGATGATGTTTTGATGGCAATGTTCGAAACGTTTTGCAGAATCACCATAAGGCATTTCCTATTCAATTTTCTATTACAATCCGGAAGTAATTTGTCAGAGGTTCGGAATATTCTCCAGTTGAGTTCATCTAATCTAACGTCATCTCTAAAGGTAGATTCAACAGTGACGTTATTTCCAGTAAGACGAACGAAAAATTCCGCCGAGGCAGAAGGACTTATTATCCTCAAAAAGCCACCATAAGATAGGGTCAAGTCGCCTGTGAATTTCATGGGTAGATTGATACAGGGAACAGAAAACAACTGAAATAAGATAAATATGCTTGAATTAGAATTAAGTAAATATTATTAAACTTTCACAATTGAATGAATTAATTATATGTTTTGTCATATCAGAAACTTATTTTACTCAGATGATGTTAAAATTATACTTGGATTGAAGTTCACGGAAGACTTATGAAACAGTATGAATATTAAAGAGTTTTCGTCTTCATGATAACTCACGAATGATAAATAGATGGGAAAGAGAAAAATTATGTTTGCTTGATATGAAAACAATTTGATATATAGAAACGTGAAATTCAACTGAACAATTAGAAATTTCAGAAATATTAAATCATATTGCTCAGCACCTTCCATGAATTAATGAATCAAAACCAGGAAAGATACTAAATATCTCGGATTTAAATTAAAGTCTTTTAAAAGAAATTAAATTATCTAAATAGGTTTCACTAATATTGAAAAGAAAGAAGATTATACGTACGCAGTTTTCCTTTGAGTGTTGTAGTTTGTCTGTGTGAATTTGATCCCAAGTATAATCCACTGCGGTACATGTGGAGCTCCTTCCAAAACAGAAACAGTTTGTACACCCATCAGGGTTAATTTTGTCCAGGCCAAAAGTACCAGGTTTACAAGTATCGCAGTTGACTCCCTCCACGTTTTCCTGAATCAAATATTCATAATTTTACTACTAAAAAAAATCAAAGAAAAATAACAAAATCATCGTAGGCAATAAATAGGATCAAAAATGACGAGGAATTATAGGAAAGTTGTACATTATTCGAAAAAATTGAAATAAGGTCATAAATGATGGAACTAATATACAACATTTGAGTACAATATATACAGATTTAATAAGTCAAAACACAATAATCAGTCCAACAAACTTTAGCAAAAACAACCCAAATTCTTCGGTAACATCCATTCCACTAACCACACCATTCTGCACTAGAACAACTTCAAATACAGATAACATTTTTTTAACACCATCCACATCTTCAAAATAGCTAACCAATCATCATTCCCTTCCACAACATTCATTTTTCTGGAATAGGTGTTTCCATTAGAATTACGCAACACAGAAGTGATTGCAAGATAAAAAAAAGATCATGTGTTCTTACAGATCATCATTTAAAAACAGGACATAATTTTAAATTCGAAGATGTAAGGATTTTAGACGAAAATCATAATTACAGAAATCGTCTCTTTCTTGAAATGTACCATATTGTGAAAACACAAAATGCAATAAACTATATACGGATACAAATCAACTTAGTGGCATTCACTGTGATATTCTAGATAAAGTTTAACTCCTTGCTGTTTCGTACGGGGTCATTCGTTTTTGTGTTCTCATCTGTGATAGTCGATGTTTATTATTTTAATATATGTGTGTAAATAATCATTATACATATTTTATTGTTACATTATACTAAGTAGCTTCTCCTGAAGAAGACATAAAATAAATGGAGAAATATCGAGAATAATTGAGATTTCACTCTACACTGACCGCTTCCCGATACAATTGCTTGAATGTTGATTTGTTACGGTCGAGAATATATCCAATATCATTATGCATATATATATATATATATATATATATATATATATATATATATATATATATATATATATATATATATATATATACACTGCGCCGCAAATTTAACGCATAGCTCAAATATTCCCTTTTTTTTTGACTATGAATATTTTCTCAGGCGATGATCCGATTTGAATAATTTTTTTACAAAATTGTAGCTCCGTTCTTTGAGAAAATGCAGTAGTTACAAGACAATCAAAAAATGCAATAAACCTATTGTACAGGATATTTAAATAGTGACATGCTTTCTCCGTCCAAGTTTAAATCCTTCTACGGGCAATAGCAGAAAAAAGTATACGGTGTTACAATCGCATGTCTTCTGAATAATTTGTTTTTTTAATCGCCTTTTTATCTTGAGCCATTGGACAGATTTTCATATTTTTATGACCGCTCACATCTTTCTTACGAAATTTTTTAAAACATTCTTGTCAATTTTTGTAGAAGACTGTGCAAACAAAATTTCATTAAAACTTGACAAATTCATTTATTTGTTTATTTTGGATTGATTCAACCGATAAATGACGTAAATTAATAAACATAATGCAAAATGGTTTGTAAAAACAATTTACATATTTATTAAATAAAAAACACTTGACGCACGTTTCGGTGAAAATTCACCGTAATATGGAAAGACATACGAAACCAAATGGACACAGTGGTCTACTTGTAAAGAAATTTTGTATGCACAGCCTTCTTCGCAAATTAACAAAAAAGTTTTTAAACATTTCGTGCGATGAATGTGAGCTATCATAAAAACATGATTATCTCTCGAACGGCTCAAGATAAACAGACTATTAAAAAAACGACTTATTCAGAAGACATGAGGCCTGAGCTACCTGATATTTCCCGCAGAAGGATTTAAACTTTGACGAAGAAAACATATCACTATTTAATCACCCTGTATAATGAGTTTATCCATTTTTTTGATTATCTTATAACTATTGAATCTTTTCAAAGAACGGAGCTATAATTTTTCAAAAAAATTATTCAAATCGGATCATCGGCTGAGAAAATATGCACAGTCACAACTTAGGGAATATTTAAGCTATGCGTTGAATTTGCGGCGCAGTGTATATATATATATATATATATATATATATATATAATGAACAAAACTAAATTTGAATTTACTACGTTTATTATCACAAAATATTTAGAAAAATATAACACTGCGATTGCAATTTCGGTCACTAGACCATCATCGGGCAGATTGAGTTAAGAAGTTCTTAACTCAATCTGCCCGATGATGGTCTACTGACCGAAATTGCAATCGCAGTGTTATATTTTTCTAAATATTTTGTGATAATAAACGTAGTAAATTCAAATTTAGTTTTGTTCATCATGTTAAATTATCACGTAGTAACGACGGATTCCATCAACTATATTATATATATATATATATATATATATATATATATATTTTATATATATATATATATATATATATATATATATATATATATATATATATATATATATATATATATATATATATATATATATATATATATATATATATATATATATATATATACATATTTATTCGAATTGTTGTTGCCTGTGATTTATTTTTAATCTCTTGATAATTATTAGCAATAACAGGCTGGTTGAATCTTAAAAAACTCGATTTAATTAATAAGTTGACGTTTCATTACGATATTGGTAATTGAAATTTCTTTGACATTTATTGATTCGAAAAATTTTTTGAAAAGACAAGGCTGCTTTGTCTTGCTAATTATTTATTATATGCTATTCAGTCTAATATTAACATTCAAAATAGTTATCATTAGATGGTAAGGGAAACCAAAGAAACCTTTACCTACGTAATGTTTGAAAATAAAAATAATAGGGTACTATTTATCTAACAACAAAGAAATTACTCATGGGAAAACATTAAAGATGTGGAGTAGAATTATCGGTATAGTACGTTTATATGGAAGCAGCCGTTGACACGTGTTTCGGACTCTTTGGTCCTCATCAGAACGGCGTAGCTCAGTATCTAATGATAACTATTTTGAATGTTAATATTAGACTGAATAGCATATAATAAATAATTAGCAAGACAAAGGAGCCTTGTCTTTTCAAAAATTTTTTCGAATCAATAAATGTCAAAGAAATTTCAATTACCAATATCGTAATGAAACGTCAACTTATTAATTAAATCGAGTTTTTTAAGATTCAACCAGCCTCTTATTGCTAATAATTATCAAGAGATTATATATATATATATATATATATATATATATATATATATATATATATATATATATATATATATATATGTGAAAAACTTGGTTCACGGAATGAACCGCGTGAAAAATTTGAAAAGATTTCTCAAATCTTTCACGCGGTTCATTCCGTGAACCAAGTTTTTCAAATACTTCCGACCGCGGAAATCTTTCTGAACATATATATATATATATATATATATATATATATATATATATATATATATATATATATATATATATATATATGTGATAATTTTTGAAACCTTTTTTGGGGATGTGGCTTAGATAAAGTAGATGTCACTTTTTTTTTTCTATATAATCATTTAATTTCTTCCAACGTTTCGGCTTCGTGGAGCCTTTTTCAAGGACTACAATGGAGAGAAAGAAAAAATTATTGTCACCAATGTCACAGTTGAAAGTTACATTCAGTCGATAATTTAAAAAACACTGATAGAAACACAAAAAACCAACCTCATAAATATCACAGAAAAATATTTACCTAGCTTAATTTTTCTCGGAGACACCGGACACTCACTTCATTAAAACACGTATACACAGATTTGAATGAATTGATATCTACGATCGTTTACTTATTCCAATATGTTTTATATACGTGTATGGCGTGCAGATGATATTAAATCGCCGAAATTCGCTTGATTGCTCGGTGGCCTGGACGTTTTAAGAAATATGAAATAACAATCAATATATGGGTAGCCAACATTTAAGAAAGACAGACGAAAATTCATAATTTAAGGGAAATTAAAATCTTCTTTTTTTTTTTTTATATTTTTTATAGAATATTGTGGTATATTTTGCTCAAATTTTTGATATCTGTTTTCTCGTTTATAGCACGATTATTCCTTTTTATATATATCATTTCAAGGATTTCCCGTTTTCTCTTGTTGGTTTCTCTGTGTAGTATTTTGGTATTCTCAATTTGGAACTCATGTTTATATTTCGCTTTATGGTTTGAAAGGGCTGTTATATTTTTTTTATCATATTTATGTCCGTTTACAGGGTTTGCCAAATATTGGCTCGATTGTCCGATATATACAGCATCACAGTTTGAACACGGAATCTCATATACAGTATGTGTTGTTTTATTAACAGGCGTTCTTGTTTTTAATTTGGAGTAGTTTCTTTTAAACGTGTTTTGAGTTTTATGCCCAATTTTTATGTTTTTGGGTTCCAGTACCCTCTGTATACTCTCTGACAGTCCATATATGTACGGAAACGACGTGAAATTCTGTCTATCGCGAATCTCACCCTCGCCTCCCTCAGTGAATTTCTTCATTCGACCAACAAAAATTTTATTTACCATGTTGCAGGGATAATTGTTTTGTTTTAGAACTTCTTTTGCCTTTTTTATTGCGTCAGTTCTGAATTTTTGATCTGTAAGTTTAATCGCCCTGTCAGCTAGACCAATTACTACAGTTTTTTTCTGGTTATGTGGATGATTTGAAAGGTAGTTTAGATATCTACCAGACCACGTTGGTTTTGTATACCATCTAGTAAGTATTTTGTTGGCTTCATCATGTAAGAGAGTCATGTCTAAGAAATTAATACTTTGGTTTTCTTCTACTTCTATAGTGAATTTTATCTTATTGTGATAGCTGTGGCAAATATCCAAAATGTACTGTTCCCTGCCTTTTGGAATGGCTGTGAGGCAATCATCAACATATCTAAAAAAGAAGGGCAACTCGAAATTTAGTTTTGGCAGTACCGTGTCTTCTAAATCTTCAAGTACCAATTGCGCGATAACGATATATATATATATATATATATATATATATATATATATATATATATATATATATATATATATTTATATATATATATAAATAATATATATATATATTTATATATATATATATATATATATATATATATATATATTTTTTATTATATATATATATATATATATATATATATATATATATATATATGTAAATATATATATATATATATATATACATATATATATATATATATATATATATATATATATATATATATATATATATATATATATACTGACATTAATATTTTATCTGGTTCGTATGGATTGTAAATATTTCATGAAAACTTTCCGCCGGCCTTTATTCAACTGACAAATTGGGAAATATTTGCTTATTTTGAGATAAAATTTGAATAGTCAAACTGGAACTCAAACCTTCGTCAGTGTAGAAGATGATAATTACGGCATGAAGTAAAATTAAATTTTACTCACCTTGCATCTGCAATGTCCATTTTCGTCACATCTAATGATTCCATTCACGAATTCGCGGTCCAAAGTTCCGCTTGGGCTGCAGGTACACTGTTTGCAGTTTGGATATCCGTAATAACCGAAACTGCACGAATTGCACTTTTCGCCCTCGTACCCTTTTTTGCACTCGCAATTTCCAGAATTTACGTCACATTGTGATTTGACGCTTCCGGTATTCGAGCAGGAGCAATTCTAAAAATAATGAAGTATTGTACATTGGCTATATTATTTTTACGGTATATGCATACAACAAAATTTAATTCTCGCTAATTGGTGAATAGTCAACGTTTTTTATTTCAACTGTAATTACTCAAATAATCACCATGAGACTGTGAATAATTACATACCAACAAAAGTGATAAAAATCATGGCAAGAATTATTGATTTATATGTTCTAATATATATATATATATATATATATATATATATATATATATATATATATATATTATATATATATATTTATATATATATATATATATTTTCTATATATATATATATATATATATATATATATATATATATATATATATATATATATATATATATATATATATATATATATATATATATATATATATATAAATAAGATAAATAAATAAATTTTGATATATTTAGTTGATGGAATCCGTCGTTAGCGTTACTACGTGATAATTTAACATGACAGAAACTAAATTTGAATTTACTACGTTTATTATCACAAAAATACTTTGAAAATATAACACTGTGATTGCAATTTCGGTCACAAGACCATCATCGGGCAGATTGAGTTGAGAACTCAATACATTAATTATAGATTTGCGCTTACGGGTGGGAAAGAATTATTGCAGGTACCTAAATAGACAAGAGGAACACATTTCAAGAAGGGCTAATAGAAGCGGATTTCTCAAATTGGTACAATAAATTTTTTTTAGAAAAATCGTTATTGTTTGAATACACTAAATATAGGAGAATATATCGAGTCAATCTGGTCGTCCAGTAAGATATCTTTTGCATTATGATTGAGTTTAAAAATTTCTAATGATTCTAAGTAAGTAAGTTTGGTTCCTTTCGGTAATTTGTGCATAATTTGAAAATTATTTATTTGTGGAAATGGGTGGTGGTTTTCACGGCAATGATTTGAAAACGTTGCATCCGTTTTATTTTTCAAAACAGATTTTGGTGTTCTTCAAATCTTGTCTTGAACGATCGACCAGTCTGACCTATATAAACTCCTTTACATACAGGACAAATCAACTTATAAACTCCTGAAATTCAAAATTTGAAAGTTTTGATCTGTTTTAAAAAATAAAACGGATTCAACGTTTTCAAATCATTGTCGTGAAAACCACCACCCATTTATATTTATAAAAAGGTCAAAACTTTCAAATTTTGAAGTTCAGGAGTTTATAAGTTGATTTGTCCTGTATGTAAAGGAGTTTATATAGGTCAGACTGGTCGATCGTTCAAGACAAGATTTGAAGAACACCAAAATCTGTTTTGAAAAATAAAACGAATTCAACGTTTTCGAATCATTGCCGTGAAATCCACCACCTATTTCCAGAAATAGATAATTTTCAAATTATGCACAAATTACCGAATGGAACCAAACTTACTTACTTAGAATCATTAGAAATTTTTAAACTCAATCATAATGCAGAAGATATCTTACTGAACGACCTGATTGACTTGATATATTCTCCTATATTTAGTGTATTCTAACAATAACGATTTTTGTAAGAAAATTTTATTGTACCAATTTGGGAAATCCACTTCTATTAGCCCTTCTTGAAATGTGTTCCTCTTGTCTATTTAGGTACCTGCAATAATTCTTTCCCACCCGTAAGCGCAAATCTATAATTATGTATTCAGTTCTTACGAGGGTCGTTCAATAAGTCCTTAGAAAAAGATAGGAAAACACTGTTTTTTAGGGTAAATATTTTTTATTTCTCAACATAGTCTCCTTTCAGCTCTACACACTTTTCCAAACGTTTTTCCAAAATTTTTATGCCGTCCAAAAAATAGGATTTCGGAAGTTCTGCAAAATACTCATTTGTTTGAGCAATGATGTCCTCGTTGGAAGTGAACCGTCGTCCGCCAAGCCATTTCTTCAGATTGGGAAACAGGAAATAGTGACTTGGGGCCAGATCTGGTGAATAAGCAGGATGCTGCAACATTTTCATCTTCAATTCCACAATTTTGGCAATGGAAACAGCACAGGTGTGCACACGCGCATTGTCCTGATGCAAGAGGATTTTTTTCTTCTTCAAATGCGGACGTTTCTCTTCGATTTCCTCGCTCAACCGTTGCAATAACGACGCGTAATACGGCCCTGTTATCGTTTTTCCTTTTTCCAAGTAGTCGATGAAAATGATGCCCTGCGTATCCCAAAAGACTGTGGCCATCACCTTGCCGGCCGATGCCACTGTTTTCGCCTTCTTTGGAGCCCGTTCACCCTTGAAAATCCACTGTGATGACTGTCTCTTCGTTTCTGGAGTATAGTAGTGGATCCAGGTTTCGTCCACAGTTACATATCGACGAAGGAATTCGGCAGGATTGCGACGGAAGAGCGCCAACATGACCTCAGAGTCGACCACACGATTGCGCTTATTCTCCTCTGAGAGCAAACGCGGCACCCATCTTGCCGAAATTTTTTTCACAGACAATTTTTCATGCAAAATTGAAGCGACTGTACCTTGTGATATGCCTGTGGATTCAACTAATTCGCGCACTTTAATTCGTCGATCGCTCAAAATCAGGTCGTGGATTTCATTGATGATTTTAGGAGTAGACACCTCCACTGGGCGTCCCGGACGATGTTCATCTTTTGTGGATGAACGGCCACGTTTAAATTCATTCACCCAATTGTAGACTGTCGCAAACACAGGTGCAGATGTGCCATGAACTGCATCCAACTCGGCTTTGATTTCTTTCGGTGTTAAGCCTTTCAAATGGAAATGTTTGATGACAGCCCGGAACTCGCTTTTCTCCATTGTTATGTATAAACAAATGTTGTTGACTTTAATCGACGATAGAAATTGACCTACGTCATGGATCGAGCTGAAATTTTGACAGCTTTCCTATCGATAGTGCTGCTAACGGAAAAAAAATCTTTACCGATACTACGAGCGCCATCTCTTGGATTTTCTAAGGACTTATTGAACGACCCTCGTAACTCAATCTGCCCGATCATGGTCTAGTGACCGAAATTGCAATCACAGTGTTATATTTTTCAAAGTATTTTTGTGATAATAAACGTAATAAATTCAAATTTAGTTTTTCTCTATTTAATATATTTATATCAACTAGGGTATAGATATATATAAAGATGGGCCATCAATGGTTTCTTTTTGGAATTGCCATTAAAACTACACCGTTGAATATTTTCAAAGGATTGTTGCTTACGGAGGATAAAAAAGGATGATTCAAAAATAAATGGTTCAGTTGCTTGTGGAATGTTATTCTACAATCGTGTCGTTTGAACAGAGAGAATATATGAAAATCAAATTGAAATACGAAACAAGAACTATTCTCTGATTGATTAAAAAGTTGTACAGGTGCATGAGATAATACGAGGTATTTATTTCAAATTAAACAGAGCATTCTTTTATGTTTCATTATGTGGGTGTCATAGTGAGATTCTAGCTTGATTTTTGGTAATATTTCAAAATATTTGCCATTGTAGCATTGTAATCTATGAATAAATCTCTTCATGTGTTGACTTAAAGCAAATAATAACTATATAGGTGCCGGTTTATTTTTATGATGAATTTTATGAATGAGGGCTTACCAAAAATATCATATAAATTATTTATTCTCTTTATATTAGTATTTCGGAAAACACAGCAAAATTGATTTGCACACGTCCAGAAAGGCTACTGAACTTCAATATTTGGAGTGTTTATAATTAACAGAATAACCACCAAGGAAGTAATAAAAATGAAATGAGTAAACAAAATCCAGATTATTTATGCATCATAATTACTTTTCTATATTCGGAATACTACTAAATACTTCTTTTTAATTTGAAATCTTGACTTTTTTCAGTGCAAAATATGAATTGAATGAATCGGAAAATCACAGTTGGTGAATATATGTCAATTAATGTCCTTAATTTTTTCATCGATAATCTTTTGGACTTTTCTCATACTTATTACTTACCTTGCATCCAAGATCTGCTACATATCCCCAAGAGTTCATGGAACATTTTTCACAAGCATACCCTATAGTCAGTGGTGGACAAATACATTTACCATTATGGGGATCGCAAATATGTCCTTCTTTGTCACAAGGATCACATTCTGAAATTGAGATGTTATGTGTCAGGTAGTTATTTCCTAAATTATTATCCTTTATAGTCCATTCGACTGAACTAATAAAATTCCCTTGATATATTAAATATTTTCGAAATATTATTCTAAATATTTAATGACATATTTGAAGTCATTACATAAATCGAAATAGCTTCGATTCTTATACGAAATCATCTTTTGTTTTTTCAACTGAAACTGCAGTTTTCAGCTGTTTTTGAATCCTAGCTTCAATATTATTTTATTTAAAGAACCTCTTCAACTCAAAATTTCTAGACAAACATGAATGAAGAAATTGTGAAATATACTTATCGCTCGATGTCGAATATATATATAGATATATATATATATATATATATATATATATATATATACAGTGTGTCCACTATAAGAACTTAACACTCGTGAAAAATCGTTATTATTTGATCGATTTTGAAAATGTTTTTTTTGTTGGAAAGGTATATGAAATGTCCATATAATAAGGGAGTGATTTTACTTTTTGGCTGTTATCGTGGTCAACTGCGATCAATTTTACTGACCCATATTTCAAAAAGTACTAAAAGGGATTTTTTTTCTTAAAAAATAATTAAGGTTCATAAATCAGGATCACTTGAAACACACCTGTACCAATTTTTGTCATCATAGTATACAGGGTATCGGAAAAACGAAAAATTATTTTTTTTTAATGTCTCAAAAAAATTAACTCTTGTAGTATTTTTGAGAATAAGCAATTATGGTTTCTTATTGAAGACTACTTTATACATATCTGTACCGAAATTCATGATTTTGAATGTAACTCTCTGAACAGGGAGCCCGAGAAAAAATAACATAAAAATGATGATAAATCATTCTTATATTATTTATAATTATGTATATAAGTTATTCTCAGTAAATATCGTAGTAAAAATCATTTTATACAAAAATCAAGACAGGTAATTTTGTATTTATTTAGCGTACGGCTACATCATAACACGAAATGGTGTAATTTTTCTTGAATCCTTTGTTGAGTCATACCCATAGGAACACTTCATTTGTATCTGGCGGGATGTTTGGCCCATACGATCGGTCTGGCTGCTTGCATAAGTTATTGAAATAGTTCCCTTAGTATCATATATAAAAATCAAGACTAAGAAAATAAGAAAAGTTAGTTGAGTTTTTTCCATCTTTAGCACCTGATACCTGGAAATTGGCCGTCGGCACAAGGTAGCAGGTAACCATAATTTGAAAGTACATAAGAACACTACTTTATCCCATAGATATTATTGCTGAGAAAATAACGCCTAGCGGCTCTAGGATCTTGGACTATTACGATGCTGGTTTGGAAGTCTTTCTACTGTTCCCATGTTGATCAAAATATCTGTTTAATGGTTAATGTTACGTTCTGTATGACGTCTGTTTAATTCATAAGCAGCTTCACGAAAAGTACGCGTTCTATCACCAACTAATCTTATTAATTCCACTGTTTCCCGTAAAGAATATGACATTTTTCATGTTTTCCACTTCTTTGAAACAGTATAAACTACTAAACTATCATTAATTGACAGCTAATAAATAATATAATATTTTTCACAGCACTCTTAGTGGAGTACCCGTTTATGATGCTGTTACTGTGAGAACCTAAATTACTTGTCAATTATTTAACACGAAAAATTCTACTTTCTAGACGATTTTGATTCTAGATATTTGTGGAGAGTTATCAAGTTGTTCTTTTCTACACAAAATCGTTATAACATAAAATCTCAAGGCCGATATAGGACATCCAATACATGGTACAAATGTACAACAGAAAATATGTTATAGGTACTAAGTATCAACTAAACCCAGTTCAATTTCACTCAAATTTCTGTGTTTGGACTGTATATAATCTAGGTTCATACTCTTATGTGGAGTTGTAAGTTTTGAGTGAGAATAACACTTATTGTTGAAAGAAGTATCATACAGAAAAAATATTACCCACTCATCCTTTTCTTTTTATTTCCGTCAGACAAATTGTATATTTGAATGATAAAAATTGAAACAGATATGTTCATTTTTGATGACATATTGAAAAAATATAGTAATTCGTTTTTTCGAACACCCTGTATTTTATGATGATGAAAATCGGTATGGGTATGTTTCCAATTATTCTGATTCAGAATTCATCATTATTTTTTGTGAAAAAAATCCCTAATAGTACTTCTTGAAATATGGGTCAATAAAATTAGTCGCAGTTGGCCACGATAACAGTCCAAAAATATGATCACTTTCTTGTTGGATGGACATTTCTAATAACTATCTAACAAAAAAAAGTTTTTCAAAATGAACCAAATAATAACGATTTTACAGTGGTGGTAAGTCCTTATAGTGGACACACTGTATATATATATATATATATATATATATATATATATATATATATATATATATATATATATATATATATATATATATATATATATATATATATATATATATATATATATATATATATAATATATATATATATATATATATATATATATATATATATATATATATATATATATATATATATATATATATATTAATATATATATATATATATATATATATATATATATATATATATATATATATATATATATATATATATGACGTATGAAATGACGTTGGAAATTCATTCAGATGATTTGACTAGTAGATATATTACTAATTATTAAAAGAGAGTACCTGATACAATTTTATATTTAAATGATACCCACTCACTTTGACATCCTTCTGTAATATTTCCGTAATACTTAGGAAGGCAAGCATTACAACCGTCACCTCCAACTCCGGACTTGCAGGTGCATTTCCCTGTTTCGTTATCACAATTTGGACTTACCGAACCATCTCTGTTACAGAAACATTCTATACAACCTAATTGGGGGTGCTTCCAGTATCCGGTCTGTAATAAAATCCAATTATTTAAATGGGTACGTTTTTTTAAAAATAGAATACTTTTCTCTAATGTAAGTATGAAGTCAAACAATAGACTCCACTGGAAAGGATGAAAAAGTTTTACTCTTCTTGTTTTTCAATTACTTGACAGGTTTGATTTAAAGTTCTTAATTATTTTTTTCTGCTTGGCGACTATTCATATAGCTGTCAAATTTTCTACTGTTTGAATGTAGAAATCATAAATTGCAATCAAGCTAAAGGCATGACCTCATAAAGATTACCCATAATTCAGCAAATAAACCTATTTTCTTAATTAAAGAGTGCTGTTATTGTACGAGTATTAACCATAATGACAGGAATAGAGTGAGTTGAAGAAAAAAAAATTAGATTCAATTTTGTTGGATTTTGTGGAAAATTGCTGAAAGCATGGAGCATGGAGCTAAAAAAAATTTCTATAAATTGCGCACCTTCAAATCCGCTTCAAGTTAGTTAGAGGGTTGGAAATTTATAGGTGGATTGAGTTGATGCTAAGAAAGTTCTTTTTGGCAGTATACACCGTTGTCATTTTTATGTAGAGATTTCTTGTTTCCAGATTGAGCTAGATGGTTCAAATTTCTCACCTGAATTGTGTTGAAGTGAGGGAAGTGCACTGTATTAGTTTCAACTATGAGTCCTAATCGCAGCCATTGTAATGTAGAAATTTCACATTTTTTCGTGGTTTTTAAGGTTTTGCGCATCTCACAGCTTCAGCTGTTTGAGTGAAAAAGGATAAATTTGATATGTAGATTGAATTGATAGGAAAGTGCACACGGGGATTTCAATTTTTTTTTTCATCGGTACCATTTTGATGTTTAGATTTCAAGTAGGGATCGACCGATATAGAAATTTTGGCCGATACCGATATTAAGAAGGCCGATATACCGATAAATCGGCCATTCGTTTCTTTCCGTATAGAATTACGTAAAGGCTAGTTATTTTCTGCTTGAACTATATCATAGGTAGTGCAATCTAAGCTGTCGAATCAATGTGATAAAATCACTGGATAAAATGCAGAAGACAAGTCCATTATGAAAGAATTTTGAGAAAATAGTAAAACACGATGAGAAAAATGAAAGCGAAAATCGTGAAATCCGCAAAAAATCTGCTTCCTTGGGCGGCAAAGAAAAAACAGCCTGTCTGCACCGGCAGGAAGTGTTTTTCCGAGACTGGTAATGTTTACGATGCAAAACGCAGCAGGCTTAACCCTGATAGACAGAAATCCTATTGTTTTTGCATCAATTTACCGAAGTTAAATTTTCAATATTGAAATACTCGGTGAGATACCTATCTTTGAGTTCACTTAAATGTTTTTTTTTATATTTTTCTGTTCACATGTTAGTTTTATTTTATTACTTTATCGAGCCAAAAAATGTTATACCTCGGATTTACGTTATTTTTCATATTGTTACTTACATAATATTTACGTATTTTATGACCAATAACGATGTATTGGTGATATAAAGAAAATATCGGTGTATCGGCCTGAATATTGGCAGATACCGATAATCAGCCAATGAAGTCGATAGGCCGATATAATCGATATAAATATCGGTATCGGTCGATCCCTAATTTCAAGTGTTTTCCATGATTTTCGAGCATTACTCATCTCTCCAGCCACTCCACATTAATAGCAATATTTCGATGAAACGATGAAAGGTAATTTAAAAAATTTAATAACTCACCTTACAACGTCTACATTTGGGACCTTTATAATTAGGTTTGCACATACATTGACCTTTTGAATTGCAGGTATCGAAGAGAGAACCTTCAGGATCACAACTGCATGCTGAAATGAAAATAAAATTCTCTGGTTATTTTGAAAGGAAAACAAATTCAACGCACACATAAATAAAATAACAAAAAACTTCATCTTCAAGAGAAAATTAAATATATGTATGAGTTTTCATGCATTGGCATACAACCGAGTTGAAATTTTACAGGATATATTTCACTTCTAGGGCGGATTTTGTGTGAAAGAGATAATAATTTTGTCATTGCTATAGAATGATGACAAATAAAAATTTTTATGGTGAATAAGTATAAAATAGGTACTCGAAAAATTATGGAAGCTAGTATATCAATACTATGTTGAGAAATTCGTTTTCGAATTTATAAATACTTAAGATATGTTAATAAATTATTCTTATTTGATGTTAAAATATTAAGCTTCACCCAGAATACATTATATTGTAAATATATTTTAAAGCAAAATTATTTAATATAAAAGGTAACATATTGCTTCTCAATGAATAAAATGAAATGAAGATATTATATCAAAATAAAACAAGTACCGGCACAAGCAAGCCTTTTTCTGCTATTTGGATGTATTTGAAAGACTTGGTCTTGAAATGTTCGAAGATGTGGGTCAGTGGTACAAACGTCGCTAATATCAGACGTACAATTGTCTGTGTACCTCTAGTAAATGGATACATGTTAGGTTATAATTCAAAAAGGACCTTATTGGTAGAGTAATTCAACCTTTGCTGTAATTTTCACGCGCCAATAAGTATTAATTAAGCAGTGGACGGATGATAGTTTCGTTAATGGCAATCTAGAGGAAATAGAAAATTCTCAGAAAATTGTTTTCCTTGTATTAGATTGGTGGTTTTCCTTGGTATAATAATGTATATATCTGAAATTAGATAAATTCTTGCGATTATATAACTCATGTATGAATAAGCCAATAGAATCCGTGAATTTTGCGTAACTACTGCGTATTGATAAGTGAATATACCCTTGACGACGTAATATCAGCGTTTTGGTGCTCGTCTCGTGTCAAAATGTGAATGTTTTCATATTGACGATGTTTTGACGTTTGTCAAAAAAAATTAATAATTTTTATTCGTTATATAATCGTAACGAATACCACTCGAGAAATCGAAAATAATCGTTATACTGATCTCGTCACTCGACGTATTTTCTTAAAATACGTCTCGTGACTCGGAAGTAGAATCGATTATTTTCGATGATCTTGTAATATTATAACTGATTATAAATGAATTTTTTGAGTTTTTTTCTGTTCTTACTAAACTTTGTTTTGATCAAAAACAAAACTTGATTTTACTATTTTTATTATCACAAAATAGTAAAAAAATATATACTGCTATTGCTTCTACCATCTTATATTCAATTTAAGGTAAAGGACCATTTGGCCTATCAGAAAAACGGGATCCCGAGCTTATTTGATTAAATCGTCTAACGCCAATATTATTGCCTATGATAATCAGATGTTCTAAGCAAAAGATGTTATCTGGATTATTTATCTGTGAGAAACGACTTGAGCTACATGATGCAGGTCATTTCAATTAGTAAATCCATTTTTTGACTTAAGCTACTACGACTTTACAGTTGCTCTGAAGTAAAGAGCAGTTCCCGTCTAACCAATTTTCTATACTTTCTCATTTGACGATATATCTCTCAATTTAATCATCGGATCCCAACGCGGGCGTACTTTGGTTCATATATTTTTTATCAAATTGAATAATTTCTGTTGAGTTCCTATTTTGTAATTACATATTCACTTGCATTATACGGCTATCTTGATCTGAAAGAATGCGGCGGATACACCTCAATACCGACGCTTTAGAGTAATATATCGAGGTGCCTGGGATAACTGTAATCATTTCTATGCTCGCTTGTGAATGAAAAATGTAGTGAATGATAGGCACATGCATAAAATGTACGCTCGGTCCTTTTACATGTAAAGGAGAAACCGCTCTTCGGTGTAGTTTCTGGAGCTGAGAGCAGGAATTGTCCTACGGACACTGAACTTCTCGGTCTTCGAATTTAAAACTCTACGCTGTACGAATGCCTACAAAGTTCTTAACTTATTTATTAACTTTATTCTTAACTATGTGTATAATCCATGGCAGTATAATTTTTATAGTAATACTGATCATGTATTTACTTCTGATATATTGTGATGTTCAGTCGATATTTACCAATTTGTTTAATTGAAATGAATGAAATGGTCGTCTCAATGTGATATTGTTAATCGCAGAAAACCTTTCTTTATTGTTTGGTTAGAAGGTATTTTAGCTTATTGCCATTTTTTTTCCATTATTAAATTTTCTCGAAATTGTTTTTTCAAAAATATACTGAAAATCATTTTTTGCCTTTGCAGAGCATTAAAGTCATCTGATTAAGGGTAAATTAATATTAACATAATTAGAAAAACTATTATATCTGAGTACACAGTGCTACTTGCTACATAGACATTGTTAGTTTTCAGGTTGTTTCCCAATGTTTTGAAATTCAATGAAATGTATGCTTCAAAAGCGGAAATAATTTGCAGAATCAATTCACTAACAAAATGTTCATATTTATTTCATGAATAATTAACGTTTGTTTTTTGTAAATAATGCTATTAAAATATAGATTTTTAAAATACCGAAACCATAGTGACAAAATATATATATATATATCTATATATATATATATATATATATATATATATATATATATATATATATATATATATATATAGATATATATATATATATTTTGTCACTATGGTTTCGGTATTTTGAAAATCTATATTTTAATAGCATTATTTACAAAAAACAAACGTTAATTATTATATTATATATATATATATATATATATATATATATATATATACAGTGGCGTAGATAGCTTTTTGCGATGGGGGGGATATGACTTTGTGTAAAATTCCATAAGTTTTTCGTCTAAAGTTTTATTTGTTGATAAAAATAATCATTCATGTAGGTAGTACAAAATAAGCAGAAAAAAAATTTTTTGGGTTAAAATTGCCTTGACGAATAAAATATTTCTTCCACACTTTCAACTAACGAGAACAGCGGTGTGACAGTAAAAAAATTTGAAAAATTTGTCAAATTTTTGATAAAACTCGTCAGTTTTGATGAATTTATCAGCTGCTTTGTCAACTTCAATAATGTATAATTCATGCTTGAAAAACACCGAAAATCTTTTTAATAAATGTTCAGTCTAGTCAAGGCCTCGGTAGCCCAGCGGTGCGATGTATCGCTTGTAAATAGAGGATTGTGGGTTCGCGTCCCACCTTGCTCTTGAGTGTAGTGTATGTCCGGAATTTAGTGGTTCAATAATTAATCTGTTGGGTAATGACTTAGATTCAAGCCCATTGGCCGTTCGGAACCGGCGTTAAACTGTAGGTCCCTGGAGTTAATAAAAATAGTCTAGTCAACAAGTGCTTTTTTGATCAACTTTTTCCAGCAGTTTCGGAAAAATAAAAGCAGAGTGTTATTCGATTTGGAGTCGCATGTAGATGGTTTTTGAGAAAATTAAAAATTCGCAAGCGAAAATTGTGAAAGTTATAAACAATACACCTACTGAAAAAAAGGGGATTGGTTTTTTGCCAATATGTCAAAATATAATTGAGATTTTCGAAATCTGAAGATTCAAAAAGAAGAAGAAATTTCCCAAGAGAAAAACTCAATTTCCGGAACTGTAGAATCAATTTTCATAATTTTCTCAGAGAGGTAAAAATACGGCTGAAAAGGGGTAACTTCGTTTGGGCAAGTCACACACATTTAGGACACTTTAACAATAAACATTATTTAACCATATAAAATATGAAGAGTTACTAAATCGATGAATGAACAATAATCCAGTGATAATAGAAATTGTTTTATTATTTATGCAATAGTTAATTAACAATTTTTTGGTGCTTGAACATGAAAATTGTGGTAACTGTTCAAGTATAGATAGATCTAAGATTTTTTTCATTCTTTGAGCTATTAAAGTAAATCCCTGTTGAAAAGATAAAAAATTTCAATTTTTTAGTTTTTTATTTACAGTTTACGTAGTTTTGCATAATCAAAATGAATTTTTTTTATGAATTTAATGGTCCGTTTTAAATTATCGGAAGCTACATGGAAATGGTTATTTTCGATGTTCATCTCCTATTCTTTGAAAAATTGTTATAAATAAATGCGTTATTTATGAGATAATCAGGTTATGATTAGAGTGTTTAATTTTGCTAACTAAGTAAATTGTTAGTAAAAAACTAAAATATCGAATTTTTTAACGGGGATCTATTCATAGTTTAACAGTCAACACACTTACAATATTCTTGTTCAAGCAGCAAAAAACTATTGCATAACTAATGCGCGAAAAATAGCGATAAAAATTTGTTGTCGCTGGATTATTGTTCATTCACCTATCCCGTGAGAACCTGAAATTTTTCATTCCTTAATTTCAATATTTAATATAGTTAAATAATGTTTATTGTTGAAGTGTCCCAAATGAGCGTGATCGGAAGTTTCCTCCTTTTTTTGTATCTTTATTTAGATATCAAAATATCTATTAGTTTTTGAGATATTTGAAGAAACAAACTGTTTGTTTTTCTTTCAGTAAATTGTTTATCACTTTTACAATTTTCCCGAACGGAACTTAATTTTCTTCAAAAACTGTCTACATGCTATTTGCTCATATTCTTCCGAGACTGATGAAAACAGTTGAACACAAAAGCACTTGTAAACTAGACTGTATTCTCATGATTAGTAAATCTTTTTCCAAGATTCATGACAAATCGACAATTTTTATTAACTTCAAAATATTATGGAGTAATTAAATTGACAATCAAATACAAAATTCAGTCCTATTTTTCAGAGCTCATATTTTGATATCTACTCTACATTAAAAAATATTCACAATATTTAATATTGATTGAAAATCATCTATGAGCAGAAGTCACGCTCCTCGAATGTAAACAGGAATTTAATCGTTCACTAGGAACAAAAAACGTGTTTGAAAGAGATTAAATGGCTGAAATGGAAAATTTTATGTATCTACGAAGGAAGAAGTCAACCAAAACCTCATCGCAGTCCTTCTCTTTCTAAATTTCATACTACCTATACTATTGAACAAAACTGCTTTAGATATAATACTACACCATTAAACAAAAGCTCCAGCACTATTGTTTAAAAGTAAGTATAGTTTACAATTTAGAAAGAGAAGTGCGTGGATATTTTGGTTGACTTCTTTCTTTCGAAATGAAAAATTTCCATTAGAGCCATTTAAACTTTTTAAACACTTTTTTGCTCAGTGACCGATTAAACTTACTAATTCAACATCGAATAAGATATGCTCAAAACTACCATTCACTTTATAATGTTACAATTATGTCCATTCCTGATTGGTCGGCCTGTTCGAAGCGCGGAAATTATACAATACTCAATTGCACAGCCGTCACAAAAATATATCTGGGCGATTTCTTAGTACTTAGTAAATTTCATGTGAAGGTACTCAAATACGTACATAGATACGAAGACTTTTATTCAGTTCTATTATAATTATCGAAGGCTCATGGGGGGGATTGATCCCTTTGATCCCTGCCCTATCTACGCCACTGCATGTATATATATATATATATATATATATATATATATATATATATATATATATATATATATATATATATATATATATATATATATATATATATATATATATATATATATATATATATATATATATATATATATATATATATATATATATATATATTTGTATGACGCCAATATTTTGGATAAACGTAAAACGATGGATATCTTGATTGAGATCGAGTTTTTTTCACGTACATAACAAAGTTTTAAACACGGAAAAAACATGATTTGTAGTACTGTCTAAATATTTTCAAAAGAGTCATGGATAGAAAAGGGTTATACAGATAAATTACCTCAATCGATGACGAAACAAGTTCACTTAACGTAGGAGCTTAGCATTGTTGCTTGAGTAATATAATAAATAGCGATGTGTGATGAACCGAAGTTGCGTCAGTTGAATCACAATTAGAAAAGTTATGTAGAGGCATGTTCGATTAGTCATTGCGATTACATCCAAAAACTTGTCATTTAATGGATTATTTTGATTGAAGAACAATACTGATATTTCAAGTAGATAATATTAATCCAAAACAAGAGCATATAGTATCATATGAATACAATTATTTGAAAAAACTATGTGTCACAATGGCCATAAGCTAGATGACATATGGTGGCAGACAATATACCGAACCTGCTGAAAGAAAATAGGAAACATATGTGAACAAATCCGTGTTGCTATCGCAGTGGAAACGTATCGAGAACGCAACTAGTAAACATTCGTGTCGCAAATTTTCAGTGTCAGTGAAGTACAAAAACGAATAAATATATAGGTAGCTACGTTTTCACCGAAGGAACATTTTTGTTGCTGTTGCTTGTTTCCGTAAATGTTCCTTAAAATTTATTCATGTTTCGGCAACAAATGTTGACTGTTCCTACTAAACAATATACAACTATTGACAATTTTAGGTGCTTCAGTGGAAACAATCTACCCTTGGCAACAAAGAGAAACATTCAGCAACAAAATGTTCCTCAATGTTCCCTCAGTGGAACTGTAGCTTTAGGTTGTATGATTGATGCAATTAGATACATGATTTTATTCAGATTCGAATATAGCTCTTTTCTATAATGGCGATAACCACTGCAGACTAACAACAAGAGATCCAGTGTACCTATTTCGCCACAGTCGCACAACGAAAATTTACTAATACTTATTTTATTCGAATAAGTCGTGTATAAAGCTTAACCATTCCTCATTCGAAAAACAAGACTAATGAATTTTTTTCGATATGTCAAATTCCTACTTAAACCATGAAGTTGATGCTGGAAGTGATTGGTTAGATTTATAATATTTTCCTTTGGCATTATCATGGTATTCGTATTTACAAAAATAACTTTTCAATAGTAACATTTCATTAGTTGTATATCATTTCTATGTATAGGTATCTCCACTGTAAATCGATATTTGCGTGGACAATGTCAAATTAAGCTATATAATTTAACTATAAATTTAACTATGAATTTAACTTTTCCTCTAAACCGCTGCCAGAAAACAAATCCAGAAAAAGTGAAACACTGAGCATTTTGAATTTTAGATTTTTATTGCACCGGTTAGTGAATATAAGTTTTAACCAAAATTAATAAAAAGTATTTGTGAAAGATATACATGTATGTGTGCATTTTTTATTATTTCCTCTGAAATTGATTTATATCCAATAAGGTCCTAAAATATTCAATTATACCTAGCAAACTTTCATTCGACTGAAAAATTGTACCCCATTTGGATGTGTAGATTTCACACGCTTCGATCAATTCTAAAGATTTTGATTTCCCTGACGAGTAGAGGATTTACTAAATAAACGAAAATGTTTGAAATTTGTGCAGGAATTTCAACCGCTGAAAAGCTTAAGTAAAAAACTAGTGAGCAGTAGAGCTCCATCACTAAGGTCGTATTTTGGGCGTGAAATGCATCGCGACGTAATGTGATTATAACGAATTGAATTATATTTCAAAAAATATGCAAAAAAGCGTGAATAGCAAATCGAATTAGACATTTACATATGCTACCAAATAGCCAGTGGCGTAGCTACCGCCGTATCAGCCGTATCAATGATACGGGGCCCCCGGTCTACCGGGGCCCCTAACGTGCCTACAGAGTTTTCACTTCAGAAATGACAAAAGTAAAAAAAAAGCAATTTCTTTTTTTCCCGGGTTAAGCGTGCTCCCAAAAGTTGGCAACATCGTACATCGGTTATTGCGGGATTCCTCCGTTTAAGTAATTAATTCCCTTAAACGGGGAAATCTCGCATTAACCGATGTACAATAACAAACCACAGAGAGCAATAATATTCACTCGTTTCATATCATCCCGGTTCAAACGTTATTATTATTACATTGTAATACAATACAACCTTGTTCTTCTGATTATTTCTTGGTTACTTAGTTGGATTTGTGAAAAGAATGAGTGAAAAGAAAAAAGATTATCCCAGTGAAGCTATGAAAAGAAAATGTAAACAGAAAAGGGAGGAGGTTATGAAAAAAATTCCCAAAATTTCTTCATTTTTGCAGCAATCAGCTTCTGTGAGTGATTTAGATTGCAATGATAAGACATCTCAGTTAATCTTTATGAACAATTAATTGCTCTGAAAACATGCTCAAAATCTGAAATTCAAAAAATGTATTCCATTTAGGAACTCATGGAACTATTGCTGATAAAATTCAATAGCCTTGCATTCAGTTTCCCGGAGGTAATAACAGCATGCTTTCTATTCTTGACCTTACCAGTTACAACCGCAACAGCTGAAAGAAGTTTTTCGAAATAAAACTGATAAAATTTACCTTAGGACTTCGATGGGACAGGAACGGCTATCAGATTTGTCACTATTGTCTATAGAGGCAGAAATGTTAGAAAAACTGAAATCGTCTTCAGTTATAGATGAATTAATACATCAATTTGCCGAAAAAAAGCAAGAAGAGTGTATATTTAATTTGAATTATTTCCTAGCTCAATTTCTAGAAGGAATTGATGACTCATGATCAATAAACATTTATTTTAATTTAACGTAAGCACTTTTGTTTTTTTTGTGAGAAATCCGTAATTTGGGCTCCCGCAACTAATTTTGATACAAGGCACGCTACGCCACTGCAAATAGCAATAGAGATTATTTAGACTCTAAGAGAATGTAAAACATATAAACAATCTTCAAACCTTCTGAGTTAATTGAACTTTCCGAAACATATTTAACAGTCAAAATGCAAGTAATATAACGTAAACTCACATTGGTTGAATATGAATACTACATAAATGGCATCATGCTTATATCAAGTTATGAGCAGTAGTTTAGCAGTAGGTTGAATCCTCCAGTCCAAAATACTCCCTTACTCGAGCTTAACTTTTCTTATAACATCGTTATATATATATATATATATATATATATATATATATATATATATATATATATATATATATATATATATATATATATATATATATATATATATATATATATATACATATACACGTACAATAGTATTGCAATTGATAATTTGCTAAATATTTTTGCTCTGTGGATGAACATTTTAACGTCTGTTCTGAATGGCTTATGGGCTTGTAAACAATGTACTCAACTACAAATTTAGTTAATTGAACCACTGAAATATATAAAAAAATAACCTAGGATTCGAATACAGCACTTCTGCTTCAAAGACGGTCGTTTAACTTCTGTTCTATGAGGAGTGTGTTGCTAAAATTTTATTTACTCTTCAGAATCTGTAAATCACAGTAAAATATGTATGTTAGTCTGATGTATGATTATCAATACCTGTACCTGCATATATACTGTCTTAGTCAAGAAAATTCCACCAGAGGAAAAAATAATGTTTTTGTTTTGTATAATTGATATATTTGAGGTAAAGTGGAAGACTAGATTAGCTACATACTATGTATGGATCTGGGAACGTCGCCTTTTCTATTATTTGACGTTACACATAGAAGAGAGATAAATGTAATTGGATTTGTAATTTGAATGAAAGAAATAAAGATATTATTATTAATTATGTTTCATATATACTCCTTCATTCAAAATAGTTGTCATTCGAACAAGTTTTGGACACATGAAAATCATAACTTCGAAAGGGGCTGGCGATTTGAGTACCACCAATGTAGAGAAATACTTATTTAGACACATTATGGAATTAGAATTTCACCCATTGGAAGTTTGTTTGGTGATTTTCACTTGATGAATAATTTGCCTTGACACATTTTGTATACCTACCTACTCGTATATTTTATAAAACCTGATAATCTATTGGAAATAATAATGTTGTATCGTTTTTCCTCGTAAATATGGTTCGAATTTTCAATAAGTTAAGGTATTGGTAAACACGCGGTTCTCTGTTATATACGTTTCAAACTGAAGTATGCGTCTGGTTCACCGAAATTTTCTTCATTTCTGATATTAGATCTGACACAATAATATTTTTATTCTTGTTTAAAGAGGTATATCTTGGTCTGTTTTTGACCAGGAGTATTTTAATGTTGCAACTCATATAGCCAGGACCACTCGAAAGATTGTTTGATTAATATAAAGTTTCCGAATAGTTTTTCTGGTATTATTTTGATATCTATCTATCATTATATCTATCTATCAATCTATCTGACCCTGCAAAAGTTGTTTAAATTATTAAAATGAAGATTAAAAAATATGGATTGTTGATAGAAGGGTGAAAATTTAGAGTTGTATGTATTTTATAATGCAACATCATAAAAAAATAAAAATTAAAAAATTTTTTCCAATAATTTCATAAAAATATTTGAGGCGGACCACCCTAATCACTTAGGGGTATGAAAAATATATTACGACCTATTCTCAGACCGACTATTGTCATTTTCGATTGCCATCTTGAAACCCTATTGCGGATCTATGGATAAAATAAAAAAATTAAAATCGCGATGGAAAAATAGGGGTTGATTGTAGAAGGGTAAAAAATTTTGAGTGATATGAATCTTTTCATTCTAAGTCAAGACAAAATAAAAATAAAAATCTTACCGAAAAAAGTTTATAATTAACAAATAAAGGGTTGATCGTAGATGGGTGAAAATTTAGAGTTGTATGTATTTTTGCATGCTGTGTCATAAAAAAAATAGAACAGAAAATTTCGTCTGAAAAATAAAAAATAAAATTAAGGGGTGGACGACCCTCGATATTGAGAGGGATGAAATATAGTTGT
>JARQZK010002952.1:67500-167500 GCA_030704885.1 Cynegetis impunctata | reverse complement strand
TTCCTAACAAGTGCGGAAAGAAATATTTTCTCGCACGAAACTGCCGTTACCCGAACGACGCGAAGCGGAGTTCGGGTAAGCAGTTGAGTGCGGGAAAGACTCTTTCCGCACGAGTTAGGAACAATATTTTTTCTACAAGCGCTTATTTTAACGGAGATTTTAACACACCGATGAAATTCGATTTGATATATTCAAATAATTTCATACTAATGACATACTATGTTAATTCACATGTCGTTTCCATAGTAACGTCGTCGGTGGCGTTCGGTGCATAGAGACATATCATTATTCAGTTTATTCTCTAATAAAAGCGTGCGGGAAAAATCCCTGCTATTCCATTACCACACGCAAACGCGTGCGGAAATGGAATAGCAGAGGTTTTTCCCGCACTGTTTGGCAATGTGACTCTTTACGAATTGAAATGCGTGCGGGAAAAGGCTTGAAAGCGCACGCTTGTAGAAAAAGAATATTACCGCACTGTTATTTTCTAATTGCTTAGCAACTGACCACTATTCTGGAATGTTGAGCTTTGCGCATAGAAAACAGGTCAAAATAGTGTCACTTTTCCCACGATCGGAGAAAAAATATATTTTTTTCTCCGATCGTGGGAAAAGTGACCCTATTTTGACCTGTTTTCTATGCGCAAAGTTCAACATACCTTGAGTATATAGCAGGAGTAGCCAGCCCACGGCTCTTTGAAGGATTATTTGTGGCTCTAGATAAACGTACCTGAGTACCTTTTTCGTTTTTGTGTTATTATATTTTAAAAAATTATTATCGTTTCGTATGTATTTCAAAATGTCTTTTAAATTACTGAGAATAAATATGAAAGACTAAGCGAAACGTTGTAACAATTTTCATTTTCGTCTAAATTAAGAACGATATGACATCGAAAACTGCACGAACAGTGTATATTTAGTTTTCAAACTAAATTACTTCTGCAAAAGGTCATTTTGTCATTTTGCCCGAATGAAAAATATTTGTTTCAATATTAAACGAAAAAAACTCAACGACCATATAAAAAAGCTAGAAGGAATATTGACGGAATTCCAAAATAGATTTCAAGATTTGAAATATTTCAAATGGTCTCTTAATTTTTTCTGAAATTAACATAATTTGAGGTTAGTTTACCATTTCCAATATAATTATGACCCAAAAAGAACCTGGAGAATTAGAATTAATAGAGATGCAAGAAGATCAAGCTCTACAATTAAAATGTGGAATTATTTCGATATTCGGATCGTACTTATGTGAATAATTTTATTCCACTCTAGAATTCATGAAATTCAAACACCTAACCAGGATCTCGAAGAAATACTGAGAAGTGCTGTCGCCAATTATTCTTCAAATTTTAAAGAACTATTAAGAAAAGTAGAATAAATGTATTTAATTTTCAATATTTAAATTCAATACACGTATTTTGTACTTTTATTTATATGTTTTCAATAAATATAATTTCTGTCAAAAAAATGTTTAATATTTCTTTTACATAAGTACTTTTCAAATACGTATCTACTTGAGTGAGGCTCGCGAAAACTTTCAAATTTAAAAAAATGGTTCGGACTATCAATGAGCTTGGACACCCCTGGTATATACAATACCATAGTTAAAACATAGAAAACTACCTGAAATATAGTGAAATTTTATGGAACCAATCTCATTTGTTTACGCAATGCAACTAAAGTCAGAAATATCAAAAGATTGAAAGAATTGAAAATTAGCTCACAATGTTATTCACTCAATTAATATCCCTAGACACGCATAGATGATTCAGTTGGAATTATAATCTACTGATTAATACGATCCGTCGGAATAAGTACAGCTATTACAATGGCGATAATACTTTGAAAGCAAATACAGTATCGTATCTCTAATTGTTTTCAAAGAAAATATACCCGAAATAATCCACCCAAGCTGAACCGAAACCTAATGGTAAAAATTTTTAAAATCGTTTAGCGCTATATCCGAGATTAAATCCGAGTAGGTATCATATTGCCTCTCATAGCTGGGGGCGTGAGAATTCATTACACGTTATGGAAATCACTCGAAATTATTATCGATGGGCACGAGTGGGAACAGCGGGTATCCTTTAAATTACAAACCGTTACATTTTAACGCAGTCGGCGTCTCTTTTGGAGGATCTGCAAGTTATCAATTTGCCGCTTTAGTACAATATTTTAGCTGGCAGCGAGGGTCTAACGAGCAATGGGACATAGAAGGCATATCAAAATTAAGGGGAAACGGTCTACATCTTCTTCACTTGGTACCTGTGAAACTAACACTCTTTTTAATCAAGTTTTCCTAGAAAATAATAGACTATGTATCGGAAAACAATAGTGAGGGGTAGTATTGGTTGTTATATGTATATATATATATATATATATATATATATATATATATTTTACTCCGTACAATTTGACATCTCCGTCGGCTCTCAACATGCCAAATGGGAGGAAATTTAGTAACTGGATTTTTTATAGGTACCTAAAATAATTCATCAAAATTTTGGTAAATTAAGTCACAATTTTGGAATATTCAAACTTTAAGCAAGATAGTGATGGGGACGTGCATAAGCAGAAATATTTCAAACTGGCGGTAAAAATTGTGGAAATGAATAAATTATCATATCCGAAATTTAGCGTAGTACATTTTGGATTGTGCTTAGAGCTAGCTGAAAAAAAAGCATTTTGGTGAATTTTGCACACCCAAACTCCCTCCAAATTTATTATATAAAAATTTCCATTCAATCTTTGTGCAACTTTTCAGCATCACCAAATTGACTTTGGGCTCTTAAGGCGTTAAGAATTTGCATGTTTAAAGAAACAAATGAGAGAAAAATACGACCTTAGTGATGTATATGTAATCTATACTTTTTGGTCATTTTCTCGCCTGTTTTGAATAAGTTCTAACTCATGGTTTTTTTTTCTTGTGCTATCATCAATATATGGTTGAGACAATCGACCTATCATTTCATTAAAAACTAGCTCGCTAACCTCAAAAAATCAAGTTGTTTCAATTTAATTTAAATCCGAAAACCTTGAGTAAAGTTTGACTATTTACTATGAAAAAATATTGTACCAGACAGAATCAGCAAATGATCTTAAAAAGTAGCCTATTCAATGCTCTTTCGAAATCGGTATAAAATTTGTGGTTTTTTTTTGTCAAAAGTCTAAAAATTCCAATTTTTGTCATTGAAGTCGTGCTACTTGCGAAATACACTGTTTAACGCATACATTAAATATTTCCTAAGTTTTGACTGAATATGTTCCCAGGCGGTGATCCGATTTGAATAAATTTTTCACCAAATTATAGCTCCGTTCTTTGAGAAAATGCAATAGTTATAAGATGATCAAAAAAAATGAATAAACTTATTGTACATAGCGACATGTTTTCTTCGTCCAAGTTTACATCCTTCTGCGGGCAGTATCGGGTAGCTCAGGCAGAAAAAAAAATAGACGGTGTTATAATCGCATGTCTTCTGAGTAATTTATTTTTTCAATCATCTGTTTATCTTGAGACACTCGAAAGATATTTATCTTTTTATAACCGCTCACACTTTTCAAACGAAATTTTTTCAAACTTTTTTGTTAATTTGCGAAGAAGGCTGTGTATACAAAATTTCTTTACAAGTAGAATCTGTGTTTATTTGCTTTTGTATGTCTCTCCATACTACAAGCCCCTTCCGAATCTTTTCAAAATTACTGAACTACCTGACTACCAGTTTAGAATGGGTTTTTCCTACTTTACTAATTTGTAACCATCCTTCTATTTACCCTTTCTACACAATTTGTCATTTATTTATTTCTTGTATTCGATAAAACGAAGAAACCTATTTATTAGTTAGCATCAAGCATCTGTAGAAGATGAAGTTTCACGGAAACGAGGGTCATGCGTTATTTTACTTTGTGTATATAAATAAATATGTATATTGTTTTTATAAACCATTGTTTTGATATCTTTATTAATTTACATCATGCATCGGCCCAATCAATTCAAAATGAATAAATAAACAAAGTTGTCAACTTTTAATGCAATTTCGTTTGCACAGTTAACAAAAAAGTTTTAAAAAATTTCGTTTGAAAAGTGTGAGCGGTTATAAAAACATGAATATCTTTCAAGTGGCTAAAGATAAACAGACGATTGAAAATTACTCAGAAGACATGCGATCATAACACCGTCTATTTTTTTTTCTGCCTGAGCTATCCGATATTGCCCGCAGAAGGATGCAAACTTGGACGAAGAAAACATGTCGCTATTCAAACACCCTGTACAATAAGTTTATTCATTTATTTTGATCACCTTATAACTACTGCATTTTTTCAAAGAACGGAGCTATAATTTGGTGAAAAATTTATTCAAATCGGATCACCGCCTGAGAAAATATTCAGTCAAAACTTAGGAAATATTTAATGTATGCGTTAAATTTGCGGCCCAGTGTATTTCGCAAGTAGCACGACTTCAATGACAAAAATTGGAATTTTTAGACTTTTGAAAGAAAAAAACCGCAAATGTTATACCGATTTCGAAAGAGCATTGTATAGGCTAGTTTTTAAGATCATTTGCTGATTCTATCTGGTACAATATTTTTTCACAGTAAATAGTCAAACTTTACTTAAGGTTTTCGGATTTGAATTAAATTGAAACAACTTGATTTTGTTTTGAGGTTAGCGAGCTAGTTTTTAACGAAATGATAGGTCGATTGTCTCAACCATATATTGATGATAGCACAAGAAAAAAAAAACATGAGTTAGAACTTATTTATATTCAAAACAGGCGAGAAAATGACCAAAAAGTATAGATTTTTGAAAAAAACATAAGAGTGTCGTTATCTCGAAAACCAGAAAACTGTTACAAAGGTCATGTTGATGTTATCTGATTGACCTGAAGCCAATCTACCTCCACTGTCACTCTGGCGTGTTATTTACGGGACACCCTGTATATATATATATATATATATATATATATATATATATATCTATATATATATATATATATATATTTATATATATATATATATATATATATATATATATATATATATATATATATATATATGAATCAGAGAAAGATTCCGGGGTTCAATCCGATTTCGGAAGTTTTGTTGGCGCTGAGAAGCACCGTTTGTTTCACGACGTTTCGCCAAAATCTCATTTGGCATTTTCAAGTGCTGCTGTACGTCTGGTGACTCGACGGCAACTACTGTCACCAGACGTACAGCAGCACTTGAAAATGCCAAATGAGATTTTGGCGAAACGTCGTGAAACAAACGGTGCTTCTCAGCGCCAACAAAACTTCCGAAATCGGATTGAACCCCGGAATCTTTCTCTGATTCATTCTACCATCCGAGAAGACATACGATATAACATATATATATATATATATATATATATATATATATATATATATATATATGTGTATATATATATATTTATATAATTGGTTAACAAAGTTGTGAATGCTCAATTTATCCCATTCGTTGTGAGAGAGGAGAATGTTTTAAAACATCCAAATTCTAGATGATTAGTACAAATCCTTAAAATATACAGCTGTTACGTCCTTACTAGTGAGTACTGTGACAAACCAAACAAATTTCTCATACACGAGTAATACAGTTCAAACACCTTCAATCAGAAGAGGCATCATACAAGTGTTGAAAAAATTCATAACTCCAAAGTACTCAATCTGTAGCAGTGGCATTGTGTACATCGATCAATATCTTCACTCACAAACGCGCTCAAAGAGTAACGTCTCATCTTATTGTAGAATTTGTTTTTTCACCCCATATATTGCATTATTCAGTCATATGATTAAAATAAATGAAGTTCCGTAGCATTATTATGCATACTGTATACGTGCACGAAATTTGTTGAAATTTATTTAGTAAAACTTCTTCCTCGGCTTTACCTAAAAGTTCTGTCACTTTTCAGAAAATCCTATTCATAAGTAAAAAGGCACATAATTTTATTTCATCAAGGTATTAGAAGAATAAGAGCCCCCAAAGATCTGCGCCCATGATGGCCTAAGGTGCTGAATGTTGTATACATGTTCGAATATTTGATTGATAGCATTTTAAACTGTTCAAATAACTTTGGAATTATATATCGTGAAGCTCCTTGACGAGAAAGAAAACCTAAGATGTATTGTACCTAATATTGATTGATGACTTTAGTAGTAACAAACTAAGAGGGCGTTAAATCTTTTGTAGGTATAAATTATAATATATCCGTATGAAGACACATGCTGAAGATCTTGAAAAAGGACGGTAGATGGGTTAATTATGTTCCTTAAAAATATTTCCTTTAAATATCATTTATAATGACTTAATGTGTTTGGCCATTATGACACTGTGTTCCTTTGTCAAATAGATTGTCAAATAGCTATGAACATCAATCAGATTATAAATTGCATAATAGTATTTTAATTTGTATGATATCTAACATATTTCACCAATTATATAATGAAAAATGTAATTCCATTCAATAGTATTCCACTGAGGTAATTTTTTTTAAGTAGGAGTGCAGAAATATAAAATTTGTATGTAATAATGTATCTAAAACATTAAATTGTTCATTATTATTTGTACATGCTCACACCTCACGAAATAGAACAAAATTCGATACTAAATGTATCATTGCTTCGAGATTTCGGACATCTAGGAGTAGCGGCCGTCCTTTTTACCCGATTGAAAAATTTGTGTTGAAGAAAATGGCTGCGAGAATCGTAGCCCGTGGAAAGCGGGCTCTATGGCAATGGGTTGGTTCCGTTCCGATCTGCCAAACAGTTTGTGAGAATCAGCGTCGCTTCACGTATTGCCGTCGCTATCGAAATATACGCGTCACCAAGGAGCGTACGGACGAAATTTCTATCAAAAAGTGTCATAGAGGGCGTCTTCGCGAACGCGAAGAATCGCTTCATAGACATACACGGCTGTATTTAATGATGTATGCAATCACTCTAGAGGAATACTCCTTGACAAATAATCCGCAATAATATTGGAGTTCAAAAATTTTATTAATTACAGTCGAATTTCGAACACTGGGCGATTGTTAGTTTAAAATAAATCGCATATCTTTTTTAGTCGTATTTTATCCATTAACTTTTGCACTGTATCGAACGAAAGCAGTCAGTCCTAAATCACGATTTTCGAAAAAATGTTCATGTCTGATAAATATATATATATATAACTATATATATATATATATATATATATATATATATATATATATATATATATATATATATATATATATATATATATATATATATATATATATATATATATAATATATATATATATATATATATATATATATATATATATATATATATATATATATATATATATATATATACATACATTCATTCGAATTGTTGTTGCCTGTGAACTATTTCTAATCTTTTGATAATTATTAGCAATAATAGGCTTGTTGAATCTCAAAAAAATAGAAAATAAATTTTTTCACAAAGAACATTGAACTACAACAGTACACATCATTTGTCACAAAAAAAAAGTTTAATAATCGGCTATATAGACAAAGCACTTAAACTTACTTCACCTACACACAGACATGAAACATTACAAGATGTCCATAAATTACTCATGAAAAACGATTACCCAATAAAACTTATACAGAAAATCACTCAAAATAGAATTCATAAACTTTACAACACATTAGAAACATCAAAAAAAGAAAATATTAACAAAAAATATATTCTTCTCCCATACATTCCTGATTTAAATAATAAAATTTCACAAATTTTAAATCCACACGATATTAAAGTAGCCCACACCGCACAAAATCAAATAAAACAAATATATTCTAAATTGGAAAGTAAAACACCTCTTCTGCAAAAATCTCATGTTGTTTGTAGTATACCCTGTAATAATTATAATAAATCATATACAGGACAAACTTTTCAAAATTTAGAAGAAAGACTAAAAGCACACAAATATACCAAAACAGAAATCACAGCACTAATAAAACATGAAAACAATGAGAATCATACTTTCAACTTTAATAGCACGAAAATTTTAGAAATAGAAAAAGATCAAAAACGCAGAGAAATTTTAGAAATGTTACATATTCAAAAAAATTTAAATAAAGTCGTAAATGATAGAACAGATATCAAACATTTGAGTTCAATATACGCAGATTTAATTCTTTAATTTTCCGAAGAAACAACATAAATCAAAACAAACAAACTCTAACCATAACAACTCATCTTCTTAGACAAAATCTAAACATCTAGAATTTTCAATTTTTCTAGAAAGAAAGTATAGTTTATAACATGTGATCTCCAAAATTACAAGTAATGTCTTTTTAAAGACAACAATCAAATATTTTAAACCTATTTTGTACATTACGTGGGTGAAGGTTTCTGTGGTTCCCTTCCCATCTAATATCAACGGACCTGTCTGTTGATATTGGACTAAATAGCACGTAATTAATAACTGAAGACGGCCACAGCCGCAATGAGAAATTTTTGAAAACAAGATAAATAGTACCCTATTCTTTGACTTTTCAAAATCAAAATAATTTGAACCTATTTCGAACATTACGTGGGTAAAAGTTTCTGTGGTTTCCCTTACCATCTAATAATAACAGATTTGAATGTTAATATTGGACTGAATAGCACGTAATAAATAACAAAGAACGGCCACAGCCGAAAAAAATTTTAGTGAGACATAGTAGTCTTTTTTTATTCAAATTTTTTCAAATCAATAAATGTCGAAGAAATTTCAACTTTTTCAAAAGTTTTGATAAAGCCACGAATGTCGTGGCGAAACGTCAACTTTTTAATAAAATCGAGTTTTTTGAGATTCAACAAGCCTGTTATTGCTAATAATTATCAAAAGATTATATATATATATATATATATATATATATATATATATATATATATATATATTATATATATATATATATATATATATATATATATATATATATATATATATATATATATATATATTATATATATATATATATATATATATATATATATATATATATATATATATATATATATATATATATATATCTTATTTTTTCTCAGATGGTGATATATATGTGAGAAAGATAGATATATATATATATATATATATATATATATATATATATATATATATATATATATATATATATATATATATATGTAGTTTTTTCCCGGTACATTTTGACATCTCTAGCAGTTCGTATCACACCAAATGAGCTGAATGATTTTTATCTAGAATTGTTTTCATTGAAGAACGATACTATCAAAATTTGGTTGAATTTCTCCAACCATCGCCATTTTTACGTAGATATTCATTGTTTTTTCATGGGTTCCGAAAATTTGCCGAACTCCACAACTTCTGGAGATTGAGTTAGAGGGTTGAAATTTGGTATGTACATTGGGTTTATGTTGACTTCGCGAAATTTTTTTTGTATGTGGATTGAGTTGATGTTGGGGCCCGTTTATTCGTTGGTTTCAACTTTTCTCCTCAACAATGAACCACTTTTTTGGGAAAAAAAAAATAATTTCTACTTTTTAATTCGGTTTTGTTTTCAAGCATGATTTTTCAAAATATAATTCAATTCGTTAGAATCCCATTTCGACGCGATGCATTTCGCGCGAAAAATACGACTTTAGTTATGGAGCTCTGCTGCTCACGAGATTTTTTTATCTGCTTGAGATTTCGCTGAGATAAAATATTTTCAGAGATCCTAATGAGAAAGTATGGAGGTGGAACGAATCGATATAGATATTCATTCTAATCAGGAAAATTAAAGATTTAATATCACTGTGCAAAAACTACTTTCACATTTCCTTCCAAATGACACGATTTGAAAATATGCTAAAATATTAACGTGTTTCTATTCTCAGACGTAAATATCATTTGATATGAGACTGAAATCTAACAAGAAGATAAAGAAACGTGCAGCTTGTCTGCTTTTATCAGATAACTCCAGCACCGCGTGGGCGATATTTACTCGTTCATTCATTCTGTACGCTGCTTTCACTCCGCTACGAAACTTCATTATTTATTTCCAAAGATGAATTAAATGATGCGGCATGATTGGAGACTGCGTAGATAATTGCCATGCAGGATAAACGAATTCAATAATGAGATCAATCAGGAGAGCCAACATAAGATTTTTTGTTGAAAGAAGAATAGATTGAAAAAGCTCAGGCTTATTGAAAAGATATCTCGATGGTTTCACAAATTTCTTCAAAATTCTACCCATTCTTTTATGGTTTCGTACTATGAAATTATATGAAACTATAGTTCTTTCTTCCTAGAAAATAAACAAATAAAATAATTCAATGAACTTTCCGAGTAATTGTACTTCACTGACTCTTCATTTTTCGAAATGAAGTATTAGCCTATAAGAAATTATTGAATACTTGAATGAACAGAGACAAAAATAAAGGAAGAAATAAGCAAATAACAGTGTCGTTTGAAGAAGATAAATAAATTATTAAGATCTGTGAACATTTTCGAAGCAACTGTACAAGCAAACAATGAGAATATATCTACATTTCAATTTTTAGGAAATTTTCATCACTCACTATATATTTTAGTTAAAATTCTCTTCATGAATATGAATTTTCGGGGATGAAATCATAATTCATATTGATTCATTGAAAACAAATATGCAAATCTGGACTTAAAGGTCACTCTAAAAATTTTTTCACGACTACTTTCAGAGGTTATGTTAAAATCAAAATGATTTTTTGTTCATTTGAAAATACCTGGAATATATATATATATATATATATATATATATATATATATATATATATATATATATATATATATATATATATATATATATATATATATATATATATATATATATATATATATATATATATATATATATATATATATATATATATATATATATATATATATATATATATATATATATATATATATATATATATATATATATATAAAATGAAGTGAACTAGGACATTTATTTGAAACTAATCAAACAAACCTCCTAGCGGAGCTGGCTATAAGAGTTCACGAAGCATCGAAATATCAACATCTACCCCAGACGGTAATTGTTCGAAATGTTAATTTGTTTATCACAATCGATGGAAATTGATAGACAGACTGTTTCGCCCTTATCGGGGCTCATCAGTATCATCCATCCACCGGGAGTGATAACCAAACCAACATTTCAAACGGTCATACATGTTTCTTCTAGTAACTCCATGACATATAAATATGACACAGCGCCACCAGTCGGAAACAATTGAACCACATCTTTCAGAATAGAAGAAAACATTTCGGCAACGAAACTCTTACGTCCTGACACCCGAAAGTGGTTACCATAATCGCTAAGCAAGAGTAAAGTTGATACATCCATTTTGATGTAATTCAACATTCACATCACATTCAACTCTTATAGCCAGCTCCGCTAGGAGGTTTGTTTGATTAGTTTCAAATAAATGTCCTAGTTCACTTCATTTTATTGCCACGAACGTGTGTCGTTAACACGAAGAATTCTGTTTTCCATTCATTGCTACCTGTAAAAGGTATAAAATTGGAGCGCTTGTTACTTGCGGCGTGTGAATGTTGAATTACATCAAAATGGATGTATCAACTTTACTCTTGCTTAGCGATTATGGTAACCACCTTCGGGTGTCAGGACGTAAGAGTTTCGTTGCCGAAATGTTTTCTTCTATTCTGAAAGATGTGGTTCAATTGTTTCCGACTGGTGGCGCTGTGTCATATTTATATGTCATGGAGTTACTAGAAGAAATATGTATGACCGTTTGAAATGTTGGTTTGGTTATCACTCCCGGTGGATGGATGATACTGATGAGCCCCGATAAGGGCGAAACAGTCTGTCTATCAATTTCCATCGATTGTGATAAACAAATTAACATTTCGAACAATTACCGTCTGGGGTAGATGTTGATATTTCGATGCTTCGTGAACTCTTATAGCCAGCTCCGCTAGGAGGTTTGTTTGATTAGTTTCAAATAAATGTCCTAGTTCACTTCATTTTATTGCCACGAACGTGTGTCGTTAACACGAAGAATTCTGTTTTCCATTCATTGCTACCTGTAAAAGGTATAAAATTGGAGCGCTTGTTACTTGCGGCGTGTGAATGTTGAATTACATCAAAATGGATGTATCAACTTTACTCTTGCTTAGCGATTATGGTAACCACCTTCGGGTGTCAGGACGTAAGAGTTTCGTTGCCGAAATGTTCTCTTCTATTCTGAAAGATGTGGTTCAATTGTTTCCGACTGGTGGCGCTGTGTCATATTCATATGTCATGGAGTTACTAGAAGAAATATGTATGACCGTTTGAAATGTTGGTTTGGTTATCACTCCCGGTGGATGGATGATACTGATGAGCCCCGATAAGGGCGAAACAGTCTGTCTATCAATTTCCATCGATTGTGATAAACAAATTAACATTTCGAACAATTACCGTCTGGGGTAGATGTTGATATTTCGATGCTTCGTGAACTCTTATAGCCAGCTCCGCTAGGAGGTTTGTTTGATTAGTTTCAAATAAATGTCCTAGTTCACTTCATTTTATTGCCACGAACGTGTGTCGTTAACACGAAGAATTCTGTTTTCCATATATATATATATATATATATATATATATATATATATATATATATATATATATATATCAGGGGCGGCTATTCAAAGGCATCTAAGGAGGCTAAGCCTCCTCAATAATATTCCGTGTATCAATAATATATATATTGAATAGTCAGCATTCAGGATATTCATATTAATCAAAATCATATTATTTTATGCACATACCTTCCTTAAAACCTACATTATATAATGGTATTTACATTTACTGCATTTCATTCATTTCAAGATTTGTGGCAACGCTGCGGAGGCTTAAAAAGGTATATTCTCAACGTTCATTATGCCTGCCACAGAAAAGAAAACAACGGTGCGAATACTGCCAATGAATACTTCATTGCAATAGAAACGCAAAACACATGTAAATGGCAACACCGATGGAGCCTGAGTCTCATACAATGTCGACCAATCACAACCATAGACTTTCGGGTAAAATCGAGTGAATTCGTTGGAAAGCATTAATTTAATCGTAGTGTGATCGTAGTGACTAATGGCCGAAAACAGCTTGTTTACTCATATTGCTCGCGTATTGTTTTAAAATGAGTTTGGTTACTGAAGTTAATTTCAAAAATTTCAATGGTGACTTAGTGGAATATTTCTTATCCCATAACTTTAGTGCACTAAGTTATGAGGATAAAGATTTGATAAAAACATTCCGACCTACCCCTGAATTAAACAATTTGGTGCAGCGTAACAGACAACAAAACCGCGGTTTTAATACAAGAAATTATGAGAGACATCCTTGCCTAACCGGATCACAGGTAAAAAATAAATTATTTTGTTGGCAGTGTTTACTTTTTACTAGGGAAAATGTCTCTGTTTGGGGCTGCTTAGGATTTGAGGATTTAATTCTATAGTTGAAAGTGAGGAATTTTTCACCGATAAAGTAACTTTAAATACCGCACGCGGATTAATATCTTACTTACAAGATAAGGAATTTATATATTTTTTAAACATCTTCAAATTAATTTTTGAACAAACAGAAATAGTTTTTCAAATCTTACAGCACAAATTTTCAGATGTAATTTACTCACGAAATCGGCTCAAGTTTCTTTTGGAAAAAATTTCAGAATTTCGTGCAGAAGTTTATTTTAAAAAACTATTTTCTGTATTTCAAACTACTGATAATACGACTCAATTTAGCCCAAAACGAAAGAAATTCAGTTACGCAGATATGGAGCTTCACTATAAGCAAATATTTTATGAAATTTTGGATACTATTAGGGGTCAAATAGAAATAAGGTTCTCTGATTTCAAAGAACTGCATTTCTCTGACTTACTCAATGAAAATTTGTTTACTGGATTTTCCAGATAAATTTTTGGAAAATTTATGTCAAAAATACACTTTTTTTGATAAGGTGGCCATAAAAAGTGTGTGTTGTTTATAATGACAATGAAATTTTGGGGCAAAATGAAAATCATGTGAGGACTATTAAATACCTTTTTCATAATGATTTGAATCAAGATTTACCCCAAGATTACAAACTCTTATGTCTAATTGTTTCTATCCCGGTGACATCGGCTTCCGTAGAGCGCTCGTTTTCCACTCTTAAGAGAATTAAAACTTATTTGCGAAATTCAATGAGCCAGGATCGTTTGAAAAATATCAGTTTGTTGTCTATTGAAAAGGAATTGGTAAAACTTTTGGCGAAAGAGGAAAAATTTTATGAGGATATTATAGATCATTTTGCTAACGTTAAAGATCACAGAATACCGCTAATCTTCAAAAATATATAATAACTTTTTATTTGCTCCCACCTGTTAACAAATTCGTTAAGTAGGTAAGTAGGTACCTATTTCGTGAAAGAAAAAAAAATTTGATGAATAGATGAATTGATTAATTGGCTGAGAAGAGTTTTTGTGAATATTGTAAATATGAGTTGTAGGTCTCAAGGTCACTCGAAAGTAAAAACAAATTAATAGCTTAAGGTTAAAAATTTTCGCCTATGGTGTATTTATTAACACCTCTTGTAGCCTTCTCAAACCAAAACCTCACGGGCCGCCACTGATATATATATATATATATATATATATATATATATATATATATATATATATATATATATATATATATTTATATATATAAATATATATATATATATATATAAATATATATATTTAAAGAAATAAAAATATATAATATATATATATATATATATATATATATATATATATATATATATATATATATATATATATATATATATATATTATATATATATATATATATATATATATATAATATACATATATATATATATATATATATATATATTTAAATATATATATATATATATATATATATATTATATATATATATATATATATATATATATATATATATATATATATACAACCTAAACTGTTTTCTGAAAAATCCAGGAAATAATATAGCCAATATATTATTTCCTGGATTTTTCAGGAAATAGTTTTTTAAGATGATTCATGAAAAGACGCCATTTTTCGTAGATACAAGGAGGAAAAATTAATTGGTCGTAGTGGGCCCCACCTATGGCATGCTCGAACTTGAACGTTCTGAAATATTTCCTTCAGTGCCATCTTAACTTATTAGTTGAGTGGAAAATATGGAAGATTAGAGAAATAGAATAATGACTGGGTGCTTCTTCTAAATAAGAAACGATCCTGGTGTTTCTGAAATGATTCTACAGTCGATGAGAAAATGGATTTTTGCATCCTAGGATTCAACAGTTCTTATAGCATAACAAACTTAGCATGTAACTTTTGGTAATATTAAGTTATTATTGTCGAAATTTTTTTACCTTTATCTTCGAAGCAATGCAGCTTTTCAAAAATTATCACAGGACTCAATATTCCTAGTAAAGTCCAGGGAATAAGCCCTTCAATTTTTGCAACGGGATATATACTCGTATTATATTATTTGAAATCGTTATAATACTTTTGATAACCCATAGAGATCCTCAGGAAATTTCTAACAAACATCCTCAATAAATACGTTAAGACTATACGGTACCATTGTGATGATCTTCAAGTAACAGTACCTCGATAACATATGTCCTACGAAGGGAACCTACGAAACGGTTTTCCTCTCAATTGGATTAATGTCTACAACTCTTTTATAACGGTTGTATTTTCAGGTTTATGAATGAGACGAGAATATTCATTTCTCTTTCCGTCCATCTGAATTAGCACAACAGAGAACCTGTTTCTCCAGATAGTATACAAACTATACTAGGTATACCGTATATTTGGACAAAATGAAAATTTTCATTTTAGAACAAATCTGTTCGAAAACTAAGTTTAAACATATATTCTTCCTAGATATTGTACTGAATTTTGTATCATTGCGGACAATGAAATTTTCTTCAAAAAATAAATAATAGCTATTGCTATCATTCAAGATTTGAAAATTTTTTTCTAGAAAATTTTTTACTCTATAATGTTTTTCAACTGAAAGATCTGGATCAATATTGGAGCTGGAACGATGTTTAATAAATTTTCAGAGATTATATCTCATGAATGATATATAAACTGATTGAAGCGAAAATATTACTAATAAAAGCAGGAGCTACAACGACGGCTCTATTTGATTTTTATAGAGGTGAAAAATTAATTTTCATCTAAAGCATCTGAAAGCATTATTTTTCAGTCAAATAAAAATTAGAGTAAGTACCTGAAAACTTTTACCCATATTAATTATTTGGTTACTATAAAAAAATTATTTTCAATCAATGACAAATTCATAATGATAAAAATAATATTATAATATGGATGAAATTCAAAATTAGTAAAGAAGTCGAACTTAAATTATGACCTACTAATGTGAGTAAACAAAGAGCGATATGCTTATTTCGAAAATTCCAAATATGGTAAACAAAGGCAGAAGTTAATTTGAATCGACTATTATCGTAGATTGGGCGATAACAGAAATATAGGCCTGGAAGATTAACACGTTTCGACTTAATTATAGGTAGAATATATATCAAGGACTTTGTGTGCTTGAATGTATGTGTTTAGTTATATTGAGTCTTAAATTAAGACTGCATGGAAATGTGAAAACGGATTAAATTTACCACTACGAAAATCTATTGGCATCAACGAACTCTATTTCATTTATAATTCAAATTCGATTTTATAATCGCAGTAATGTTCATTCCAGAACGATTTTCAAACATGATATTATTTTTACTGAACTTTACTTGCTATATAATTAAATGAAATGAGAAGAATATAAATATAAATATAAATATATATATATATATATATATATATATATATATATATATATATATATATATATATATATATATATATATATATATAAACATATATATATATATATACTTATATATATACACATATATATATATATATATATATATATATATATATATATATATATATATATATATATATATATATATATGTATATATATATATATATATATATATATATATATATATATATATATATATATATATATGTGTATCATAATCGTATCTTTCAGAAATTTCTTGCTTCATAGTGGTATAAATTTTTAATTTTGTTTAATTTGAATAAATTGAGTAAAATATATAGCGTGTCCACGGATGAGCTACCCTAGAGGAAAAAGTTTTTTATTTTCATTTTATTTAAATATGTTGTTCTTGATTAAACGTTTTGCTTGTTAAAAACCCCCACAAAATGAAAGAAAATTCAAGTTTTGCAAAACCTGCCTCATTTTATTTTCAATTTCATTAAAAACCCTATGAATTTCTACACTCAGTTCGGAAATGTAAAAATAATCTGGAGAGTGACTTTTGCGATTTGATAGGTAACTTTGGTTAATAATTTTCGAAAAATGCTATGGCATTGGAGCTGTTTCGTACAAGTACGCAATTCATTTATATAATTAAAAATATCCGGATGCATCGGTGACGAGGAATGGAATAATTTTTAGTCTGTGAAGGTACATTAAGATATACTTTAAATAGATAAATATTTAAAAATGTTTTCATCTCATTCTACGGTTGCACTACCTTAAGAAAATGCGCAAAAATATTATCTACACTACTCCCTGCTGTTCTTTGTTAGATTACGAATATCTAGGTAAGGCGAATTGTTTGCAAGATAAGCTTCTCTCATTAATCTTCCAGTTGACAGTTTTCTCTAGGTTGTACCACAAGAGGGAAAAATTGTGCGGTTGAATTTGGCAGCCGGTTTAATATGGACAATCTTTCACTATATATATATATATATATATATATATATATATATATATATATATATATATATATATATATATATATATATATATATATATATATATATATATATATATATATATATATATATATATATATATATATATATATATATATATATATATATATATATATATATTTTTATATATATATTATATATATATATATATATATATATATTTATATATATATATATATATATATATAAATATATATATATATATATATATATATATATATATATATATATATATATATATATATATATATATATATATATATATATATATATATATATATATATATATATATATATATATATATAGATATATATATATATATATATATGTTCAGAAAGATTTCCGCGGTCGGAAGTATTTGAAAAACTTGGTTCTCGGAATGAACCGCGTAAAAAATCTTCAAATCTTTTACGCATATATATATATATATATATATATATATATATATATATATATATATATATATACCTACTTAATAAGTTTTTTAAATCTTTTTATTAAAATATGCTTAGATGAAGTAAGTATTATTGGATATTAGGGTTTATAATATTCATGTTCAACTTGAAATTATTCAAAATCTACTTCCATTCTTGTTAACGTTTCGACTAGTTTCCAAGCCTTTTTCAAAACATTAATTCAATCACAAAAACATTTCTCTTCAAGACACACAATATGAAATAACAAATAAATAAAATTTATAAACTGACATTAGAAACTAGTATATGTCAACATGACATGGCATCCATCATCATCTGTCAACAAATTGAAAATTTGTATAGATATATATATATATATATATATATATATATATATATATATATATATATATATATATATATATATATATATTTACGAAGAGCACTAATGACATACGAACACATCACAGCGCTATACATCGGAAACCGATATAAACATCGAATGATATGAATTGACATGAGTTTTCAGCGATTGGTGTTTCTGCTTTTCCTGAATTACTATCCGTTTCCTGAGATTGCTATCCGTTTCCGATGTATAGTGCTATGATGTATTCGTATATCATTTGATCTCTTCCTATGAACTTTTTGGTGGTTATTTGGATTTGATATCAAAACAGACTGTATAGTGCGGGGATGGCGAACCTTTTTCATTGTCCTAGTCACGAATATATGAATAATCTTCATGAAATCACTAACGTGCCACACTAAAATTGTATAAAATAAATTATTATTTTTATATTTTCAACTTGTTGGCTTTTTCATTCAATTTTTTTTTCAATTTCACTATCGGGAAAAATCGTATCTGTGTGCATTAAAGTTTGTTCGAATATTTTACAAAATACAAATTGTTTTTTCAAAAAGTTTCTTGTTGCTAAATATAGGAGATTCAGGATTCTATATCTGGATTATACTTTGTTATTTTCAAATTTACTCACGCAGAGCTTTATAGCTTTTTCTTCGACAAATCTTGTGTTTTTTTCTTGTTGAATTGTTGTCACTAAAATTTTGATTTTTTCGAATTAGGTATTGGACTCATATCTTTGTGCGTGCCATCAAAATTTTCTATAGTGCCATCTTTTGTGTTTTCATCATGTGTGGCGCTGATATCGAATTTTTTAACATTCTTCCCTGAAGGAATTCCATGTCGACGGAATAATGAAACTTGCTCTGTTGGAGGGTAATTTGATTGTACCCAGAGGATATAAAACGTATTTAAAACTACTCCCGCTCCTCCGCATTGACAGTCGGTGCATTGCAATAGTCTATTATTTTTATGTAGAATACTACTGAAAAAACGCGGAAATAACAAAATTTAATCTTTTTTATCTAGCAAGGAAATAGCTATATCTGAGGGCGATATCCAATTAAATCTTTTCAAACTGAACTTGTTACTTTTATTGCTAAAGGTTCTATGCAGGTCTGCTATTTATGTGCCCTTCATTTACATTTTCAAAGAATTACCATAAGAATTTAGGTCAATAAATTTCATGGTAACTATAAGGATCCGCTTTCGATAGATGAGGATGTGATTGAAAATTATGCTGACAAACGTTCTCCTCACTTGTATTCGTACCACGGTATAGTTATTCAAATAACCCTAAAATTACCTCAAGAATTGATTTTTCGCTTCAGAAGGCGCATTAGACATGCATCCAAAATTTGATTATTCATCAGACCACACCTGAAGCTACAATAGTCAACGGATGAATAATAAATGGAAGCTGTGGGTATGCGCTTCCATTGTGTACATATTTTCGAACATGATGATGACTGACAAATTCGTAATGCAATTGACATTTTATTGACGCTTCCGAGCAAATAAATTCCCAAATCAAATTGAAAAGCACTCCATGAACGCCTCCATCAATTGAGGATGTTGCCTCTAGATACTTCATCAAGGATCGAGTTTTGTGATTTATTCACTACATTATGTGGAGACACCCACAAATATCACAATAATATAGATAGTTCCTAACAAGCTGATTAATTCAAGTGAATCATCATTTAGTATAGATTTGGAATAAGCAAAAAATACTATTATTTTTTTTTAACTCGAGTGACCTACTGTTTAACGCCGGTTCCGAACGGCCAATGGGCTTGTAAACTATGTACATTAACCAATAATTTTTAATCATATATAACCACTAAATTCCGGACATACACAACACCCAAGAGCGGGGCTGGACTCGAACCCACAATCCTCGGTTTACAAACGGTATAAGGCGGTTCACCTTACCGCTGGTCTACCGAGGCCTCCAAAAAATACTATTACTTATTTGGGATGAATTTTATAGCTAGTTTGTTTAATACAATGAACGAAAACAACGTTTAGGAGACATCGGATTAGAAATTCTTACTCAGAACTATCACAAACTGTTTAAATCGGAATTCAACTAAAATTTGCTTAATATATTATTGTCTATAAGTAAGAGTCAGTTTTCTGCTTAATATAGCTACGTTGGTGTTCGTGTATTCGAGTTTTGAAATTTCGAATTATATAGGAGACGTACAATCACCAACGTAGCTATATGAAGCAGAAAACTGACTATAATTATGCGTTCCATCTTATTCAAGAAAACCATACCTTTAATCACAATTATAATATATTACAATCAGAAAATAGTCTCCATAAAACCAACTGTTAGGAATCCTTATACATCAATAAATATAAAAATTCCGGTAACCTAGTTAACGACCAGATTAAAGTACACCCTTCTCATCTCCTTAATCTGTTCAATGTACCTACTAATAACTCTGAATGGATTGCTTATTGTTATTTAGTTTCTCTAGGAACCTCTCTTTCATATTCAATTTTCGTATACATAGATTGTTTAGTGATACCATAGTTTAGTACGAGATAAAGTCAATGTTATGACGAAATGCGTTTACTCAATAGATTTTTATTCCAACCTGTGAAAAGTTAGTTTTTTTATTTCTTTATAAAGTTATATATATACTAAGTGACAAAGAAAGGTAAACAATCAGTATACTGTACTTTATTTTAATAATTATTTGCAGGTAAACTTGCTTTAAGTCGAACAAAAAATGATTAAATTTTCAGCCTAATCTGCGGCGTATCAGACCCGTTTTTTATCACTTCTTTTTTTTGGAATTTGCATATTTTATGATTTTTATTCACATTTTGTGAATCTATCGTTAGAAAATTGGTAGCAAAGTGCTTCACTTTAACGACCAAGATGCTCCGTGCGCGAAGACTAGCTCGTGTATCCCAGTTAAATGACTTTGAAAGGGGTCGAATTGTAGGCTTACGCGAAGCCGGATTTTCATTTAGAGAAATTCAGAGAAGAACAAATCGTTCATTGCGTACCATAGTGAGATTTTATCAGGCATGGACTCAAGAAGGCCGGCAGCATAGAGCTATAGGTACTGGACGTCGTAGGGGCACAACAGGGCGTCAAGATCGGCGACTAAGACTTTTAGCCCTGAGAGATCGGTTTAGGTCTAATCCAGCGATTGCAGATCAATGGTTTGAAGAACATGGAAGTATGGTTGGGATGCGTACAGTTTACAGGAGAATAAGAAGTTTTGGGCTTTTTCTTGCAGACCCCATTGGGTCTTACCATTGACTCCTGAGCATAGAGGAAACCGCCTGCAATGGTGCCAAGAGAAATTAAATTGGGATCAAGAATGGAATCACTTGATCTTTAGCGATGAATCGCGCTTTTGTTTGGGTATGCATGACGGCCGAGCAAGGGTGAGAAGGAGACGTGGTAAAAGAAGAAATCCACAATTAGATGTTGAAAGGCATATCTACCAAACCGTGGGTGTTATGGTATGGAGTGCCATATCCATTGGTAGCAGGTCATCTCTAGTTTTTATCCAAGGCAACATGACCGCCCTTCGTTGCATTCAGGAAGTAGTGGAACCACATGTTCTTCCATATGTTCAGAGAGTTGAAAATGCCATTTTCCAACAAGACAACGCCAGGCCGCATGTTGCTAGAGTAACTTTAGCCTTCATGGATCAACACCATATCAATCGTTTAATACGGCCTCCAAGATCGCCCGATCTTTCTCCAATTGAACATGTGTGGGACATGCTCGGCTGAAGGTTGCTTAACTTACCCCATCCCCCTCAGACTCTAGCAGCTCTTAGACATGAGTTGGTGGTAGGGTGGAATGAGATACCTCAGGAGGACATTGACCACCTCATCAGAACAATGCCCCGACGTACAAATGAGTGTGTAAGACATCGAGGGTCTGTGACACATTTAACTGTAACTCGGTTCGACGATAACCAAAGTGGCTGGAACTCTAATCATTTATTTATTATTATTAGTTAAACATGTAAGCAAAATATTAATAAATATGATTGAATACATCTAGGTGTTTACCTTTCTTTGTCACTCAGTATATATATATATATATATATATATATATATATATATATATATATATATATATATATATATATAAATAATATATATATATATATATATATATATATATATATATATATATATATATATATATATATATATATATATATATGTATATATATATATATATATATATATATATATATATATATATACATAAGTAAGTAATTGCGAGTATTGATTGCCGAAAAATTTTAATAATGTGTAATGGAAACTTTTACTCTTAATGTTTTGTATATGGGTTAGTTTACTGACTGATCACTAGCTGTAAGTAGTTGGAAAGCTAGAAGTTGTACTTTGTTATATAGTTTTTTATTCTTTGTTTTTAGGGCTTGAAGAGGACAGCAATGACTGTCGAAATATATTGGTATAAATAAAAATATTCTACTTTTAATGCTCTTGCTGAGTTTCCATATACTTTTATCAAACTATATATATATATATATATATATATATATATATATATATATATATATATATATATATATATATATATATATATATATATATATATATATATATATATATATATATATATATATATATATATATATATATATATATATATATATATATATATATATATATATATATATATATATATATATATCAAAGATTAAAAAAACCTTGAAGATACAGGAGGTTCATAACGAATTTGAAAACCATTCTCACAAATCACTGGTGACTGACGGGATACCGTGCAATAGAGTTATTATCTTCGGGAAAACTATGGCTAAAATCTCTAGAATTACAAACATTGTATTTATAATAATATATATTCTTGAACTATTCGGAAAATTCAACAATACAATAAGTTTATTCAAGGACAAATACCTTGTCAACTACAAAATTTTCGAATGTACTGAAGAAATTTCAGGAATTATATTTCTTGGATTGTTACTCACAACACATATCTACGTTCTGCGGTCAGTTAATTCACTTTATTGTGGGATAAATTCACATGGTCGATATTGAAACTCCGAGGAAGCTTGCAATATTATCCTTGGTTGCATTTGATTTTGAAAATTTTAAAATTCACTATCTTTATATATAAAATATTATCAAACTCAGGCAGGAAGTATAACTAAGAGCTTATTGTTTTAACAGATTGAATGTCAATATCTCAAAGGAGATAGTGCTGCTTGTTTGATCTCAATAAAAAATTTTATTTTACAGGTTTTTCTTCTTTCAACCACACTTACTGATATTGCTGGTTTTCATGAAATACCTATGTGCATAGTATAAACGCTTGTGAATAAAATAAACAGCAAATCATGTCCACATCGAAATTCAGTAAGGTTCTAAATTGAAAATTACTGCCTATACTTGGTTATTCTAATTCACTGAATTATTTATCAAGGTATAAACATAGCGGGAGGTCTATTCTAAAGAAACACCTCAAGGTATCTTAATCTCATTTAATATTTCCACTGCACTTTACCTTGTAATTCAGTAATAAATCTTTCTTCTTTGTTATTATCATGAGTGTACTTTACTAATCCACTCTGGAAGTAAATTTGGAAATTATCCCAGCGGCTAGAAATGTAATGGCGAAGCTTAGTTGTATTTTATCCCATAAAATATATATTTTTGAAGTGTATCGAAGGAAAGCAGGGAAATACATATTTTCCGGTACATATTGACATATCTAGCTGCTCCCATCGAGTCGAATGAGCTGAAATTTGGTGTAAATTTCGTGGACATTTTTACTTACATATTTCTAATTTTCATAATTATAAATATCCTACCCGGTATATATTTACATTTCCAGCGGTTCGTATCACACCAAATGAGCTGAATAATTTTTATCTGGGATTGTTTTTGTTGCAGAACGGAACAATGAAAATTTGATTGAATTTTTCCAACCGCAGCCATTTTTACGTAGATATTTCTTGTTTTTTCATGGTTTTTGAAAAATTGCCGAACATTGAGTTAGAGGGTTGAAGTTTGGTACGTACATTGAGTTTATGTGAACTTGAGATCCTTTTTTTGGATTCAACTCTTTTTCTCAACCGCGCTCCATTTCATGGTGACTATTCGGTTCAAATTGCATCTCGATTTTTTTCGCTATCAGTACGCGATGCACTTCGCGAATTGGTTTTACGATATAGGTTTGATATTTGGTATGTGGATTTAGTTGATGTTGAGATGCGTTCCTTCGTTGGTTAAAACTTTTTTTATTCAATTCGTTATTCAATTCGCTATTCAATTCGTTATTCAATTCGTTATTCAATTCGTTATTCAATTCGTTATTCAATTCGTTATTCAATTCTTTATTCAATTCGTTATTCAATTCGTTATTCAATTCTTTATTCAATTCGTTATTCAATTCGTTATTCAATTCGTTATTCAATTCGTTATTCAATTCTTTATTCAATTAGTTATTCAATTCGTTATTCAATTCGTTATTCAATTCGTTAGAATCGCATTTCGACGCGATGCATTCCGCGCAATTTAGTGATGGAACTCTGCTGCTCACGAGTTTTTTTTTTTACTTACACAAATAGCTTAATTATTGCCACTGTTTCAAAGATAAATGACTTATATACTTCAAGAAAGGAAATTGAAGATGTGTGACATTATTTCAAGCGACATGTAGAAAATAAGTTATCCTATTGAAATTAAGAAAGTATCATCTTCGTATGTACTCTCTAATACAAAAGTTTTTACATAAATGCCAAATATTGGCAATCTTAAAGACTGGCACTACTGAAGCATGTTATTTGTAAAACAAAGAACTCTAAACGTAGTTTAGTGTTCGACAAGAGAACAGATGGATAGAAAAAAATTATTTTAAGTTTTATGGCACATAAATTATCAATTATTGTTATAAAAAAATATGTAGTTGCAAAACTATAATTGAAATAAGTATCACTCATTTTGGTACACAGATTCAAATAGTTACAACTTACACATACAATTCTATTTTCAGATATAAAAGTAACAACTAAAAACTACAATAAATACAAATAATGCAACTAATCATTTGTATCAGAAGATGGTACAGTGTATCGAAACGAGTTACACGCATTGCAATTAAATCAGTGAAAATTTATAAGGTCCATATTTCATATATTACGATTCTAAGTGAGTTTCAAAAAAATAATTGAAATATTCGAGCGTCAACAAAGAATTTGAAGCAATATATTACTTTGTATAAATATGAAATTTTGTAGCAAAAAAATTGTTCCAAGCAAAAAATTTTCTTTTCATTATTTGCATATCATCTAATGTGAAATGTTAGTAAGTGTATTCATACTTTAAAACTTCTTATAGTTTAAGGGGCTAGGTTGCAGTGATTTTTAGTCGTAGTTTCTTCGAAAATAAAAGACTTTTTTGCACTGTACCGAAAGCCAACAGTGAGGTACAGGAGTGGTATTTCTATCTGATTTAAAATGTAGACCTCGATTTTCGAATATTTCTATGCATTTCTTGTAATAATAGTGTTATATTCATTATTTTCCGCGTTCTACAATACAATGTACCACACAATACCAACAAAGCCAAATTTCGGAAATGTAGAAAAAGCTGTTTATATATAATATATATAAAGATTTGTATAATTCACCGTTGGATTGTGAATGAAGAATTTGAGTCGAGAAATACATATATATAAGTTGTTTGTTAATTTCTCAAATTATAGAAGAATTTTTCTTGTTAACTTCATGATATATATATAAATATATATATATATATATATATATATATATATATATATATATATATATATATTATAAATATTTATATATATATATATATATATATATTATAAATATTTATATATATATTATATAATATATATATATATATATATATATATAGGTATGAATAGAGACTCTAAAGATTGAACAGAAACAAGAGTTTTCTTTTTAGTCAGCCCTAAGACTGCATACCTGATTAAGCATTTTCTCTCCTTAACTTAGACAGTCGTCTAACCTTAACAAGTTTGTTAATTTCTCAAATTATAGAAGAATTTTTCTTGTTAACTTCATGATATATATATAAATATATATATATATATATATTATAAATATTTATATATATATATATATATATATATATATTATAAATATTTATATATATATATATATATATATATATATATATATATATATATATATATATATATATATATATATATATAGGTATTAATAGAGACTATAAAGCTTAAACAGAAAAAAGATTTTTCTTTATAGTCAGCCCTAAGACTGCATACCTGATTAAGCATTTTCTCTCCTTAACTTAGACAGTCGTCTAACCTTAACAATTATATTTATTCATATATATATATATATATATATATATATATACATATATATATATATATATATATATATAAATATATATATATATATATATATATATATATATATATATATATATATATATATATATATAATGATGAATATTATAACCTAAGAATTTGAAAAAATATAGAATTAGTCAGCACTTGGCGAAAATTGATATAGTTCGAATTGTACACAAAATATGACAAAAATTCTGCATTGTGAAAGAAAGCGCTACCGAAATTCATATCTAGTTCCATTTGGTAATGACAGTAAATGTTATTTAGTGGTTCTGAATGATCAGTAAACATCAGATTAGAGCTGTCTCATCAACTTTGCAAAAGTGTGGTCCCCAAATCAGATTTCGAATGATCAGGGTCAACGATTTGTATATAAGCCAGACGTGTCCGCTTATTTTGGTCATGAATGAAGTTCGCTACTAAAGATGAAAAGCTAATAAAATATCCTATATGGACCGTAACAGAAATTTAATTGAGAACACGTACACATAAGATTCAAAATCTTTAAACACCTTAGAGGTAGGTAAACATTTAAGGCTGACTAGATTTGGTGAAAAATGAAGGAAACTAATTCTATGAAAATTTTACAAAATTTCGGTTTTATTTTAACTTTTTCAGGGCAATTATCAGTTGGTTTCCATTATCTAACAATAAAATAAATCTCGTTCTTCAGTTTTTGGAAAACAAGATTTATATGTGATGAAAATCTATTTAAAAAATACATCAGATATTTAGGATATTTGGACATCTCAATTAAGATTAGGATCAAGGTTCTTTGAATTAATATACCCAATGTTTTATTGAGTTGAGCTTGTTTTTGAACTAAAACTAATATGATATATAAATTCCAAAAAGAAATCTCCGAAAAAATAACAAAATGGGTAATCTTAGAGTTCTACAGGGGCTGCTCTTCATTACAATGAAACAAATGTTTTCTAGTTGAATTTGCAGAATAATTAACGCTATTTAATAGTTTCGTGGTGATGAATGAAAAGTTCATCCTTTTGACAATTTTTCTACATAACATCCAGTAATATAAGTTTTGGTGGTAGCTTTTATAGTTTCGTGAAAAAGAAAACAACCAAATTATAAATTCAATAATTGAAACAATATATTTTCCAAAGAAGTAATGAGATTTTGGGTCTGAATTTTCGTAGTTTTTAATTCTGAAAATTATTCCACATTTCTCCTATAATCAGAAATAATTTCATGGGAAATATAAGCAGAAATAATTTGATGAGAAATATAATCAGAAATAATTCCATGAGAAATATTCCAAAAGAAACGAGGATATTTAATTGAAATATATTTAAATAGTTGATGGAATCCGTCGTTACTACGTGATAATTTAACATGATTAACAAAACTAAATTTGATTTTACTACGTTTATTATCACAAAATATTTTGAAAAATATAACACTGCGATTGCAATTTCGGTCACTAGACCATCATCGGGCAGATTGAGTTAAGAACTAACTCTTAACTCAATCTGCCCGATGATGGTCTAGTGACCGAAATTGCAATCGCAGTGTTATATTTTTCAAAATATTTTGTGATAATAAACGTAGTAAAATCAAATTTAGTTTTGTTAATCATGAAATATATTTATTTCAGTTCTAGAAAATGCCCGTAATAGTAGCCAAAACTTGCTTGCTCTACTGCGCCAGCTCGCACGAAAATAAGCAAACCTTTACATCTTCAACACACACATTCACTATTAAATAATCTTCAACTTTTTTTCAAGGATTTTTCCTGTAATATGACATCCAAATAGCCTGTACACAAAAATACGAAGTGTCAGGGTTAAAAGTGATTTTTCCGCGCATTTACATTTATTTATAAAAAAGACTATTAGGTTCACCCTAAAAGTAAAGAGGGTCATTATTGTAGCCTATTTTATAACAAACAAAACAAGAAAATATTCAACTTGATTTGATTATTAGTACCGAAGATATAAAGGTTTCTGTAGATATTGACATTTTCATTGTTTGGGGGTAGGGTTTTTTTTTGAAACCATGGAGATTTTTGTAAAAATGATCCTCTGGTAGTGGTGTATCCATGGTGAAAATTCAGCTTTACTCAATTTTTTCCTAGCAAAACCTTTATTGACTGGGCTAAAAGTCGTACCACTTGGATTTTGAACAAACTAGGGCAACAACTACACATACAATGCCGACCAGTCTTCCATTTGAGTCAACTAAGTTGCTTTACATATTACATATAATTATATTCTCTACAGCGAAACATTTTTCTCTACAATATATAATGTATAAAGATGTGCGAACATCTGTTTGAATACTCAACTACTTCTCGTTTATTATTTTTATGAATATATCTGAAAAAATTGGAATGTAGATGGTCGAATTATTAGCTGCATATTTTTATATTCCTATAGCTTTGATTAGGTATATTTAGAATCTTCAATATAAATTCAATTGTATCTAAAAAGTTTCAAACGATATGAAACTTCATTTGCTATACTATACTATTCGACTTGAAAGGTGCATTGCGAACTTTATGAATAATTTTTTTTTGCCATAAAAAGTACAGATTTCACCTTGAGTAGACCATTAATACGGCTCTGAACTGATAGTGAACTTCAACTCGGCTTAATATTACTTTGATGCCAGATAAGTCATTTGCCAGGCCATCGGCAAATCTCACGAGCATCTGGCTTTTATCAGCTGAAAGCCTGAAAATTCAGTATACCGTGTAATGATTCTCAATAAAAATAAACAACAAAGAGATGTACCGACGGTTCTCAATAATCTCCCGGGTTAATTTCTACATAGAATCTATTCAGAATTCAACGAGCTTCTTGTGCTTCATTTAATAATTTTATGGGAAATTGTTACAAAAGTTACAGAAGCCTATTAGGGCTACCTCGAGGGCTACTAACAATTTTTTTTTAAAATCGTATTGAAGCTTCTGCAGGGTAATTCTGTGGGTCATTAATTTGAGCATATAAGTTGAAACTTACGAAATTTGAATGAAAATAAAACGTCCTGATGAAAAGTGTACAATATTAGCCTACGCTTTGATAAAATTTTCATCCAAAATTCTCCTCTATATAAAATTGAAAGATATTTTTTCATAATTATATAAAATACTTGCGAACGAAGGGTTAGCGAGGTATGTTTGTGTTGTTTTGTGTTAAATATTATACTTCTACTCCTGTATTTTCTGCATTTATTGATATCAGTATCCTGCTTTTAAATGTAATATATTATGCTTTCGATATTTCACAATACTTGTAGATTAAAATTGAAATTTTGTAAACCAAATTGATATTGTTGTATATGTAACATGTATAGATACTCAAAAAATGAGTTAGAACAAACCTGAAAATATCTATAACTTATATAGAAGTTTTTATAAATTTTGTATATCTGTAATAGTTCCAAATTCTATGTTCAAAAATATCGTGAGATCAGAAATTGCATCTGTTAACCGTTGCGTTGTATGTATATATTGCTATATTTTGGAAATCGATAGCATCTCACTCAATAAGAAAACCAAAAATCATTTAAAAAATGAGTTGCATTATTTGAAGTCAATATTTTCTAGGTCTGAGCGAAAACAATTTCCAATAACTTCCAACAATTCGCTTAAGTATTAAAATTCAAGAAAATTAAATCAGCTAACAAATGAGACAGTGACAATCCATCCATCCACATAGTAAACGGCGTTGAAACTTAACCAGAACTGGACAAGTTTAATTGAAAACGACTTCTGATTTATCTTGTTTATATCTTAAAATTCTCATCTTTCATAATAAAATTTTTACACAATCACGCATTAATCGAATCAGTGTAGTAAGAAGTTTCGTAAATACCTAAACAGAATGCTAATTTGTATGCATACTAAGGTTCATTGATCTCTACTAATTATCTACAAGTCAAACACCATCAAGTTCATTTCACGTGTGTAAAATATTATACTTCTAATCCTGTATTTTCCGCATATATTGATATCAATATCCTGCTTTCAAATGTAATATATTATGTTCTTGATATTTCACAATGCTTGTAGTTTAAAATTATAATTCTGTCTCAAGTGAACCAAACTGATATTTTTATACATGTAACATGTCTAAATACTCAAAATTATTTGGGAAGTTAGAACAAACCTGAAAGTATCTATAACTTACTTAGAAGCTCGCTTATAAGTTTCTATAAATTTTGAATATCTGTAATAGTTCCAAATTCTATGATCAGAAATTGCATCTATTAACCCTTGAATCTATGTATTGCTATATTTTGGAAATTGATAGAATCTTACTCAACCAGAGAACCAAATATTTATTAGTTAAGTATTACTCATTTGAAAAATGAGTTGTATCATTTGAAGTCAATATTTTCTAGGTCTGAACGAAAACAATTTCCAATAATTTTTAACAATTCGCTTGAATATTAAAATTCAATAAATTTGAACCAGCTAACAAATGTGATAGTGACAATGCATCCATCCACATAGTAAATTGCGTTGAAACTTAACGAGAACTTATTGACAAAGACTACTGATTTAAGCGCCCTGTAAACGATCAAACTTGTTTGTCAAATTTTAGGTGTTTGTCAAATTATTTGATAGTCTATGGCTTTGTTTGATGCGTTTGTCAAACAATTCACGTGTTTGAAGTGTTTGATGAAATATTGGATTGACGGCATTTTTGACAACTAAATTCAAATCCGTAGTCGACGTTTTGAAAGTAAAAATGGATAAAAATGTAATTACAGAAAAAGAGTTTATAAATAGTTGATGGAATCCGTCGTTACTACGTGATAATTTAACATGATTAACAAAACTAAATTTGATTTTACTACGTTTATTATCACAAAATATTTTGAAAAATATAACACTGCGATTGCAATTTCGGTCACTAGACCATCATCGGGCAGTTCTTAACTCAATCTGCCCGATGATGGTCTAGTGACCGAAATTGCAATCGCAGTGTTATATTTTTCAAAATATTTTGTGATAATAAACGTAGTAAAATCAAATTTAGTTTTGTTAAAAGAGTTTATATTGAACTTTATCTCTGTTTATCGAGATTTACCGGTATTATGGAAATTAAAGTCGCAAGAATATATGGATAAAAATAAGAGAAGCGCGGCAATAACAAAAATGGTAAATTTATTAAAAATGTGTCGGCGCAACATTACAGAAGAATATGTGAAAAAGAAAATTAATATTATGCGAACAAGTTTTGAGGGCGAATAAAATAAAGAAAAAAAATCAATGCTGTCTGGTTCTGCTACAGATGAAATTTACGTACCTTCATTATGGTACTACAAAGAATTAGAGTTTATGCAAGACCAAGTAGAAGAAGAAAAAAGAATAACTTCAATAATAGAAGAACAGGTAGGTATTTTTATTGAAATCTATATAAATTTATCACATAAAATTACTATAAACATTTATTTTGCCATGGAATTGCACCTGTTGTATTAAAATATTCACAAAAATCATCTCTCACTAGTTTTGCTAGAGTAGAACTATTTCCAGCTCGAGTGCGTTCAATATTTAACAGGTTCGGCTCCTTTCCGCAAGTACCCTGTATGATAGTTCCAGAAACACAATCTTCTGTGTCTATTTCTCCAAATCGGATGTAATTTTTTTGTTTCATTAGTAAATTGTGTAAATGACAACAAGCCATAACAACTATTCTTGCTTTTGTAGGAGATAATTTAATAGTTTTTTGTAGGATCTTAAAACGACTTGCAAATACGTTTTCAATGACACGCCGAGCGCGGAATAAACGATAGTTGAAAATCCTTCTATTATCATTTAATACTTGTTTGTTGTAAGGTTTCATTAAATTTGGGAGGTTCTGTTCGTAATATTTCCCGTAACAAATTTTCATGGGTAAACTTTTATCTTAATTTAAACCATTCTCTAGACCAGCGTCTGCTCTTTTTTTTCTTAAAACACAGCGTTAGAGTCAACGCTAAAAATGCTTCATCCGTACTGCTCATTTTTCATGGAACGCGTCACGTCACGTCAACGAGAAAACCGTAACTAAGGAAAAATTTGACAAATTTGTTTAATCTTTGGTTTGATTTATGCGATTGCTTGAAGAACACGTGAAGTTTGTCAAACAAGTTTGTCAAACAAATTTGATCGTTTACAGGGCCCTTAATATTGATTGTATCTTCAAATTCTCATCTTTCATAATAAAATGTTTACACAATCACGCATTAATGGAATCAGTGTAGTATGAAGTTTCGTAAATACATAAACAGAATGCTAATTTGTATGCATACTAACGTTCATTGATCTCCGCCAATTATCTACAAGTCAAACACCATCAAGTTCATTTCACGTTTCCAGCTGAAAATTGCTTCATGCCCGTCTTTTCATTTCGAATCCCGCGAAATGTCTGCTATTGAAACACACGTACCGTTTTTACAGGTACAGCATTCGCACTTAGCATTATAAACGAGAACAGACCGCGGCAAATGCAACAACAAAGATAAACAACGCCTAAATTGGCACGTATAGTGCCTCACATCATAATAAGTTACAGACACATCTACCGCTACGCAAGAGAAAATTCAACAGTGGCGCACCTGGAGCTTATGGTGGCAAAGAAACTATAATACTAATACTGTCCAATGCTATTTATATATAATAGGTCAGTCAGTTAAGACATTGAAAGTCGAAAATTTAACAATAATTCCAAAAGTTTTTAAACTTTGGTCAAGTGAATGCTTCATAGAGAAAGGAAAGAATCTCATTTTGCAACCTTTTCTGAAGTCCGGAACATTGTTAAAATTTCAATAACATTGAATTTTGCTGTATGCTTGTGAAAAAAATTCCAAAACTTCTGCAAACTTGGAGTAGTATTAAAGATATTATTTCATATCACGTATCGAACCAATTAAGGGTACGGAAAATTTTTTTAATCAAAATTAACGTTTTTCTTTGATAAACTGAGCAAAAAATATATTATTTCATGTCAAGTATCAAACTTGAAACCAATTTAACGGTACGGAACAATTTTTTTATTCAAAAATTAAGGTTTTTTTTTGATAAACTGACCAAAAACAATTCCAAAAGTTCTGCAAAGTTGACAGATACTTCGGAAAAATATACCGAACAGTTGTATAAATTTGCAACCTTTTACTGTAACCGGAATATGTTTATATATAATGTTTTTAATTCGTGGTAATTTTTTCGAGAAAGCTGGTCTCAAAATAATTACAAAAGTTTTGAAACTAGGTTGCAAATTAAAAAAACATCTATTCTGATGCATTTGCAAATTTAAAACCCTGTACGCAGTCTGGAACTTTATGCAATTTGTAAAAATATGATTTTTGGATTTTTATATTTTTGCAAGTTGCACAAATAGATGTTTTCTGAATTTGCAAGCAAGTTTCAAAACTTTTGTAATTATTTCGAGACTATCTTGCCCGAATAAATAACCACGAATTGAAAAAATTATAAATAAACATGTTGCGGTCAATGTTAAAGGTTGCAAATTCATACAACTGTTCGGTAGATTTTTCCGAAGTACCTGTCAAGTTTGCAAAACTTTTGGAATTGTTTTTGGTCAGTTTATCAAAAAAAACTTTAATTTTGAATAGAAAAAATGTTCCGTACCGTTAAATTGGTTTCAAATTTAATACTTGACATGAAATAATATATTCAACACGACTCTAAGTTTGCAGAACTTTTGGAATTTTTTTCACAAGAATTGAGCAAATAATCATTTATTGCATTTTTAACAATTTTCCGGACTTCGGAAAAGGTTGCAAAATTTCATAGTTTGTTTTTATCTCTTTCCCGACCCTACATTAAAGTTTGAAAACTTTTGAAATTATTGTCAATTAATTTTCTCAACTGACTGGCCTATAATATTAATTTTTAGTCGTATTTTCCCCGAAAATGATAGACTATTGTAGTGTATCGGAAGTCAATAGTCAAATTCCGGAGTAATTTTTTTCATCCGTTTTAGAACTTCTAGACAACGAATTTCGTAGATTTTTCTTGTGTTTTTGATAAAGGGAAGGGGCCGTAATGCCCCTTCCCTTTATCAAGCGCTTTTCACCATGCGTAATATCCAGCGAACCCCGGCATATCCGGATTTTGAGCAACAATTCTGCCGAGTGAGCTAGAGGGTTGAAGTTTGGTACGTAAATTGAGTTTATGTTGATATACGTTCCTTTGAGGGTTTCAAATCTTTTCCTCAACTGCGCTGCACTTCGCGGAGAATTTTCGAATCGCATCTTGACTTACTTTGCTATCAGTGCGCTATGCACATCGGGAATTTTTAATCTTTTATTTGAATAAATTGAATTATTTTCTAAGTTTTTTTACGGTTTTTCATTAAACCGTGAAAATTGTTATTTTCAATAATATAAATTATTTTCTGATTTATATTTCGGTTTGCTATTGAAGCGTGGTTTTCCAAACCTTAATTTATTCTGTTTGAATCGGATCTGGACATTATTCACTTTGCTCGAAAAATTCGACCTTAGTGACGGTTGCTGCTCACCTGTTTTATTACGTTTAATGCCCGCCATATATGCTACGGTAGACCGGAGAGGTCTACCTGTGCAGGTAGACAGGAGCGTATGTGGGAATAGTTATGTGCAGGTTTTTGAACCTGCGCAGGCGACCGGAGCAAAATCGAAAATCAATTGTTTCTGCGGTGTACCTGTGCGTGTGTGCATGTATTTCGGTCGCCTGCGCAGCTCGCGTTAGTTTTTTTCCTAGTATCACACGTCAAAATAAACTCTAGGCCAATCAATGCCAGTGCGTTATTGTCTTCAATCGATGACATCTCGAAGAGAATAGGCCGCTACGGTATACCGGAACGTCCCCATACACGTACACTGACCTGCGCAGGTATACCTGCACAGGTAACATATCCGGTCTACCGTAGCGTATATGGCGGGCATCAGGACTGTCTTGCATAACTAAATATGCATTGCACAATTGTTCTGCCAAAGTTTTCAGAAGACATAGTAGAAAATAAGCGAGTAATTATTTCCAAATGCTTGCGAGTAAAAATTTATTCGATGCAGATTACATAAGCGCGTAGAGTTTATTAACTGCCAGTAAACCATTTCAACAGCCAAACAGTTTGGATCTGTGACATAACTAAATTAGTTCAGCTGTCATTTAATTTCCAGATGCTTATTAATTTTTCATGCTTTTCAATAATGGTCGGTTTTCCACTCATCTCCATATGAGTGCACTGCGGTAGTGTTGTAACATGCAGGGCCCCCGTAAGGGCTACTGTCGCATGTGTGCAAAAAAGGATTTTGGCGCCTGTATGCAAAAAAGGATTTTGGCGCCTGTGTGATTTTGGCGCCTGTGTGCAAAAAAGGATTTTGGCGCCCCTTAAGGCATTTTGGATAATGTTTTTTATTTATTTTTTGAAGGTAAGTAGGTAGGTAGGTAGGTGCTTGAAAACTGAACTTAAGGAGTCATATTCATTTGTATACTGAAATATCAAAATGAAACAAAAAGAATAAAATATAACAAAATAAATTAAAATAAATTCTTGTTCGCACCCATTTTAAAGCATCAACTAAACTAATGGGGTACAGACACGTTGTTTATGAATAATAGAAAATAACCGTTTTGTTTTTAGGAAAAAATGTTTGTTTTTTGTTTTTTGTTTTTTTTTTTGCAATTTTTGAATATTTGACCCTGCGTTTTGGCGCCCCTAAAGGATGGCGCCCGTGTGCATTGCACACTTTGCACATATGGTAGCGGGGGCCCTGGTAACATGCATAGAAACATTATTTTAAATAAATTATTAGTTATTGTTAGGTTATCTACAGCATTACTGACATTTTAATTTTCGACGCTCTTATCTGCGTTAACAGAAATATTAGACCCAATATTGCTTCTTTTCTCGACAACTCCGCCAGTTTATATTGAAACGTCTAGTTTGTTTGTTTTAGCCTTCATTATAAGTATCCGTTGCCGATGCGGATTATTAACTTTGCTCACGCCTTCCATAAATATGCTTAATCTATTCCATTTTCAATTCTCAACATAGCTTGCAGTTTTGGTTAAATACATCAAAGTGACGAAGATTTGTATATTCTGGACATTTTCAACATTATACCCTAAAATTACCGACTCAACTATCTATATTTTGAGTGTGCTTCTGCTATATCCATAATAATAACTTATCATATTCGTTGTAGTAGGTATAGCTGCTTGGATTTTTCAGGTACTCAGGCACTAAATTCAACTCGACATTAACTGATTTTCGTAGACATTTTCAATTGCATACAACAATGATATTTAATAATTTAATGAAATGTCGAATGACATTAAATTTAACTATCCTCTCGATAAAATGCGTTGAAATGATTAATTTGATTTTTTTCAACTAAAGTAATTGTAATAATAATAATAATAATAATAATAATAATAAGGTTTATTGATCCTGTAAGACATATTATTACATGTATAGGACAAGCCATAAAGATATACACACAAAGATTGCATCATTCAAAAATATATTCACTGAAATTATAGCTGTAGTAATCTTTCACATTATAGAAACATTCCTTTGATAAAAAGTTTTTGACAGTCTTCTTGAATTTGTTTTTAATATTTCAATTTATTTATTTTAATATTATAATATTTGTAGTTATTACTACAAATATTATAATATTTTTATTATAAATACGCATTCATATATAAGAAATATAGTATTATACAATGCATGATTCGCAACGTTTAGTTAAAATCGTTGCTCATGGTTTAAAGGTTTGGTAATGCAGTGGCATAATATTGTTTTATAGTCGTAAATAGTATTCATTCATAGCTTAATCAAAAAATAACAAAATCCTCTAAAATCAATGATTCCAAAGAGAAAAAATTTCGAATCATTGATTTTACTGGATTCTGTTATAATTTGATACTGATGTAATGACATTTGCCCTTACTATAATAAAACTATATTTCTCATAGAAATCCTCAGAATATTATAACACATTTGATTGGAAGCGAAGGAGGATCCACTTGAGCAAATTATTCAATCTAAGGATACGCCACTGTAAATTCAAAGTCGTAATTTATTGCATTCTTTGGGTTAACAATGGGACCGACTAATTTATTGAATCGCATTTAATCGGAAATACGTACCGCAATTTTCTTAGGAATGTGTTAGGAATTTGTGATATTTTATTAGTGCAATTCACAGTTTTCTGGCGTGAATTGGGCTGATAAATGGAAACTGTATGCGGGAAACGAGTTACACAAATTGAATTTCCAAACTCAAATTTTTCTCGACACGAGGTTCTTTACATTAGAATATATTTAAATTATTCATATTGCAAACTTTCAGAGGAAATATGAGACTAACGGAATATTACAAATGGAGTTATTCAGGCTACATTAGGCCTGCAATTCTAAACTTGAAGTTTTGATTCCACAATTCTCTAAATATTCATCCACATGAAAATTAAAATTAAGGAAATCACCATAAAATAAATTTTGATAATACATGGAGTATAAGAATAAACAATAGCAAATTTAACGAACCTGTATTAAATTAATATCTCACAAAAATTTTTAGATTCAATAGATATATTAAATCCAACAAAATATTCTGCTACATCATACATCAGGTTTACACATCTATAGAATATAGATATATATATATATATATATATATATATATATAATATATATATAATATATATATATATATAATATATATATATAGATAAAATATATATATATTATATATATATATATATATATATATATATATAAATATATATTTATATATATATATATATATAATATATATATATATATATTATATATATATAATATATATATATATATATATATATATATATATATATAGTTTCAAAAAGTTTCGCAACATATGGAAATCTTTTTCATTGTCCATTTGTCAAAAATTTTATTCTTGATGAAAATTGATGGATTGAGGAAGTTCGAATAATAAATTGGAATAAATTTCACATTTAAATATTACTATAGTAATATGAGGAAGGCGCCTCAGTTATATATGAAATACTGGAACTCTTTATGAGACTAGAACCATAAGGAATGGAATTTTTTTGGTCTGTTACGTAGGTGGCTGTGATTTCAAATCTAAATATAGTTTTCGAATCTTATATACTTTTTCAAATGAACTTTTAATAATGTCGAAAATTATAGTAGTTTGCTCTTGATCAAAATTTTTGTTATTTGTTCTCCACTATCCACCGATCAGAAATTTATATATACATATATATATATATATATATATATATATATATATATATATATATATATATATATATATATATATATATATATATATATATATATATATATATATATATATATATATATATATATATATATATATATATATATATATATATATATATACCGGGTGTAAATGAGTGATGGGCCACCCCTATAACTTTTTAATGGATTCTTCGATTTTATTGAAGTTTGGGTGGTTTATCTCAGACATAATTTTGAGTTTTTTCACATACAGAATCAATAAGGCTGACTTCCGGTTTCACAGAAAATGATATAAAAATTAAAAATTCAAATGGAACACCCTGTATATTTTCACATATTTTAATTCTGAGGCTTCAAATACATACATTCCATCTGTCATTTTTTTTTTCATATTTCGTAAACAGGGTCGGTCTCAGGAGCAAAGGGATCTAATGAGAATAAGATTTTTAATAATTACTTCGTTATTTAGAAATTGAGAAAACTGATGTGTTATTCATTTTAAAGGAATTTGAAGGAGCTTTTTGATATACCGGGTGGCTCATGTATGTTTCTATTTAAGAAACTGAGTTTTGGTTCGAAAAAGAATTTAATCGTTAACAAACTCCACGAAAATGAATTTTTTGAAAAATTATTACTTTGGGCGATATTTAAATCAATTATCTATGATTTAGACGACGTCGCATCCATCTACGACAAAAAAAAACAAAATAAAAAACAAAATTGAAACGGCGCTATAATTGACATTTGACAGATGGAATGTATGTATTTGAAGCCTTAGCATTAAAATATGTGAAAATATATAGGGTGTTCCATTTAAATTTTTAATTTTTATATCGTTTTCTGTGAAACCGGAAGTCAGCCATACTGATTTTGTATGTGAAAAAATTCAAAATTATGTCTGAGATAAACCACCCAAATTTCAATAAAATCGAAGAATCCATTAAAAAGTTATAGGGGTGGCCCATCGCTCATTTACACCCGGTATATATATATATATATATATATATATATATATATATATATATATATATATATTATATTATATATATATATATACTATATATATATCTATATATATATATATATATATATATATATATATCTCATATATATATATAATATATATATATATATATATAATATATTTATATATATATATATATATATATATAATATATAATATATATATATATATATATATATATATATATATATATATAATATATATATATTATATTATATAATATATATATATATATATATATATATATACTATATACATCATGGTGTTTCCAAATAAGTGCAAAAGTTTTTAGAGGTTGATTCCTTATCGAAATTTCAAGGGGTCTTTTATGTGCAGAATAGCTCTTAGGCATGTCCGTGAAAAGTTACACGTTTTCAAAACTAAACGTTAGTATATTTATTCATATTGAAGATTTAGAACGTGCAACTGAACTTTTAACCAACTACCGTGGGATGAGCGAATAGAACTTTAAACTACCACATACAAATCAAAGCGACTTGACAGCCACCTACTAGATTTTGTCGATTTCATTTGTTGAAGACACATTCATGGACGATGTTGAATTTCATTATATTACTAAGAAACTATTGCTTTTACGAAAACAGTTGAGTGCTAAGTTTAGCACTAATAATTCTTTTCAACAGATATTTATAAAACAAGAAATTTTTTATTGTTAAAAAGATCTAGTAAAGAATGGAATAGGGGTTGCATGTTTCACCCCTTCAAAAGATCCCAAAAAAATCCAAAAAAAAATTCATTGGTAGCCTTCTCATTGATAAAGCACGCCCACAAAAGACCATTCCTTTAACACTAATAGCGATTTCAAGAAAAAATGTTCTCATTTTTGGAAGCGTGTAACTTTTCAAAAACAGGCCTTAGAGTATTTGTTCACATGAAAGACCCACTCTTATTTTAGACAAGGAATCATCCCCTAAAATATTTTGCTCTTATTTGTAAACAACCTATATATATGATGTCACTGTTTTCATATATGTAACTTAATAATTTACTCAGTTGAGAAAACAATAGAATCGAAACAATAATTATGATTGGCGCCTAACACCAATTATTAATAGGATGAATCAAGATCAATTTGTTTCCCGATCGGCTCGATGTACCGATGAGCCAATAAGTAGGCCTGGCCTACTTAGTCATCTGGGAGGCAGTCAAAAATTTTATATAGGATTGTTGCCAATTCCATTCAGACGAAAATATTGGCATATTGGCAAAATAATGATATCTTAAAATCAACTCATGAAAAATATACAAGTTGACCATGGCCAATTTAATATACTAGGTACATAAAGTGAACAAGTAAAATTCTTCAATAATTTAAAAAACTATCAAATAACTTTCCAAATGCCACAGTTGCAGAGTAGGCATTTCATGTCAGGAAATATGTATTCTCGCGACCGGATTCTGTATTTTCGATGTAAGCGGTGAATTGTTGATCTCCAATATCCTTGGCGAAGGGTGCTCTGGGTTGTTATCCAGATAGTAGTCCCAACCGCGATTTGTATTGGAGAACAATTAGAATTTTTTTAATTCACTCCGAGTCAAATAAGCTGCATTGATGAGATCTAATGAGATCGAAAGAGTCGGTTCGATTTTGAGTCGGGGTAATTTGACGATTTTTATAATTCACCGTTGTATTGTGCATGTAGAATTCATGTCGAGGGAAACATATAATAAAAATTTCTCTTGTTTACTTTATGTAGTATTTTAAAAGTATCTCATTATGAGTTCAATGTGAAATTCTGTAAGTTTCGAAAGAAAAATATCCTGGAAAAGGAAGAAAATGATTTTATGGAAAATGATCTTCATAAAATCCAGAACTACATATCTACTGATTTTGTATCTACTAACCATCAACTACAATGAATTACTGAAGAAAAGTGATTTCCTCTGAATATTTTTCTCAATTTTGTTTCCTGAAATTTAGAAGTCATCGGTGAGTTTTGGGTATTATACAATTATTTACAATTACACTGGCCATTCGGAACCAGCGTTAAACTGTAGGCCCCTAGTGACAAAAAATGAAAACTACTAAACGGATCAGTTTCATCCAGATTCTCCTAAATTGTTAAATGTAGAATGTTCCTTTTTAACAGTTATCATAATTGAATCTTTCTATGACGCCGGGTTTCACCGCAGGAAATCTTTATCAGATAGAACTATTCTATATGGTGAAACGTCGCGTCATAGATTCAATTATAGTAATCGGTGAAATAAAACATGTGTTTCTCTAATAATACTGTTATGAACGTTTATTACGTAAGAGTTCCGTGAATTCAAAAACCATTATCAGTTGATATAATTCGAACAGTGCAGACTTACTTGAACCTATTCTCAAAAAAACTCATGAGCAGCAAAGCTCTATCATTAATAGGCCAAGCTACAGAGATTTTTTCATGTAAAAAGTGTTAGAAGAAAACCAGCTGCGCCATTGTTTGTAAAATAGTTCCATATGATATAGTGGTATGTTTTTCACTCGACTTTATTATTTATAACTTTGTTATTAACAAATTTTTAGTTTTTTGCTTATAAAAATGAAACTATTAGAGTGAACGTGATGGTGTTAATAGACTAATTGTAGAAAATGAAAAGACGAAGAAAATGAGAAGTGGAACGACTCGATCAGACCCTTAGTTTGAGAGGAAATGCAGTTTTTTCAAAAATTCTTAACTCGCTTAATTTTTGAGTTGTAGCGTAGATCCTACGGCCAGTATTAGCTATTGATATAAACTTCAATTTTGCGAAGATCAGAAACTGTCCGATGCATAGTTTTTGATCTGTGGCCATTTGATTATGTTACTATGTAATTTTCCAGCAGACCTGAATGCGACAGGTATGGTCCGATTTCAATTTACTAAAAAGATTTTGAAAGTAGAATTCTCATAGTTCAAAACGTTCATCTTGGTTTTTCATAAAAACGCTGAGAATTATGTTAAAAATAAAGCTGAACATGACAATAAACGGCCGAGCGCGTGAGAGTAGTTGAAGAGTGGGGGTTTACAATTATTATCTGACAACGTTTAGAAATTACTGTTATGTTCAAAATGCCGACGCTTTCGAATGTCATACTTCTCCTTGCCTGCTGCTCTACCCCCCCTCTTCAACTACTCTCACGCGCTCGGCCGTTTTTCGTCATGTTCAGCTTTATTTTTAACATATTTCTCTGCGTTTTTATGAAAAACCAAGATGAACGTTTAGAACTATGAGAATTTTACTTTCAAAATCTTTTTAGTAAATTGAAATCGGACCACACCTGTCGCATTCAGGTCTGCTGGAAAATTGCATAGTAACATAATCAAATGGCCACAGATCAAAAACTATGCATCGGACAGTTCTTGATCTTCGCACAAATGAAGTTTATATCAATAACTAATACTGGCCGGAGGATCTACGGTACAACTCAAAAAATAACCGAGTTAAAAATTTAAAAAAAAACTGCATTTTGGACAGTTTTTCTCTTGAACAGAGGGTCTGATCGAGTGGTCCTACTCCTCATTCTCTTCGTCTTTTCATTTTCTACAATTAGTGTATTGACACCATCACGATTACTTTGATAGTTTCATTTTTATAAGCAAAAAACTAAAAAAATTTTTTTCATTAAATTGTTAATAACAAAGTTATAAATAATAAATAAAGTCGAGTGAAAAACATATCACTATATCATATGGAACTATTTTACAAACAATGGCGCAGCTGGTTTTCTTCTAACACTTTTTACACAAAATGCTCCCTACAAATCTCTGTAGCTTGGCCTATAAGGTCGCGAAATGCATCGCGTAGAGTTGCGATTCTAATGGATTGAATTATATTTTGAAAAATTATTAGCGAAGTTCATCGTAGTTGAGGAAAAAATTCGAAATCAACGGAAGATCTTATCTCAGCATCAACTCAATCCCCGTGCCAATTTCAACCTTCTAAATCTAAAAAATTTGGGAAGTGCATCGCGTACTGATTGACTAAACAGATCCAGATGCAATTCAAACTGAATAGTCACCACGAAATGCAGCGCTGCCAAGAAAAATAATTAAAACCCTCAAAAGATCCTCAACGTAAATTCAATGTGAGTACGAAACTCCAACAATCTAACTTAATCTGCCGAAGCAAAAATTCAAGTTTTGATAGTTTTTTTCTACTTCGGAAACCACTCTAGTTCGTTTGTGTTGTGGGGACCGCTGGAGATTTTAATATGTATCGGGAAGGATATCTATATAAAATATAGAAATATCTACGTTAAAAATGGTGGCAGTTGAAGAAATTTACCCAAATTTTCATACTTTCGATCTGCAATGAAAACAATCCTAAATACCAAATTCCAGCTCGTTTGACTCGATGGGAGCTCCGCTGGAGATGCCAATATGTACCGGGAGTATATATATATATATATATATATATATATAAATTTATATATATATATATATATATATATATATATATATATATATATAAATTTATATATATATATAATATATATATATATATATATATATATAATATATATATATATATATATACATATATATATATATTATATATATATATATATATATATATATATATATATATATATATATATATTATATATATATATATACCGGGTGTCCACGGAAGTGGGCCCCTATAACTTTTTTGTTTTCGGAGATAATGCCCCCATAGAGCTATGGAGGCGTTCAAATAACTAATTTTGGTCTTAAAATGTATGTTAAAATACAACTTCACTGTTTTCGATAAAAATGTTCCAGCTATGTGAAGTTTAATTTTAAAACTTTTATTACTAATTTTTCACAAATGACAACATGGTGGCTCGTCGGGTTAAAAAAAAGATAATTTTATTACGATTAATTTGATACCGCACTCTAGGTATTAGGTTGAAAGAAAACTTTCGATAAAAATCTGAAATCCCATAACCTTAGAACTTTCTTTAAATGAAGAATCTTATTGAGATTAAAATAGCATTTGAAATCATCGAGTAGCCTGTGACCAACACAACTGAAACAAAATAAGTCCGAAGCCACGCCCACAAATCTACGTCCCAGGAAGGTAAACAAGGCCATTTTAGGACCGAAATTATTTATTTGAACGCATCTATAGCCCTTTAGAATAAAAATTTATTTCGAAAAAAAAATTGAACAACGGTTACAAAAAGTAGCAAATGATACATGGTTGTATTTTAAATGTCATATGGAGACAAAAAAACTGAAATTATACCAGGTGTCCCTTTCAAAAATCGAAAGTTTATGTCACTTCCGGTGAAACCGGAAGTTGCATGAAGTTGAGTTACTTGTCAAAGAATGCAGTTTTATGCATTAAACGAATACTGTAAATTTCATTCAATTATCTCCGAAAACATAAAAGTTATAGGGGCGAGCCACCTTCCGTGGACACCCGGTATATGTATCACACATGAAAAATTCTTCGGAAATCGTGGCCTAGGAGGTCAAGAACGGAAAAAAAAGTGATCGCGCACCTTCGATACACTGCAAGATTATTTATTTTATGGGAAAATAAGACTGTAAATGGAGATGATTTACAGAAACCTAGAGATAGCGTGCAAGTATATTGCCGGTAGATGCGAAAGGTCACATTGATAGTTATTTCCGGTTATTTCACTGGAGATGTATATATAGATTTATTTTGAATAGAGTGTCTTTAATCAATACCAAAAATTTATTTAATAAGTCACGTTATTAAATGATAATACTGAAAAATAATTTCGAATGAAATTTTGGATTGATTGGGCCGATAAATGGTAAAAATTAATAAAAATATTAAAACAATGGTTAATAATAACAATTTACACATTTATTCAAAGAAATAACGCATGACGCACGTTTCGGTGGAACTTTACCTTCTTCAGATGCTAATGGCAAACTAACTATGTTTCTCTGTTATATCGAAAACAAGAAATGAAGACATCACAAATTGTGTAAAAAAGGTAAATAGAGGGATGGTTACAAATAATTATTAGAATAGGAAAAATCAATTCTGAACTGCTAGTCAGGTAGTTAGGTAATTTTGAAAAGATTGAGAAGGGGGCTTGAAGTATGATCGATTTGGCTATTCAATAGGAGACCAGAATGCTTGTATTTATTTATCTGTAATGATTATAAAAACTTAAGTTTGATTCCCTTACTTTCAGCATTTGATATTTCAAAATCGAAATTGAATGTGTGATTTTCTTGGATTAAATGGTTTGCATAATGTGAATTCGGCTTTTGATTAACAAAGCTACATTTGTGTCCTGAAATTCTAGTTTGAAAACTTCTGAAAATTCTACCAATGTAAAACTTATCACAATCACTACAATTAATTTGGTAATATGGTAGCAAATCGGTATCAGAAAAAAGGAAAAAACCAACTAAAGTTTCACATCAGTTTTTTCAAAAATTCACTAATTTATCTAATACTAATTTCGACAGTTAGGAAGTGAATTTATTGCAAAAAGGTTTCAAACACAATATACATCCAACTCATTCAACACGTCACTCCGAACAACTCGGCGTAGATACTGAAATATGCCTGATAACCCACTTGTAAAACACCTAGCTTCTAATATTATTAAAAACTAATTTAACAAATACAACGCCAATTTATCGGAAATGTCCATTGTAGAATCAATCAAACAAAAAACACTCTCTAATGATAACATTTTCACCATAGCTGACAAAGGTAATACAGTTCTATTTGAATAATTGTGATTATTTACGTAAAACTTTAAATTTTTTGAACTCCGGTAATTATAAGTTACTAAAATATGATCCAACCAGTGAATTTCAGAAAAATTCAAAATCAGCCATCGATAACTATAATATTCTTATAAAGAATAAAGACAAGTATAAACTCATTGTTTCGAATCCTTTGGTACCACAACTTTACTCTTTAATTGAATTACACAAACCAGGCTATCCAATCAGACCAGTAGTGCCATTCACTCTACAGCACCAACAGTGTTTTTGTCGCATTTTCTAATCGAAATAATTCAAAATTATTATAAATTTCAGCCTAAATTCTCAATCAAAAACTCTTAAGATTTAGTCAGTAAAATTGAAAATATTCAATTGCCACTTAATTCCAATATTTCCAAGTATACCACCCAAGGTTCCTTTAACCCTAATAGAAAAGTTCCTTGATAGCAATCTTGTTAATCCTTTCATAAAATCAGATATATTGTCGCTTTTGGAATTATGCCTGGAACAGAATTATTTTAGTTTCAATGATAAGATTTAAAGCAGTACTGAAGGCTTAATTATGGGAAACCCTCTGATCCCTTTGTTGGCTGAAGTATTCATGGATAATTGGAACAGTTAATTCATAATCATCCTGTCAGTCGACAATTCGTTTATTGGTTTAGATATATGGATGATATTATTTGTTGCTTCACTGGTACTCTTAGGCAACTTGACTGCTTTCAAACATTCATTAACACTTTACACCCTAATATAAAATTCACTTTAGAGATAGAAAAAGATAATTCAATTAACTATTTGGATTTGAAAATAACAAAAGTAGATAACACACATAATTTTCAATTTTTCGCAAACCATCACACACTTCTTTCTTTCAATAGTATGGTACATCGTTTAGTAAATATTCCACTTTCAAATGCCAATTTTAACATCGAGAAAAATATAATTGAATAAATTGCCGTAAATAATAAGTATGATCCCATAATAATAGACAATATGATAGATAAAAAGTTGTTCAAAAATGCGATTAGCCAGGTGTACCCCCTTACTAAAAATAATATCGAATATAACAGCCTCACTTTCATCGGAAATTCAAGTAGAAAACTTAAATCTCTCTTATCTAAGCACAACATATCATATTAAAAATAATAAATTCAAAGTTGATAAAGATAATAAATCAGAAGTTTATAAAATTAATTGTGGTGATTGTGATAAGTTTTACATTGGTAGAATTTTCAGAAGTTTTCAAACTAGAATTTCAGGATACAAATGTAGCTTTGTTAATTAAACTAAATTTTTTAGAATCATTACAGATAAATAAATACAAGCATTCTGGTCTCCTATTGAATAGCCAAATCAATCATACTTCAAGCCCCCTTCTCAATCTTTTCAAAATTACCTAACTACCTGACTAGCTGTTCAGAATTGGTTTTTCCTATTCTAATAATTATTTGTAACCATTCCTCTATTTACCTCTTTTACACAATTTGTCATCTCTTTATTTCTTGTTTTCGATATAACAGAGAAACATAGTTAGTTTGCCATTAGCATCTGAAGAAGGCGAAGTTCCACCGAAACGTGCGTCATGCGTTATTTCTTTAAATAAATGTGTAAATTGTTATTATTAACCATTGTTTTAATATAATTTCGAATGAGACAAGGAGAGATATATTTCAAGCTTATTCCAAACTTTCACCTTGATTCATGAAGTTTATTTCATGTGAAGGAAATCAGATCATATTAGAGTTACCGTCAGAATTTATTATGTATATTGTATAGATCTCAAAAGTATAGTTCATCAATGCAAATGACTGACTTTTATCTAACAGGGCTCTCTTCTTCCTTCAAGTATTTTTCAATATGCTTATACCAGAATTGATGATCAGGTCAGATGTTCTGATCCACTTGAGCGGAAATTTCCTTCATGCATTGACCACCAAAGTTGTGTATATAGTGGTTGACAGTTCAAGTTTTCTCAAATTAGTTATTGTAAGAGGTACGAGATTTCAATTTTCGATAAAAATTTTATGAACTATTACTACTAATCCAATAAGTCAGCGATACACGTCAAGCATTAGGTGTGGCCTAGATTGGTCCAACTCACATGCAGGTATGTTTTTAGTATTATCACGTTTCAGCTTATCAGGACAATAAATAAACATATAATTCAGTACCCCAAACATGATTATGTGGTATGTGAATTTACTCTACTAATTACCTGGTAAACACATATGTAACCCATAGGTTTATTCATTAACGTGACAACTCGGTGTGAAAATTTATAATATAGATTTTCTCTGAAATGTAAAAATTTATTGAGTGACCTTCCAAATATTAAATAACGCTTGAGCAGCAGAGCTTCATCCCAAAAGTCGTGTTTTTTGAGAAGAGCATCGCGTATTGATTGAACAGCAGGTTATAACGGAAAATAGTCGCCAGCTAAGTGAGATGAGAATTGGCCTTGACTAGCATCACAGCAAAGTGCAGAGCGTGTACAGAAATACAAGAAATCCCTACGTTTAAATTGAATCGATTAGGTGAATGTGTTGAAATTTATAAAGGGTCAAACCTCAACTCAATCCACTTTTGAGGAAGCTATGAAGATGAGCAATATTTCAGAATGCAAGGAAAAACGATAAATCTCGAACTCGAAATGATGCTGGTTGGAAAGAAACTCAGGTGTACTTCTTTTACATGAACTCATTTCTCGTAAAAATTTTCAACCCTCTAACTCAGTGGTTCTTAACCTTTTCATAATGAGGGACCATTTAACAAAATTTGTCTTTGTCACAGACCACCAACTTTTTGAAAGAAATATTACCTTCAAAAAGTTGAAAAAAATAAACGGTTGTTCTTTCTATTGATAAATGAAACACTGATAATGTTTTATTCCAATTTTTTCAAAGTAAATATGTGAACGTATTATTTCAATGAGATTTTTATGACTAAATAGTCTCAACTAACTTTTGAATCCTTGGTTCAGTGCTACTGAAAGCCAAACACAAGCCAAATCGGCAAGATTTCTGTGGTTGTTTTTATTATTAAACGCCTCGAGGACCCCTGCTCACATAAATATGACTATGAAAATAAAGTCAAATAACGTATATCTTGAATATTTGGGAGAGAAATCTTCAAGATTTTTTTTTGCTTGGATTAATAATTCAATTTATTTGTCATGTTGCATTATCATTAACTTCCCTTCAATTTCATGAAGAACCTCAAATACTCTGAGAATGAAAGGATTGCGAACCAGTTTCTGAATACCTTTTGTCCTCGCAGTCCGGAAAATAACGACAGAATTCACTTTTCAAATTTGTTAAATGGAGTTTCATGTTTATTTTGTAATTCTTTTTTTTTTGGCATTGTGTACCCCAATTATTTGATACTTATTATCAACGCAGAAAAATTCACACTTTTGATCTTGATCGATTTTAGCGATAAACGCATTGGTTTTACCTTCATATGCAAATATATTGCCAATGTCGTGAAACTTTAAATTTTCCTACTTTTGGAGTTGAATTTATTTATTTGTTCAATTTATTTATTTGAGCAAAAAATCAACTAAATAATACTGGTCATACAAGCATCACGCACAAGAGCGCCTACTTGGCAGACATATTGAATAGAAATTATGAAAATACGTTAACACTCGTACTTTTGAAAATCATACAAATGTAAGTACTTGAAATTTTAAGATATCAATAGTCCGCTAATGACCCCACACGATCGAATCATCAAGAGATAAAAATATTTTCACTTCCCTCAGTTCATACAATCTTGAAAGCATATTTCCTTTGGAAAGCCAATACACCTCTGTGTGGAAAAGAAGACTTTAGTGTTCAGAGTTCATATCTTAGCATAATTGTTTGAAAACATGAGTATTCAGAGCAGTGCTTTTGATGAAGTTGATAACTTTTATAGCTGATTTCAACGCAATAGCCAAGCATTCTGGTAGGGTTTTGGCAGCCAATGCTTGGCGACGAATAACGCAATGTGTTGCAGATGATTTTTCATTTGAGCACCATCCGTACAAATACCAGCAATTTTTTGCCAATGCCACGATATTCCTCAAAATATAGACTTATTTCATCCATAACATCAACACCTTGTGTCGTTTTCAGTTATTTGAAAAACAGTGACTCTTCCTTTAATGCTTTATTGTCATGCAGAAATCGAGCAAGTACAAGTAATTGACAGCATTGTGAAACGTCGTTGTGAAAAATTTATCACATTGCATTGCAAAAGAAGGACTGCATATATTGAAAAGATAAGTAGAGTGGAGGGAGCTGAAATGACCGAACGCGACTTATTCAATTATATGAGTTATTCAACATTCTTTGATGGTTTCGCGGACCACCTCGAGTGCTTCCAGGGACCACCAGTGGTCCGCAGACCACCGGTTAAGAACCACTTCTCTAACTCAAATTGGCGAAGTTTCCAAAAATTCTTTCCAACTCCTCTCACCTTCTAAATAGACTAATCATGCTCATTTCCACCATTCCCTTTCTTGGAGTGTGGAGATACCAAAATTTTTGTCCCCTGGGAGTGAAATAAAAGTACAATATATACAAATTCAATTTTTCCAACAAATAACATAATTTCAAAAATAATAATGGATCCAACAAACAACCTGAATTTTTCCATATCTAACCACTCGTTTTCTATAGCAGACCACCTTCAGAAACATTGCTTCGGAAGACAATCACACATTTGTGGTAAATTGTTCGATCTTTCCGTAGTTTGTACTTTATTTCCACGGTTCGGGATCTCGCGAAAGGTATTAATCGCCTCCATGGTCAGAGTTTGACCAAATCTCCCAAATCGGAGAGTTCGAACAATGTACCACAAATGTGTGATTGTATTTCGAAGCAACGCATTCTGCTTGTTGTTGCTGTTTCATTTCCAGGATTTCCATCACATACTTGGCTACGCCCTTCTGATCAGGACCAAAGAGTCCGAAACACGTGTCAACAGCTGTTCTGACATATGCGGGCTAGACCGATAATTTTGCTATATATTATATATACATATATATATATATATATATATAATATATACTTGCAGTTTACTTACATAATTATTTCATATAAAGGACCTTTTTCATGATATAACACTTAGATATGCCCAATTTGGCTATGATAGATATATATATATATATATATATATATATATATATATATATATATATATATATATATATATATATATATATATATATATATATATATATATATATATATATATATATATATACAGGGTGTTTCAGAATAACGTCAGAAAATTTCAAGAGGTTATTACTGATGACATTTAAAGAAAAAAAGTTCCTATAAATGTAAGTTTGCAAATGCTTTCTTACCAAAATACAGGATGTTGAAGTTTGAAAAAAAAAGTAATTTTTTTAAACATCTTCGAATACACGAAAGCTATAGAAATTAATTTTGGAACATTTTTATAGCTTCCCAAGCTCTATACACTAGTGTTTTAATTTCTTCCAAAACTGTTCATGGGCAGAGAATACATTGGTACCGCGAGGAACCACTGGCAAAGGAAATAAGCAATGAATTTGAAGTCTATTGAATAAATTTTGTCTCTTGCTTCACTTTGATATTCTCAAGCATTTTCTTTTTGAAGAAATAGAAAGAAGCGAACACTTATATTGTTACTCAAAATACTTAATCTAATTTTGACTTAAGTTCGGCATTGCGATAGCGAGTAGTCAAGGCAACCACATTTTTAATTTTTAAATACTTTTTCCATGAAAATGTTTTAAATTAATTATGCTTAATTATGTTGAAAACGCTTGCGAATATAGAATTGAAGCAAGAGACAAAATTAATTTTAAAAATTCCAAATATATTGTTTAGCCTATTTCTATTTACCAATGATGACCTCCTTCAAAAAATATGGTTAAATGAAACCCACGATACCCCCTATTCTCCGTTCCTTAACAATTTTTAAAAAACTTCCAACAGCAATTTATCGAGTTCAAGGAGCTATAACAATGTTTTAAAGTTCATTTTGATAGCTTTCGCAATTTAGAAGATATTACAAAAAATTACAGTTTTTTTCAAACTTCAACACCCTGTATTTCGATGAGGAAGCATTTGCGGACCTACATTTTAAGGAGTTTTTTTCTTAAAATGTCTCAAAGAATAACCCCTTGAAATTTTCTGACGTTATTCTGTAACAACCTGTATATATATATATATATATATATATATATATATATATATATATATATATATATATATATATATATATATATATATATATATATATATATATATATATATATATATATATATATATATATATATATATATATATATATATATATATATATATATATATATATATATATATATATATATATATATATATATATATATATATATATATATACAGGGTTTCCCACATTCGATGGCCTATTAGAAGTATCTGGAGAACAAAAGAAGTTAACGTCATGAAATTCGGGCTACACGTATAAGAGGTTATGATCTACACTATTAATATTATCATTATTGCAACGTTACGAGTAACTCATGCTCACTATGTTATTTCAAATGGCACACCATGTTGTTTTAATATTTTTGTATTCTGTGGAACATTTTGAAACTTTTTTATAGACCATATGACGTACTTATCTTGAGCCATTTCCAAAATAAAAATTATTTTTTGAAATATTTGGCAAAAACATCTCCGAATTAAAAATTTATTTTTTCTCAACTATCACAGCTAGAGCTCTGAAATTTTTGTTAGAGAATCATATAAGGTTAGTTCAACAAAATAAATTATGAGGGTCAAGGTATCTCATACAGGGTGTTCACAATATAATGTTCTTTGGGTAGAACATAAAAGTGAAATTTATACATTAATTTCGAATGGGACACCCTATATTTTTTAGCAGCATTCAAAGGAAGAACAAATTCTTCAACTGGAAGTATTTTATAATATAATACCTATCTCTAGCGGTTCAAGACTTATGGGCAAAAAACTAGAAAAACTCAATTAGAACAAACATAACATTTCATTCTAGACCTGAGGGTTATCATGGCAACGCAAATAAATGTCACCGGTTTGCTCACCTTTAACCTAGCACTTGTCAGGTAGTCAAAAAAAAATACAGACTCTGAACAAAACGCGAAATAATAATAATAACTAGGTATGCAATGCAAGCTGCTGTTTGCAAATATTGAGCGAAGCAAGCATTCTTTCAACTGAATTTGAGATTTTCAAAAATGATATAATGATATCCAACATGTATGTAATGATTGCCGTTTTAATTTCAGTGAAACAAAAGGCCGTTCCGAATCTGCGATTAACATGTTCAATTCATGTCCGCATATATGTGGGTCTATGCTCCTCTGTTATGACATAAACATAGGTGTTTGTGTCCTAGACATGTCCGCATTCTGGCAGGGCGCAGAATCGGAACATACATGTTGGTTAAGGACGACATGACTTTTATTTTTGAAAATCTCAAATTCAGTTGCTTGCTTGGCTCAATAGTTGCAAACCGCAGCTTGCATTGCATACCAAGTTATTATTATTATTATTATTCACTATTTGGTTAGAGTGTGTATTTTTTTGAATGCCTGACATGTGCCAAAGTTCGAGGTTAAAGGTGAGCAAACCGATGATATTTATTTGCGTTGCCATGATAACCCTCAGGCCTAGAATGAAAAATTACGTTTGTTTTAATTGAGTTTTTCTAGTTTTTTGCCCATAACTCTCGAACCTCTAGAGATAGGTATTATATTATATAATAGTTTCAGTTGAAGAATTTGTTCTTCCTTTGAATGCTGCTAAAAAATATAGGGTTTCCCATTTGAAATTCATGCATAAATTTCACTTTTATGTTCTACCCAAAGAACATTATTTTGTACAACCTGTATGAGATACCTTGACCTTAATAATTCATTGTGTTAACCTGACCTTAAATGATTCTCTGACAAAAATTTCAGGACTCGAGCTGTGATAGTTGAGAAAAAATAAATTTTTATTTCGGAGATGTTTGTTGCCAACTTTTTCAAAAAATAATTTTTATTTTGGAAATGGCCCAAGATAGGTATGACATATGGTTAATAAAAAAGTTTCAAAATGTTCCACAGAATACAAAAATATTAAAATATACATGGTATGCCATTTGAAATAACATAGTGAGCATAAGTTACTCGTAGAGTCGTAGATCTGGCAACGTTGCAATGATGATAATATTTTCCAAGTGTAGATCATAACCTCTCATACGTGTACCCTGAATTTCAAGTCGTTTAGTTTTTTCCTTCTCTAGATACTTCTAATAGGCCATCGAATTTGGGGAACCCTGTATATTTATATATATATATATATATATATATATATATATATATATATATATATATATATATATATATATATATATATATATATATATATATATATATATAAGGTATATAAATATATTGCATATTCCTAATATTGCCACCCCGGCAGTAATCTATGACGTCATATTTCATGCGACCAGGGCTACCTGTAATTGGTTATACGCATCGAACTCCTCTTCCTATTTGACGGGCGACGCGCTCATTGTGCTTTAACAGCTGTAGTGATTAATACTGGTTTTACGTTGAGACTACTATAAAAATAGGTGAAATTGAAAAATCTGATACCGGCATATTTGCAAATGTGACTCAAAAGCAACTTGCTTTTAAGGTAGGTACATATAAATACTCAAATATCCTACTTTGTGTAAACGTGATATTGGAGGACAAAAATTTACTGACCGCCATTTGTATTTAATCCTGTGTTCCTAATATTGCCCTGCTCTAGGGTACCAAATATTGCCACTGGCAATATTTGGGACACCTGGCAATATTTGAAAAAATTTTGTACTACATTAAAATAAATGCATTTTTGAGAAGTATACTCACTCCTTAATTTTTTTTAGAAAATGCCAAAACAAAAAAGGGCTCAATGGACAGAAGAGGATCTCAGGGATGCTTACTCTTATTATCTTCTATTGCATAAGAGAAAAAGGAATCCACGAAAACGACTGGGGCGAAAAAGCATTTTAACATTCGAACAACAACGAGATTTAGTAAGAAGAATTCATAGGCTAGCGGAAGTGGGTCTGCCAGTTACCAGTAAAATCGTTCGAAAAAGTGTTTTTTCGTACGCGGCTAAGCTTCACGCAACCAATCCTTTTCCTGGATCATCCGGATTAGCAGGAAGAAAATGGTTACGTCTTTTTTTTGCCAGACATCCAGATGTAGCAAAACGTAAAGCTCAGCACATGAATCCAGGGCGAGCACAAAAAATGAACCCTTTCATTGTAAACGACTATTTTTCCAAATTAAGGAATGTCATGAGCAAATTAGAATTGTTTGATAAGCCCGAAAATATTTACAATATGGATGAAAAGGGATGTCGCCTTACCATCCATAAGCAGCAAAATGTCCTGGCTAAAAAAGGAGCCAAACGAGTGCATTTAACAGCCCCAGAACATGGCGAAAATGTTAGCATTGTTGCATGTGGCAACGCTCTAGGTCAAGCAATTCCACCGTGTATTTTATTTAAAGGACAGAGAATAAAATCCGAATGGGGAGATCACATGCCACCAGGTTCAAAAATTATAATGACTGCTAAAGGCAGTATGACAACTGATGCCTTTACATCTTGGCTGGATCACTTTTCGAAATATAAGAATCCAGGTCCGAGTCACACTTAGATATTTCAATCGTCGAGGCTGCAGAAATTCATGGAATAACATTGTTCTGCCTTCCGAGTAATACTACTCATGAGTTGCAGCCTATGGGCAAGGTTGTTTTCCGAAGTTTCGAGGCTTTCTGGGATCAAGAGGTTTTAAATCTTCTTATCACTCAACCTGGGAAACCTTTAACGAAGATGCGATTTGGCAAAATTTTTTCCAAAGTATGGCTCAAATCTGTGACACCCTCCTACATAATCTCTGGGTTTAAAGCCACGGGCATTTTCCCATTTTGCCCAGACATAATACCAGAGTCTGCTTTTGCTCCTAGCCTAATAACACACACTGAGCATCAGCCTCAAATAGAAAACAATGAATTAGAAATGCCTGGCCCAAGTGGACTTAATAAAAATAATAATAACGAGAGAAGACCGCACTCTGAGACAGAAGATTCATCGTCAGAATTGGATAGCAACAATGAACGTTTAGTAAATAAAGTTTCCGTTGCCGATAGTACCGATGAAGAAGATGAGCCATTGATAAAACTGGTTCAACGCTCAAAAAAAGAAGAACAATACGAAAAAAATAAAGATCTTGAAACTCCTGAGAAAACTGACTTAAACTCCTCATTTAAGGATCTTGGTTACTTTATTACCCCTGAAATGAAGGTATCATTAAACCGCAGGCCAGCCTTAAACTCTAGGGCGCAAGAGGTGACCAAGGATTTATTCCATAAGACCAAATCTAAGGAAGCAAAATTAAAGGCGCCAACAACGGCACAAAAGGGCAAAGCTGTTAAAAAAAAACTCAAAATCTTCCGAATCTTGGATTTGCTTTGTATGCGGTGAAGACAGACAAGCCGATATGAGGTTGTGTGCATTCTGTAATAGATACGTACATGAAGAGTGCGTAGGACTTTCTAGAGAAGACAAAGATATCTTCCAATGTCCCGATTGTGACTATTTACCATAGATTTTTCTAAAACTAAAAACTTGTTTTTGGAACTATTATATTTTTATATTATTAAAAAATGAAGTATCAATGTTCTTTTTAATAAATGTTTTATTTTCACAAAGTTGTTTTATGTTTAACAGATGCGTTCCTAATATTGCCCTTCCCCGGCAATAATTGGTGCATGTGTTCCAAATATTGCCATATTGCTATTTTTTCTAAAAACTACTAAAAAAGTACTTTTTTTTTCAATTGAAGTCATTAACAATTTTTTGATGTGTAAAGAATACAGTATAGAATAAATAAAAAAATATTCAGCAGTATAATGATTATTGAAAATTTAGATCGTATATGTATTGATAGTGTTGACATTTGTTTTGAGAAATAGAAAACTGTCATAAGAAATAAAAGTATTGTCATAATTACATTTTTTCTTTAAGCCATTTATACGTATCTTTCCATTATATATCCTTGTAAGAAACGTAAACTCCACCGGGTAGGTTCAGTTTCACGTATTTTGAACAATGATGATAACATGTGCAAAAAAAATTAAGAAGTGTTAGCATGGCAATATTTGGTGCACTTACCTTATATATATATATATTAATTATACCTTTTAGTAAGTGCCTATAGAAACATACAAGTAATTCAGCAGGTGAGAGATCTGATATTCCAGAGGAATTCGAATATTTTGATTATTAATTTTTATGCTATACATGCTATACAAATTCAATGGCTGTTAATAAAAAAATAAACACTGCGATCATCTAAACTTCCGTTGTATAAACTTGAGATGTATCATCCTTCCACATGAAACCATCGGAGTATGTACTAATTGTTTATCTCATCTACATCATAAACAGATTTCACAATACCTGGTATGTGTTTAACACGGAAAAGGAAATTAGCATAATTCTTTGATTAGTTCCTTTCATTCACAATCTACACAGTTATGCCTGCCTAACACAGTAAACGCCTCAAACTGATTAAAAATTCAAACAACTTCGTGCTTTCGTAACTTCAAAGCTCTTTCATGAGATATTTTGGGATTTGTATGTTATCAAATATGACCTTTATTCTTTCATTCATTAAATATTTCTCTTTAATTAATATGGTGTTTGTATTTCGTCATATATACAAGGTAGAATGAAAAAGTTGTGAAAAATGTTTTGCAGGAAAGATTTCATGTTTATATACTGATATACTATTTTTTACTGTTGCTTTATTGTACCGATGAATATTCTTTGAACATCTAAGGTTTCGAAAAAATTTATTTTAGTAGTTTATTCATTTAGATATAGGGATTCTTCAGTTGGATCTCAGTTAGAAAAACATGTATGTGAAAGATCTTGTCAAAGAACATTTGCAAATAGGTTGACGTATTGCTATACGTCAACGTAATGGTCAATATAATATTATATCACCTAATTTCGATGAATATAATGTCTTTTTCAAGAGAATTCATTGAAACAAATAATCAAGAACCTCTTTTGTGCATAACGTGGGTAAGGGTTTCCAAAGTTTTCCTTATAATTGAATATTAGCAGATAGATTGCTGACACTGTACCGAATAGCACGTAATTAGAAAATGAAGATGGCCGTGGCCGTCAAGAATTTAACATAGTTGTTTAGTTTCTGACATTTTCAATTTTTTTGAAATTTATAAATGGTAAATTAATTCCACCCTTTCAAAAGTTTTGAGATAATGATAAACACAGTCGGTAATCAAACTCAAATGGTATGTTACTGCTGAAAAAGACAAATAAATACCAATACAACAGAGACAAGAATAATTCTTCAATTATATTAAAATATATTCATATATATATATATATATATATATATATATATATATATATATATATATATATATATATATATATATATATATATATATATATATATATATATATATATATATATAAATGAGTGATGGGCCAACCCTATAACTTGTTAATGGATTCTTCGATTTTATTGAAATTTGGGTGGTTTATCTCAGACATAATTTAGAGTTTTTTCATATACAAAATCAATATGGCTGATTTCCGGTTTCACAGAAAACGATATAAAAATTAAAAATTCAAATGGAACACCCTGTATAATTTACGTATTCTAATTATGAGGCTTCAAATACATACATTCCATTTGTCAATTTTTTTTTTCAAATTTCGTAAACAGGGTCGGTCTCAGGAGCAAAGGGAACTAATAAGAATGAGATTTTTAATAATTACTTCATTATTTAGGAATTGATAAAACTGATGTGTGAATCATTTTGAAGGAATTTGAAGGAGCTTTCTGATATACAGCTGACCCATGTATGTTTCTATTTAAAACACTGAGTTTTGGTTCTAAGAAGAATTCAATCGTTAACAAACTTTACGAAAATGAATATTTTGAAAAATTATTACTTTGGGCGATATTTTAAATCAATTATCTATGATTTAGACGATGTCGCAGCCATCTACATAAAAAAAACAAAATGAAAACCAAATTGAAGCGGCGCTAGAATTGACATTTGACAGATGGAATGTATGTATTTGAAGCCTCAGAATCGAAATATGTAAAAATATAGATATAGGGTGTTCCATTTGAATTTTTAATTTTTATATCGTTTTCTGTGAAACCGGAAGTCAGCCATATTGATTTTGTATGTGAAAATATTCAAAATTATGTCTGAGATAAACCACCGAAATTTCAATAAAATCGAAAAATGCATAAAAAAATTATTGGGGCGGCCCATCACTCATTTACACATGGTAAAGATATATATATATATATATATATATATATATATATATATATATATATATATATATATATATATATATATATATATATATATATATATACCTATATATATATATATATATATATATATTCATACTCCAATATAGAAAAATAGAATTTTATCTCAACAGTCAGTTATTTTCCGTTAACACCAACGAATATCATAAAGGAGTTATATCCTAAACAATAAACCAGTTTCACCTAGAAACTATACATTTTACATTTTCATAAATTACACATTTTAAGAGGAAATTTCGGATACCACGGCCAGAGAAACAAAGTTTAACATAAGAACAACGGTAAGTAACACATGCAAAAGTAAAATCAAGCTCTCTGTCTTCAGGATAACGTGTCTCCAGTTTGACATTGTTTCTATTTCCATTTTCATGGGTGTTCAAGTGAATACGTTCTGCATTTCATAACGTCATAAATGTAAACAAGAAACAAGTCTCATCCATTGCGTAGACCTCGTTTCGTCGAAAGGTACACATCAATGACATGATATCACGGTAATATATTAGGGAAGTTGTAAATGGCTTACATTCCGTCATACTTTCAAACGAGTTCCGACCACAATATGCGTTACTTGATTAATAATGAAAAAATGGCACGACGAAGAGGATGTCTCAGATAAAAGTATTCTTCACTTACAAATCCAATCATTATCAACTGATATCACCATCAAGAACCTCATATGAATGCTAACAGATTTAGCTGAGTTTTAATCTTAAATCTTTACATAGTATATAAAATGAAGTTGCTTCTGCTGTCTGTTCACTTAGATCGTTTAAACTACTCAACTAATTTTAATGCAGTTTATAGCAATATATAGAATGATTCAAGAGGAAGGTTTATCTTTATGATACATACATATTATAGTACAGGGTGTCCCATTTTGGGTACTTTTGAAGAGGGTTGCGGTTTTCGCGACACTGTGCTACTTTTTCGTAAGACTGAAGATGCCGACAGAATTTTAATAGCCCTTTTATTTTTCGAGATAGAGGACATTTTTGAAGATGTTGCATTTTGGAATCTCCGTCGTATCGCCGTTATCCTTCATCTTATCGAAGGGGTAATATAACATTCTTATAGATTTTTATCCGTAGAATGCTGACTGCATTTAGATAATTTTTGTCACATATTTACTATTTTCGAGTTATAAAGCAAACTTATATTTTTTTAAATATGGAAAACCCTGTATATTTATAGACTAAAAAATTTGTCTTTTTTTCCTTTCCAAAATTATATGATAGTATAAACTTTTTCTCAGAAACGCTCAAATAAAGGACAATTTTCTGAAATTAAATGCATAATTCAATAGTAGCCAATCGAGTAGCCAATGGATATTGTTCACGACAAGAAACAAAAATAAATGTCAAACAATTATCGTCTCATTTTGGATCCACCTTTGGTTTATAAAGGTGTTTATTTTCGTTCATTTGGTATTAGTATTTCATTGATATTAATCAATGTCTTCGAATAATGCAGCGTATGGAAATTATGAAAAATATGATATGTTGGTATGTTTTATACAGAGTAATGAAAATTCTGAAGAAGCTTCAGAATTATATTTCCTGAGTTAAGTAATTTATTATGGCTACAAAAATCTCTATTATCATTTTAATTGTTTTCTTGTTAGATATCCAGAAAGAAGGCAGCCGTTTTTGAGATATTTGTTCGTTTAAGAGCAAATTTAGTTGAGCACGGATCATTCGTTCACCCGCGTGCTAAAATATAAAACAAAGAGAACAGGGAAAGAAAAGAGCAACATATTTGTCCTTATAAAAAAATTGAGAAGGAAATTGGTGTGCTTAAAACTGACAGCATTGCAGAACTTCGAGAGGTAATTCATTTATAGCTTTTCGAAATAAGCGAATGAGAACGAAGGTTCTTTAAAACGCTATTCAAAGAATCACAAAAAATTGTCAATTTGAACCTTCAATTTTTTTTTAATAATGATATTTATTTGTGTTTGTAATATTGTGACTTTACGCTACAAAACTTTTGACATTAACTTACTGTTAGAAAAAAGATCTATAGGTATTTTTTAAGTGAAAGATACCTATATGCAAGGTATGCAATTCTTCGTTAGTAATATGTAACTTCCACTTATTCATTGTTGTTATCCATGGCCTTCTATTGATTTATGCATTTAATTTCAGAAAATTGTGATTTATTTGCGCGTTTCTGAAAAAGGTTTATACCGAGGGGTTGACCGCGGTGCAATTTTGGTGTACAACGTCTAGGAATTTTATGCAATTTTTTGCAATTTTATGCAATTTTTTGCAATTTTCTGCAATTTTTGGAATTTTCTGCAATTTTTTGCAATTTTCTGCAATTTTTTGCAATTTTCTGCAATTTTTTGCAATTTTCTGCAATTTTTTGCAATTTTCTGCAATTTTTTGCAATTTTCTGCAATTTTTTGCAATTTTCTGCAATTTTTTGCAATTTTCTGCAATTTTTTGCAATTTCATGAAAATTTTTCGGAATTTTGTCATCAATTTGTGGACTTTTCTGGAATTGTTGCATTTATTTCATAATATTTTGAAAAATTCCATAATATTCATGATATTATATTTTCTATACCTAGTTCGTTATCGCGTACAAACTGAATGCTAGGGAACATTGGACTGATGTCCACAAGAATTACCTAAATTTTGATACGACTTTTATTTGTGATGGGCAGGTTGCACATGGAAAGATCGATGAAAATTTCAATTAAGAAGAAATATCTCTGTTCAAAGAATATTTTTCTGAAGATATCTCCACACCTCCTGATGAGGATATCCTAAATTTTGAAAAACTGTGACATCATTCGATATTCCACAAAATATAGAACCAACAAGTCCTTACGTTGATGTAAAGGATAAAGAAAAAATTGTTACTATAAGAAAAACAATTTTATGCTGCTCACTCAATGAAAATCAACCACAGTATAAAATTAACTTTTAACTTTTAAATACAAAAACAATTGAAGTTATATTTCATTTCAGATTTAGCTCTGATCGGCTATTGAGAGTGATGTCAAATAAAAGAAGCACCAATTTAAACTCATCCTATTCACAACCTTTTGAGATCAAATCACTAGAAAATTATTACGCTGTTTACTACTCAGATGGTATATAGAAAGAGTTATCGGGAAGATAGTTGAAAATTTCATTTTATTTAGTCCCAAGCTCCTTAAGGGTACCGTAAGACCGTATTCGCATAAATACTCGTACATTATTTAAACAACTGAAAAAAAAATTTGAATAACTTTTACATATACAGGTTGTCCTAATTGCCATGTCCACTATTGCTATTTCGGTAACTATAATAACTGCAAGATTGGTCAAATTAGATAAAATGTGCAGTTTTAGGTGGAAATTGACAATCCGATTTAAGATTTTTTTAAATAAATTTCTATCTCGAGACACGGGGGTTTTTCAAAAAATTGCTCAAAACTATTTGATCGAATATCTCAGAAAGTATAATTTTTACAAAAAATTGGTAAGGAAAAAAATTTTTGCATTTTGAACGTTCTTCAAGGTGGTATTTTTTAAAGAAATTTGGTTCGTCTAGTTTTCGAGATATCACATTCAACTTTTTTTTTAATACGGACCTGCATCTTTCATGCCAAATTTGAAAAAAACTTTTTTTGCTGATTTCAACGATGTATCACATGTCCATAGTCGTTTGTATTCAAATGGTAAAAAACTAGTATTGAAGTTTTTTGGCACTTCTTTCATTTTATCATAGGTTTAATCATAGAGCAAAGAAAAAAATTGCTTATAAAAGCCTATGATCCGTAATACATGTGTCGTGTCAAAGTAAGTTTAAACCAATATGGTAGCGTTTTCCAATGGTGAAAAATTAGGTTTATTTTTTTGTTCTGCAAAAGCATTTCGAAGTGCTGAAAGAGCCCTTCAAATGTATCAAAATTCGTACCCGGAAAGGCGCTTACTGAATAGAATAATTTTTACAAGGCTAGAATGAAATTTGCTACTATACGGATCATTTAATGATCCTTCAGAATGGGGAACAACTGTAACGGCGGAGAATGGGAAAGATGAAGCAAATGCATTAGGTATGTATCATCCACTTTGAATTTTGACAAAAGTAATTTTAAAAAATAAGGAAGTTTTAAGGTTTATTACATAACTTGAATTTAATTAAATGGTAAAAAGTTTGAATGTTTAAAAACTTAATAAACAGTTTCTTTCATTACACGCTGCAACAGTCTGTTTGTGTTATTAAAATAGGCAATTTATTTATATTAAAACAATGGTTAATAATAATTGTTTTAAATTGTTATATTGGTAGTCTAAGCCACCTCTGATGTTCTCATTTTTTTAAACTCAATACAACTTTAATTTTGGCTTTTTATCATTAAAACGCAAACAAATATGAACATGTGATACATCGTTAAAATCAGAAAAAATAGTTTTTTCGAGAAATGGAATAAAAAATACAGGTCCGTATTTTAAAAAAGTAACTTGATGGTAATATACCGAAAACTAGACGAACCAAATTTCCTTAAAAAATACCAAATTGAAGAACGTCTAAAATGCATAAATTTTTCTTTTCACTTATTTTTTGTAAAAATTATCATTGTTGAGATATTCAAATCAAATAAGTAATTTTGAGCAATTTTTCGAAAAACTCCCGTAGCTCGAGATAGAATTTTTGTTTTTCAAATAGGAAACTAGATTTTTAATGTCCTCCACAAACTGCACATTTTTTCTAATTTGACCAAGTTCTTATAGTTACCGAGATAGCAATAGTGGCCCATGGCAATTAGGACACCCTGTATACCTATGCTATTGTTTATTTGAACATTTTAACTAGGTATATATATAATTTTTAGTTTCATTATTAAATTTGTAACATTTTTTGGAATTTCTCTATGAATTTCCTGAAATTTTTTTGCAATTTTTCACAATTTCATACAATATTTTGCAATTTTTCTTCAAATTTTTTGTTTCATCATTTGAAATTTTTGTTGGCATTTTCTGAAACTTTTTGGAATTTTTGCAATTTTTTGCAATTTTTTGCAATTTTATGCAATTTTTCGCAATTTTCTGCAGTTTTTAGCAATTTTTTGCAATTTTATGCAATTTTTTGCAAATTTTTGCAAATTTTTGCAATTTTATGCAATTTTTTGCTATTTTATGCAATTTTTTGCAATTTTATGCAATTTAGTATTTTAGTGTACATGATTTCCTAGCGCGGTTAACCCCTCGGTTTATACTATCACATATTTTTGAAGAGATGGGACACCCTGTATCGCCCTGTACAGAAAAGTCGTTTAAATCGCAAACGCTGGCTAAACCTCTCGAGATAGATCAAATTAAATTACTACGGAATTGTGTATCTCAAAAATATGGGAAAGTCCGCGATGGTATGTGTTTATTTCCTAAGGATAACCCACAATAACCATTTTGATCCTTTATATATTATTAAAAATATGTGTTATTTACCAACCTATTTTATACAATACAGTATTATTATTGAATATATTACATACGTTGTGCATTTCATATAGAGTAAAACTGTCCTCAACAGCATTTCATTGAAATAGATATCTTAAGGCACTGTTATGTATCAGCAACCATTCTAACCATGGCAACAAGGACAAACATTTTGCAACAAAATGTTCATCAATGTTCCAGCACGGGGACTCCACCAGATCTTCGGGACATCATGTCCACCTCCCTATTTCTTTCTTTTAATAAAATAGTCCATCATTTACAATGCTGAGAAAATTTACAATCACCTTCCAGAGGAATTAAAATCTATAACTTCCTTGTCCAATTTTCGGAAACGAACTAAATCTTATTTTCTTGATAGAACTTATTACTCTATAGAGGACCACTATTCTGAGCGTTAATTGATCGATATGAATAAATTGAATAACACAGGCATCAGCTTCGGTTAAGGAGGATTTGACACTCTCGGTTGTATTGTGAAGTTTGTATATATTTTTTATGGAAATGTGATGTGATTTTTATTTCTAGGAATTACATTGTTTAGTTTGTATATTTTTTGATTGATGTGTGTTTATTTTTATGTTTTATATTATCTAGTTATTATATTTTTTGCTTTGTCAATAGAATGTATAATTTCAAGAAATTAAAGCAAATTTGATTTTGATTGATTTTGATTGATCCTCTGGTGGAGCAGTGCCTTCAGAAGACATCAGAGATTTAAAAAGCAAAGGCATTGTGGCGGCGGGACGTACGTTTCGTCGCAGTTGGCGTTGGGCGCGGGGAGTGCCGGTGCCGGGTGCCTGTAAAAAGTGCATCTAGTCCAGTCACTAGCCGTTTTCCCGTGTAATTTTGAAAATCAAGGTCGATTTCCTTGAAAATTGGGATTTAGGTAGTATTTATAACGTTCTTCAAAATCTATAATATGCCGAAGTGTGATTGTGCCTTAGGGGTGAAAGCTACCCCTTCTAGGGGATAAAAAATATTTTTATCAAAATAACATCAGCAATTGATAAACTGACTAATTCTAAGCAACTTTTGTTTCATAAAGTTTTTTTGTAAAGTTGATAATTTTCAAGTTATTAACGATTGAAACTGTGCAATTTTCATTGAAAAAACGCATGTTGTTAAACAGTTTTTTACGAATAACTCAAAAAATTTTCATTTTGTCAAAAAAGTCATCTAAAACAAAAATGTAGCTTATAATAGAGGAAAATATATTCGAATGACCTTTGTGAACCCAACAACGTCTGAGTTATTACTCGTTGAAGAATGGTTATTTTTCGGGAAACCCAAAATTGAAAACTTTAAACCTTAAATAATTTGAAAATAGTGAAATTTTCGGGCAAAACTCAAGTCTCTTTCTGAAGTACAAAAAAAAATCTTCAAAATTAGTTTATACAAAATTCTTTTTATAAGAATTGACTGACTATAACAAAAATGAAGTCACTTTTTTTTTCATGATTTTTTTCAAAATTTAACACTCCCTCGTTATGGTCACCCTAAAAGAAATTAATCGCAACTCACTTTCAATTATTTTAACTTAAGTGTTATTAATATGATCCATGTGATTTGACAAGTGAAGAATGCTCAACTTATAAAAAAATTTTTGATTTAATTGAAAATCGCGTAATTTTGAAAAAAAAATGAATTTTTCTCAAATAAACGAAAAACTATTCACGATATGAAGAACTGTTCGCGTTATCAATTGTAGGGTTTTTCTTACTAAACATTTTGATATTTTTTTGAGTTTGCATTCGCGTATTAATTGTGGCTCATCCAAGCCCTTTAAGGCCGACCCTTTTTAAATGAAGGGTTAACAAAAGGTTTCAATCAACGTGGTGTCAAAGACTTCGAAATTCATTACAAAATGCTATATTTGAAAATATTATAGCTCAAAAAATGAAGGAGTAATCGTCGAAAAACCAACTTTTTAAATTTTCAATTTCAGAGCAAAATTCCACTTCACTGTCATGTTCTTCTGAAAGTTTAGAACTTGAAAACAGTGCAGATTTGATACTATTTTCTCACAGCTTCACTGGATGTGACTCAACTTCTGCCTTCTTCAATAAAGTTTAAAAAAAATTCATCGACATTTTAGAAAAACTATCCGATATTAAAACAATGGTTAAAAATAACAATTTACACATTTATTATAAGAAATAACGCATGACGCACGTTTCGGTGGAACTTCACCTTCTTCAGATGCTAATGGCAAACAGAAGAAGGTGAAGTTCCACCGAAATGTGCGCCATGCGTTATTTCTTATAATAAATGTGTAAATTGTTATTTTTAACCATTGTTTTAATATGTTTTTTAATTTACACCAAGTATCGGCCCAATCAATCCAAAAAAACTATCCGACGTAAGAGAAAAGGCGAAGATTTTTTATAATAGTTCTTCAACGCTTGAAGATATTATAGAAGTCGGTAGATACTGTACCGAAATGTTGTTTGGACTTACTAAAGACACTATACCTTAAATACATTGAAACGTGTAACAAACTTGTCTGAAACCTCGAACAAATCAGATATAACTCATTTATTAATTTAACCACTAACAAAAAGGCTGTTAGATTTTCATCTCTTGTCCCAACAGTTGGTGCTTTCAATGAGCACACAATATTGTAAAAAGGAATGGGGTTCAGCGTGCGGTTACCGACGAGTAGGCCTCTTTTGCAATGCAAAAGTGCCGAAGAAAGATCAATTTTTTTGATTGGGGTTGGATTGAAATTGACGTAATTTTACATCCCATCCAATCAAAAACCAAAATGAACCTGCAGCTGAGTAGCTTTTGCAAATGTTTTTTTTGTAATTGCAAAAAGGGATGCAGTTCAGCGTGCGGTTACCGACGAGTAGGCCTCTTTTGCAATGCAATGTGCAGAACCTGCAGTAAAGACACTTGTCTTAACAGGACACCAGTTATTGACTGAGACGAAGATGTGGATACCGAGAGTGACGAGGAAACGAAAAACTATATTCAGTGCAAATAAATTTTTATCATTTTCTCCTATTATTACTGCAAAAAACCGCGATATTTATATTTTTGGTCACAAAGGGTGGCTTTCATAAGGATTGTGTTCAAAAAACGACAAGAGTTATATCACTGATGAAATATTCTCGATTCAATATTAATGCACTTTTAAATCATTTCTCGTTGCGAAAAAATCGTAAATCGTAATTCATATTCTCAGGAGAAGACAGGGTTGAAGCGTCTCGGCAAATGATAATTTCGTTTAAATAGAGTATAATAATTCAATATGACGCAATTTTCAATTATTTCAAGACAGTTATAAATACCTTTAAAACTAGTTTTAGAAATTACTACCACCAGGGGATGATTTCAAGAGGTTGTATCTGTCTGATTAATCATAAACTTATTTGAGTATATCTATAGATCTACAAATTCATTTAAACTTTATTTCAACAAAATACATGCTAAAATCTACGATTTTTTCGTTTTTCACGAGATTTTTTCGTTTTTCACGATAAGGGGTAGTTTTCACCCCTAAAAAAATAGAAAGCACATTTCGGCAGAGTATAGATTTTAAAGAAGAAGGTAAGTAGAGCTCAAATCCAAATATTTATCAAAATCGGTGTGACTGGACTAATCGTAGTGTAAGTAAAACAAAATTATCCGTGCGAAGCCGGGGCGGGTCGCTAGTATATAATAATTTGAAATTTCAACCGAGAAAATGCGATCTAGTTAACACATTCCAATTAACACGTCCAAAGATAAATTGATGGTAGCGTCAATTATTGTAACGTGCACTCATTTCTAAATTAATCATAGATAATGTCGTAAATTGAACAATTTGCAAATGAAAAAATATTGAAAGAAACTAAATAGCGTATTGATGAATTTGAAATTTTATGAGGAAAATACTCACTTATAATAACTGGTGTCACATATGGAGGTATATAAGTTGGATATGGCCTGTATGGGCAAGGCGCGCAATTGTATTTACTGTAGAGGTAAGGACAATTACAGTAGTTTGTACATCTATTTCGAAAATAATAACCTCGATTATATCTCCTACATCTTACATTCTCGATCATCTTTTTCTCAGTTTCAGAACTCCATTCGCTGTCATGTTTTTTCTTTTTACTGAGATTTCTCCTTCCATGATGATGTCTCACCCTTGGACGATCAAGTATTTTTATGACAATTCCATTTTTCTCTAACACAGCTTCAATTTTTCTTCCAGTTTTGTTGAAATTCGTCGAAAGATGTTCACTACTGCTTGCAATTCTAGCAATTTGTCGATGCTTATCAGTCGGTACATCCTGGTAGATTTCATTCACAAATGAAAGGATAATTATAGTGAGTAGCAAAAATGTTTTCCACATTTTTTAAATACATTGCGCACTGAGGTCCACAGGGAACATTTTGGTAATCACTCTTTCGTCATTTTTTTTTCGTTAATTATTGATAATTATTAAGATGACAGAAAGTTTAAGATAACCAAATCTCAATTAATTTTAAGGATTTTTGCTTCAGCCAAAAAGTACTAAATAAATAAATCTTATACATCTAAAGCATATTCACCTTGTCATTGATCTTCACCAAGCAACTATGAAGAGATAATAATTTATTTATATATATAAATATATATATATATATATATATATATATATATATATATATATATATTATATATATATATATATATATATATATATATATATATATACAAGTAGAGCAGAATTATCGGTATAGCCCGCTCTTATGGAAGCAGCCGTTGACACGTGTTTCGGACTCTTTGGTCCTCATCAGAACGGCGTAGCCAAGCATTAGATTGAAAACTTGGAGATGAAAATAGCACAACAAACGAAAACCCCAGCTACGGAAGACAATCACACATTTGTGGCTTATTGTTTGAACTCTCCGGTTTTGGGAGATTTGGTCAAACTTTGCCACTAATTTCTTTGTTGTTGTATATATATATATATATATATATATATATATATATATATATATATATATATATATATATATATATATGAAAAACTTGGTTCACGGAATGAACCGCGTAAAAGATTTGAAAAATCTCGACGTTTCGGCTCCTTTTGCGAAGCCATCTTCAGGAGAAGTAAAAGGGGAAATAATTCAGAATCGTGGCCTCAATCTGCCTACTCCACGAATCGAATTAGGAGGAATCGGAAACAATACGATTGCGTGGTCTCAACCTGCCTACTCCACTAACCGTACTGCTTCCTGTCAACTCTGAAGTCTCAACCTGCCTACTCTTCAGAGTCAACTGACGGGCCGATCGTCGCGTGGCCGTATTTATAGGGGAGGGTGGCGGGTACTCACGCTCATCAGTGCGGGATGCACTCTGATTGGGTGTGATATGGCGACCACTGAGAAGTGGTTTCCATGCTGATGGGAGTCTGTGACTGTCATCTCTGGTGTTCAAACAATTTGGACGTTTTTCTATTTCTACAGCTTCACGGAAAATTCGGGATTTGAAAGATCGGACGGGAGCAATAGTTCTTTCCGATTCCTCCTAATTCGAATCGTGGAGTAGGCAAATTGAGGCCACGGTTCTGAATTATTCCCCTTCTAATTCTCCTGAAGATGGCTTCGCAAAAGGAGCCGAAACGTCGAGATTTTTCAAATCTTTTACGCGGTTCATTCCGTGAACCAAGTTTTTCAAATACTTCCGACCGCGGAAATCTTTTCTGAACGAATATATATATATATATATATATATATATATATATATATATATATATATATATATATATATATATATATATATATATATATATATATATATATATATATATATATATATATACATATATACATATATAAATATATATATATATATATATATATATATATATATATATACATACATAAGATGTGTTTTAGAGTATTTTCTATCGTGGAATAATTTAATCACTATAGTAGATTTTACTGCAGAACATTTCAATATTGTTTTGTAGTTTGTTTTAATTTATATTGAGCTAAAACCAGAATGTTATGCCAAAATTGAATTCGCCAAAAATGTTTTCCTCATGCACACTCGCAAGAGAATTATCCAATTTTTTTCCCTCATCGATATTTTGGCCTTGAACTGCGTCGTTGGCCAGCAGATGTAGACAGTTTGTCCGCTATAGTATTTAATGTTCAGAAGGAGACTCAATTCATTCACTTTCTCTTCTATAAACTCCGATAATTTTGTTTTATCTTTCTGTTTTAGAATACTGAAATCATTCAAATGAAGAAAATTAATTTTCAATCAATGTTCAGATAAAATAATCATGAATCTCTCATTTGAATAAACCACACTACGATTCATCGATTTCAGTCGTATACAATTTTCTCTTCTCTATTTCATAATATACTAAGGATCATACCAAATCAAATTCTATCATATAAATTCCTAAAGAGACGATACAAAATGCAGCTTCTGTCAGTAAGATGATCAATCAACGTCTTGATAACTTGTAGTGAAATAATTAGGTGTTTTATATTCTCTGTCTAAAACCACATATATAATGTTACTTGATAATATACTATTTATATGCTGATGTACTGTAAAGAAGGCAACCAGACTTGCCTGTGGCCTGACACAATTACTAACCGCCTAGATGATATGTCAATTAATTCCAGAAAACAAGCACTTCATATAAGTAACCTAGGTATTATGTTTTAATACATTTCTGATGAAATATGTTAAATACGTAGTGAAATATCGAACATCACATCAAAATATAGCTAAATACTTTTCAAATTTTGTTCATATATCTATTTAAAGCAATGTTGAAAAAAAAATTTATAATTGATAATAATGAAAATTTGAATATATTTGACTGGATATGTTACTAATTATAATTAAAACTGTTTGTAACTTTTTTTCAGTTTTATTTCTATTCTCTTAGGAACGAAGATACAGTAATGGAATTACTGGTATTGAAAAATCATTCGTATACTTCTTCATGTCAGTTGAAGAATGTAAACATCGGAGATGTTTCTTTTAATAAGAATTATTTAATCATAAATGATGAAACAATTTAGTATATATACTTGATTAGTGCTATTTAACTCGAATGTTATAGTAAAATCGAAATAGAAAGTAATTAATTTTGTCAGGTTGTCTTTACTAAATTTGAACAAATATCGCACTGTTGAAAAATTGCAGAGATGAGCACAGCGGAAAATTTATCGTTATCGTATACCTTGCTATTTTTAGATATCCCATGATATTAAGTGGTTCAAAAATTTGTAGATTCTGACATAGATTCAAGCAATTTCATTGGTCGTTAGGAATCGTAAAAAGTAATAATCTTGTAAGATTAATAAAAAGCGTGGGCAGTAAGGCTCCGTCACTGAGGTCGTATTTTTCACTAATTTTGTTTTGTTTTACATATATATTCTTAATTTCCTTGATCAATTTGGAGGGGCTGTGTAAATGAGCAAAACCACAAAGAACATAAAATCTCTATAATGAAAGGCGTTATAGAAAAAAGATGAGTTAATGGAAAATATTGAAGCATTCGAAGGATACTTCTCTAAAGTCAGCTTAATCCAGGTATTAAACTCTTCAACTCAATCTGCAGAAACTGTGAAGGTGCACAAAACCTCATAAAACATGAAAACATAAGAAATGTCTATATAAAAATGGCGGTGGGTAGAGCAAAAAAAGTTTATACTGCCAAAAGTCAATTTCTCAAAATCAACTCAATCCACCTAATCAATTTGGGCGTGCAGAAAACCTCGAAAAAGCCCTAAAAGCCTAAATTTCGGATATGTTGTTCACAACTAATTTCCGCCCATGCACCTCCCATCCACTTCATTCACCAAAGTTTAAAGATGCCAAAATTTTTACAGAATGTACCCAAATTTTGGTATTTTATGTCCCAAAATCAACCTCAGGTACCATAAATTTGATGTCTGGTGTTGTTTTCGAATCATCTCCAAAATCTGGGGAGGAGTGTGTCGAAGAGGATCATGGGCGGACAATTTGCGAACCGATGGCAAAAGATGTGGAGAATGATTATAAACGACATATTCGAAATTTAGCATTCTCAGTTATTCAAAGGTTGTATGGAGCTAAAATCACTGAATTTTTTCAGCTATAAATCCCCCAAATTGAACTAGAGGCTTGAAAGTTTGCACGTGGATAGAGTTCATCTTGGGGAATTTTGGAATTGATTTTATGTTGATGGATTCGACTATTTAGGTATCTCAACCTCGGTGCTGTTGATTTTATTTCATTCGAACCGCAACTTGACATGCTCCTATCAATATGCGATGCAATTTTTTTTTAATGAAATGAATCATTTCCTTTTAGCAGGTTTTCACTTTGAAGATCTGCTTATCAAAATGGGTGCGATTAGCAAAGTTGGACCTAGGTCTGAGATATTATTTTCGTTTCATGACTTTTTATGATGCTTGGCACCAAAAAGTCAATTTCAAATATATATATATATATATATATATATATATATATATATATATATATATATATATATATATATATATATATACATATATCATTTATTTGAATTGTTGTTGCCTGTGATCTACTTTTAATCTCTTGATAATTATTAGCAATAACAGGCTGGTTGAATCTTAAAAAACTCGATTTTATTAAAAAGTTGACGTTTCACTACGATATTCGAAAAAATTGAAATTTCTCTGACATCTACTGATTCGAAAAAATTTTTAATAGAACAGACGACTTGTCTTGTTAAAATTTTTTTCGGATGTGGTTGTTCTTTGTTATTTATTATGTGCTATTCAGTCTAATATCAACATTTAAAATTGTTATCATTAGAAGGTAAGGGAAACTACAGAAACCTTTACCCACGTAATGTTCGAAAAAAATAATAATAGGTTACTATTTATCTAACAACAAAGAAATTAGTACGGGAAAATATTAAAAAAGTAGAGCAGAATTATCGGTATAGAACGCTTATATGGAAGCAGCCGTTGACACGTGTTTCGGACTCTTTGGTCCTCATCAGAACGGCGTAGCTAAGCATTGGAATCAGTATATGTCAGAGAAATTTCTATTATTTCGAATATCGTAGTGAAACGTCAACTTTTTAATAAAATCGAGTTTTTTAAGATTCAACCAGCCTGTTATTGCTAATAATTATCAAGAGATTATATATATATATATATATATCTGTATATGTTCATATGTAAGTATGTTCTTATGTATTTAAGCGTTGTTTCAAGGGTGTTGTTAAAGGGTGCAATTTTGAGGCAATACGGTTGAAAGTTTGTAAATAGATAGTTTCGTATGATATCTTGGATGGGATTGCTTTTGGTTAGAATTGGTTGGTGGTTGACCCCCCTGGGGGGAAATAAATCTTGTTTACACGACAGAAGGCGCAATTTTGTAGTAATAGAGTTGAAAGTTTGTATGGTATCTTGAATGGAATTTTTAGTTCGAATTGGTTAGGGGGTTGAGCCCCAGGGGAGGAAATAAATCTTGTTTACACGATGATGGTTGCAATTTTGGAGAAATAGAGCTGAAAGTGCGTATGATATCTTGGAAGCGTTTGTTTTTGGTACAGTTTGGTAATTTTTTTTTGAACTTGGAACAAAAATCATGAATGAATGAATAGATTTTTCAAACTGGATACGTAACCAAAACCTGCTTTTCAAATGCAGCTCGATGCAATAGAGTTTTTCTTAGTTCAGTTAGCTATTGAAGCGTATTAGTTATTTTTCATGAAATAAATGCGAAAAATACGATATTAGTGACAGAAATCTGCTCCCCACTAATTTTTTTTGTCATTTGAAAGAAATATACCTTCTTTTACTTCCTCTTCTAATCGCAATGACTGATTCACGACAAGAGTCATTCATACACCGACTAATGCAAAAACTTGATTTGATATGGTGAATTGTTGATAAAACGTATCCATCATTGAAGTCACATCTAAAATATGATGAAGCTAATTGCTATTATTGGTATGAGCAATTTTCTTAATAACTCCGTTCTGCGTTTCGGAAAAAGGTTCACTCATATTACGTGATGTAAATATGAAAATTATATACTTAATGATTCTAGAATATCTTCAGAGACCACCCAGGAAATGACAAATTAACAGATGAAAAAATGATGACGATAATTTGATACGAAAGCAAATTTGATATACCTATCTTACTTTCATCTTATAACAGAGTCGAGATTCTCATTGATATAGTAGTGATATTATAGTAGTGATTTTATATTGAATCTATCGTAATCGATATTTCAGAAATATTTTCACTATTATATATTTACATAAACCGATAATCTCATGAACAATCATTACACTTAATGATGTCCACCTCTGAAGTTGAGAAGAAACTTTTTCACCACAAATATTTAATTTAATAAAATGATTTTCATTTCGATATTTGGGATATAAAAAAATTACATCAATAGATAGTTAAATAAAAGTGAATCGATACGCAGGGTCTATACGATAATTAAATTTCCTGTGTTTACTTTCATTAAAATACTTGGTAATTATTTAGTTCCGTCCAGAATGATCCAATTTTGATGACATTTCGGATTCTTGCTTATTTTGGGCTGCAATAGCCTTATGTGAACTCAGAATTTTTTACTCAGTTATCTTTTCTTTTGAAAAAATTAAGATAACCTAACCTATTCCAACCTCTGAGTTCAAGAAAATCAGGAATTCATGAAATAGCTGAATTGGATATTGAAAAAGATCCTCTCAGGTTAGCTTAATTTTTAACGATAATCTAGCGATAAAATCAGTTCATATTGGATTTTTGCAGCCCAAAATAAGTGAGAATCCGAAATTTCATCAATATCGGTTAGCTATGGACCTAGCTCAATAATTGAAAAATATTTTTCGGATCACCATAGTAAATTAAATTTTTCCTAATGATGAACTATTATATAGTTGACAATTCATAAATTAAATTCAATATTTTGTAGGAATTTCATAAATCTCATTTTTCTTACAGCTTTGTATATTCGATGTAGAACTGATTATTGATATCGAAAAACTTATTTGTTGCAATAAATTAGTTTCAAATTCCTAACTCAAACATTACTCATTTCCTCTTCAATATAATGAATAATATTATCGACATGATAAGGATGTGTGTAGAAGTGGCGCAAATTTTTACAATGATTAATTAGACGTTACTGAGCAGTGAACCAATTTTCTACTTTTGGATGTGACATTTTACAGAAATTTTATTTTAATTAACTATCATCTGAAGCAATTTTCATTTAAATAAGATAGATTCTAGATATAGCACCATTTTCATACTATACAGGGTGGGCTAATTTCGATATTTGTATGGGGTATCTCGGTAACCATAGAAGATACAAAAATTGAGGGTTCATTCTCGATCTCTTTTTTTGAGACCAATTCACTGGCGAAAACCAAAATTAGCTATCGTCTTTTGTTTTCGACGTATGAACAAAGGTTCGATTTTTCGACTTTTAGACAAGTGTGAATATCATGGTTGTTTGTGAAGTTACGATATAGGTAATAACTTTAACATTCTTAGAGCACGTTTTTTTGTTTAATCCAGTGGCGTCGAGAAAATTGGAAGTTGGTTTGGTTGGAACGGATTTTTTTTATTTCGAACAATGTATCATATGTAATGTCGCTTTTGATTTGTAAGTCTTTAATAGCTAAAATAATATTTCAATAATTTACTTTTTGCGTTTTTTATACGTAGTAGGCGGGTGTCATCTATGATGAAGACAAAATTTTATAGACTATGTGAATTCCATTTCAAATATTCATATTCATAATGCAGTTCCGAATATTTTAAAGGGATAGAATTTATGTATCAACCATAATCGAGATTAGTTCGAACATTTATTGTAATTTGTATTGTTTTTTATAATTGTACTGTCTTATAAAACTAGATATAAATATTCAATTGTTTGGTCTGCTTGTTGAGTGATCTTCAATTATTAAGATTTTCTTTTAGGGTTGTCTTTTTTCTGGATAGCGATTGAAATATATTTCAGATGCAATATCACAACTGTTATTACTTTCAATAAATCTTTCTAACATATCATATTTCACGTAATATTTATACGACATCCTGTATTTCTGAGAAAAATAGACAAACTCTGTCATATATGACAACCGCAAATGAGGTAAAATATTATTTTCGTCTATTTAAGACTCACACATGAAGTGTAACCCGACTTATAGAACATCGTTAGAAAGGGGGGAAAATCCGTTCCAACCAAACCACACCCAACTATGATTCCTATTTGAAAAAATACATCTTCAGGTCGTAACTCGAAATTGCACTTTTTTTTCGAATTTTTTCGACGCCACTGGATAATACAGAGAAAAGTGAATTTAGAATAAAAGTTATTATCTCGTAACTTCAGAAACAATCATGATCGAAAAAAAATAGAACTTTTGTTTATAACTCGAAAACAAAAGGCTAAAGAAAATTTTGGTTGGCATCTCCTATAGTTACCGAGATACCCCATACAAATATCAAAATTTGACCACCGTGCACATCGTTTTTTTTTCACTAAAAAGTGTATACCAATTTTCATGCACATCAAATAACTTCAACACTTTCTTTCAATTCAGTAGGTGAACTAAAATATATCATTTATTCGATATTAATCTCCATATGTATTCCAATAGATGCTAGTATTTAAGAAAATAAGTAAAAATAGTGAATTTAAATAAATTTAAAATTTTGATATCACATAGCAAAATTGCTTGAATTAACAAAGACATTTTAATTGTAATTCACATATACATACATTGTCTTATATCAACTGTACTTATGTTAAATGTATATGAAACGAGAAATTTTAAAATGGTTTTCCTTCAAATTAATTATTTCAGATGTACACGGAAACGGTGTATTCATTTTTGACTTTAATAATTTATTTTCAACCACTCATTATATTATATATTTCCTAAGAATTGGAATAGACAGTTCTGAAACGTAGAATTTTTTTTAACTGAGTTGAATTTTTTATAATTATTAATATTTTCAATTTCATTTTTATCAATTTACTTAAAATATTACGAATAATTTTTTATTTATAGGTTTACACTTATAATCAAAAAAAAATGCCTGATAAAATAATGAGTATAAAACATTCAATTCAATCCAGAAGACTTATTATAACTGATCAACCATGGATGAATATGCTTTATAATAATTACAAAATTCCGGAAAAATAACACTGGTTATCATACATCGCCAAATTTTCACGCACCTCAAATTTAAAATTCGCGCACAACCCCGCTATAACACGTCACGTGTAGTCGCAATTGGCAGCGACCCACGATCAACCCAGAATACAAAAAAAAAATAATCTGGGCATCACCCGCGCTCAACGATTAGTTCGACACGGATTGTCACGTGCCGGTATTTACGAAAGATCGCAGAGTGCGTGGAGTCGCGATCGCTAGCGAGAAACAACTGAACAAGAGAACAACGTGATTTTCCTCCTGGCCGAATAGCGTGTATGTGTTTTATCCCAAGCCGTAAGTACCACGGCTTGATGGTGATGCCAGCATGGTTTCTAATTGGATGCAAACAGAGAACCACCGAAAGTACCATCACTCTTTCTTAATCTTTGAAGTTGAATTGTGATACCTTTTTCATTGCTTCCTAATAAGGACCAATTATAAGTTGATAAGAATGTTTCATACAATAGAGGAGTTAAATTTGTGCTAGAAAGTTTACTGAATAAATTTTTTTAATATACCTACCGAAAATGACTTCGTCTTTACTAAAATAAAAGTTATTATTTTGGATGTTTAGCGAAGTTCCTCTAAACTTCTAAAGAAATTTGATAACATCCTATGCTTATTATAACATCAATACTTCTATATTCATCAAAATCTCAAAATTTTAAGAATATTAAAAACTATTTTTACTTCAAAGTATATTTTGTATCTATTCAGTAGGTATATAAAACATTCTCGTATATTCACAAGTAATAAAATAATTATTCAATTCATGCTGAAACTTTCAGTAGGTAGGTAATCTACGTCAATAGTGGAAAAGTTAACTGTCAAATAAATTTATCGAATATCTAAAACATTTATTCTTAGTTGGATGAAGTTTATTTTATAATACCATGCACATTATATATTAATCCTCCCTTCAATTTTTGTGATATTTCTTTCATCATTCTTTCCATTTTCCTGAAAATATTTTATACTATTCAATCTGAAGGGATGATCTTTGATCAAATCTTGTTTTTAGGTGATATGTAACATGATCTGTAGAATAAGTATATTACAACAATTTCAAATATAATCTTGACCAGATTTCTTATATTTCCTACGATTAAAGCCACATTTTTTCGTAGATGAAAGGTATTGTTTCTGATTATGGAATATATACGAAGACGAGATGCATATGCATAAGGATAGAAATACAAACCATATAAATCGTTTTAATATGTTTATTAATTTACACCAAGTATCGGCCCAATCAATCCAAAACCATATAAATATAGAAAATTGTAAAATTTCACATTGTGATGAACACAAGAAAAAAAATTTTGTTCATTCTACTAAATAACATGCGTTTGACGAAATGTACATAAGTTTCTACTTTTGGCAACAAGGAGAAACATTCAGCAACAAAATGTTCCTCTGGTGAAACTGTAGCTTAATAGTCTGTGCTACATCAGTGACAAGTTTCACATCGTGTCCTAACGAGTATTCAATAATCCATTGAAATTATTTATTGATTGAGTTAATACTAGCTAAATTTTTGCTCAAAACGATTGTTTCGATTTGTTTAACCTATTTGTAAACTACAGCATGAATGAATTTTGATCAACACATTGTCAATGTGTTGCTAAACATTACGAAAGAGAGCAAAGAATCATTGGAATACATCACAAATATTTGTTAAATATTTTGGGTATATTAAACTGAGTTAATTAATTGACTGTTTCCATTAGAGTAACAAAGTTTTAATAGAATTAATGATGATCAATTAGATGGCTCTAGAACAGTTCAACAAATTGAGAAAGACATAAACATGGGCTTATGTTTACTTGCTCCAAGAAGTCTATGTGTGTCTGTTGAATTATTTGTAGGTACCTCGAAGATATTCATTTTATTCTCCTAAATTCTTATATATACGACATAAAACGAATCACTCGGAATGACAGAAGTAAATTTCATTAAGCGTCGAACGTTCTAGTAAGAAACTCCACAGAAAAAAATAATCTGGAAAATAATAAGGAATGTCATATTCATGAATAAATATATACTCATTAATATGAAACCAACAAAATATGATATCCAGGAGTTATAATAACGCCTAGTAATTCTTTACAATGGCTAAGCGTATTTGGCCAGAGAATGAAATTGAATAATTTTTACAATGTGCTTTACTGTGCTCAACTTCACCTGAACCAACCAAACGATAGATTAGTTACTGTTAAATACAGTTTAGATAATAATCCATTTCATACTTTTCCGGCAGGATTCGAACATTGTATTGAATGACTTGGCATCTATGAACAATCAGCGAATTACATATACAGGTGTCCCAAAGAAAACTTCCCACCTTAATATTTCGTTTAATATGAAGATTTGAAATCATTTCAGAATCAGGAGGGCTTCGATTTATGTTATTATTTGTTTAGTAGTTGTTACTTCTCCGTAGATATAGGTAGGTATAAACTTTTTAATTTGAGATAGTATTATAGGGCATGTGATACATCGTATGGAATCTATTTTGACAGGGACTCTTAAATAGTGAAAAAAATTTAATCATATAATTCGTTTTCGAGGAAAACACGTATTGTGGAAGAATATCGGAAGTTAACTCTTGCGGTTTTTGTCAGTGTTCTATTCCAATGAGCAATTTTTTAATTGAATAATACAATATTCTAACAATATATATATATATATATATATATATATATATATATATATATATATATATATATATATATATATATATATATATATATATATATATATATATATATATATATATATATATATATATATATAAATATATATATATATATATATATATATATATATATATATATATATATATATATATATATATATATATATATATATATATATATATATATATATATTTTTTTCTTTTCTCGATATCTCCAGCGGCAAATGAGGGTAAATATCTACAACCGCCACCATTTGTACGTAGATATTTATAATTTTCATATAAATATCCTTCGCGGTACATCAACTGAGCCGAAATTTGGTATCTGAAGTGGTTTCCAAGTCAGAACAAAACTATCAAAATTTGATTGAATTTTTCGAACCGCCTCCATTTCTGAGTAGATATTTCTCGTTTTTTCGTAGTTTTTGAGAAATTGCCAAACTCCACAGCTTCTGCAGATTGAGTTAGAGGGTTGAAGTTTGGTACGTACATTGAGTTCATGTTGACTTAAGATCCTTTTTTGGATTCAACTCTTCTACTCAACCGCGCTGCATTTCGTGGTGCCAATTCCATTCGAATTGCATCTAGATCTGTTCCGCCATCAGTACGCGATGCACTTTTATTTTACGATAGGGGGTTGAAATTTTGTGAGTGGATTGAGTCGATGTTGAGGTACGTTCCTTCGTTGGTTTCAAATTTTTTCCTCAACTGCGATACACTTGTTTTACACCTAATTTATTTTGTGAATATGTATTATAATTGCGAATCACATGTATAAAAAAACTTCTTTTCATTCATTTGAAAACTTCTTGTTGTTGCTGAAAATATTCACAGTACACTTAATAGTCATCACGCTATGCGTATTCTACAGGTAAATATGTCATAGGAGAATATATGAAAAATATAATGCTGTTAAAGCAAATTATAATGTAATGATGACTCTAGATAATCTGAAACTAACAATCTCTGTCACGACAAGAGGAAACCTATGATAATTCACTGTTACGCTATGAGCCAACCGGAGGCGACATTGAAAATTATTCGACTCAATCTAGATTCTAGAAGATTCCTCCACAATCGGAATATCTCATCTATGTGTTCTATTTCCGGCCATAATATAATCCATTATGCGCAATATTCAATTTCATAATCCGTACATCAATTTGCCCAAACTTCACTCAAATCAAATTACGAATGACATTATCGACGTTTCCGCTCAATTCCAACCGAGTTGGCATGAAATATCTCCACAATACCCCACATTCACTTCCTAGAGACACTATCGGGATAATCTAAGATCTGATAACGAACGGCTTCAAGTACACGGCCGCAACAATAGATCCGTTTGTGGAATCCAAAGGGTCAACGTTCCTGCAGCGCCGTTTATTTGCATCGATCACCAAAATATCATGTTAAGCGCGGGACACCTGATACCCTGTGGTCTGACGGACGAGCCAGACTATTCACCATTATCAAGTCGGCGCGGCATGCAAGATTAGTTGGATGTTGTAGGCTGATTATGATGTCATACGTTTTCTTATTAGTCGTATTTTTCCCTAAAATGATAGACTGTTGCACTATATCGAAAGTTAACAGCGGGGGGCAGGCGTGGTTTACCTACTGGACCACGATTTACGAGATTTTTTTCGATGTTTGATATATATAATTATACAGGTGTCCCGAAATTAGACGTCAATATTTCAACCACATATTCTACTTCCAAAAAATAGAGATAAAAGTTAATATAAACTAGGGTCCACAACTTCTTCGTTTTTAACATACAGGGTGTTAAGACCTGATGGTGATTTTTTGTGAATATTTTCGAAACCTGTGAAGGATTTGAATAAAATTTGGTATAATTACGAAACTTTTTTACGCTCTATTCAATGTACTAAAAGTTAGTATTGCGATATTCTCAGGACTGCGTAGTGCAGGGGGTATTGGCAAAAAATTTGGCCCAAATTTTTTGGTGGTTAATTTTTCGTAATTTTAACTTCAAAATTTGAAAATATGAAGCTTTCGTACAAATAAGGTACTCTTCTCATACTTCGCTAAGAAGCAGCATTCTCGCGGAAAAATGCATTTCAATATTTCTTTGCGAATTGATTGTTGTCCCGAAATAAGACGTCAATATTCTAACCACGTATTCTACATCTAAAGATAAATATACATGCAAAGATAAATATACAAGTTCATAGAAACCAGTGTCCACAACTTCTTCGTTTTAAAGGTGAAGACCCGATAACGTTTTTTTTATGAATATCATATTTGATATCACTATTCTAGTCTAATTCGAAGTGTGGTGCTGCATTTTCTCAAGGTCGGCCATTCTTGGTGTTATCTTAGAAGTGCGCAACCAAATATATTTCCTTTTATATTAGAATTTGCCTAATATGAAATTTGTCATTTTAAAGCCCAAAATTTGTAGGCTCTCCCACCTCCCAATGCCCTTCCCTCCAGTTTGGGAACCACTGACTTAACATTAAAATACAATTATTTGAGGTTTACTTATTCTAACATTTAGATAAGATTCTCGAAAAGGTTACCCTGCTCATGATGGCATATTTGGGCTCTACAGGTAATCGCATGTGAAGCTTGCGAAACTTCAAAATGGTTTTTGACTTATTTGAATTCCTTGCCACAGGTATTCTTTCACACAACTTCTCCTCGTTGTCTACTTCTGTTGCGTATGTACTACTTTATATTTTATACGGCCCCAAATTTAGTAGTCTAGTGGATTCAAATCCGGCGATCGGGGTGCCTACGGAATAGGAATACCTCTTCTAATCCATTTATACGGAAATTACTCGTCTAGCCAAATCCTAATATTCACACCATACTAAGCTGGCTCAACGTTGTGCTCTGTCATTGCAGAAACCACGTACAAAGTGGATATCTGATAATTCTCTATTTGAAAACCCGTACATTACTACTAAATAGCTCCTCTTTCGGCAACAAGCAGCAAAATTAAAAACTGGGCGATTAATAATTGACAGGTTATTTTTCTTCAGCTAGCAAATCGAAATACGTCATTTGTTTCCAGGTCTGTTGCTGATTTTCTCTTCGATTTGCATATTGAAAAGCAAAACATCAATTCGTCAAGAAATATTCATTTGCATTTTTCTCGAAAATGCTGCTTCCTAGCGAAGTATGAGAGGAGTATCTCATTTGTACAAAAAGCTTTATTTTTTCAAACTTTGAAGACAAAATTATTAAAAATTAATCACCAAAAAATTTGGGCCAAATTTTTCGCCAATACCCCCCTGCACTACGCACTCTTGTGAATATTACAATTCTAACTTTTAGTACATTAAAGCGTAAGCGAAAAAAATTTTGTAACTGTACCTATAATTTCATCCAATTACGGTTTCGGAAATATTCACAAAAAAACACCATCAGGGCTTCACCTTTAACACCCTGTATATATATATATATAGTCATATATATATATATATATATATATATATATATATATATATATATATATATATATATATATATATACATATATATATATATATATATATATATATATATATATATATATATATATATATATATATAATATATATATATATATATATATATATATATATATATATATTTTATTTATTTATTTTATTTTTTTCGCAAATGACGAACCCGGTTATAACGAACTTTCGGATAAAAGGAACCTTAAATTCTTGGAATAATCGTAAAAAATTTCGGTTTTAGCGAACTTGAAACGAGTACCCAGTAAGCAGGGTATTCCCCAATATCTTTCTACCCAATCACATAATTGTGTTTGTAGTGTTAGGAACAGAAAAGAGGAGAAATTTATTAGTAATTGGCAAATCTAAAAACCCTAGATGTTTTGAGAACGTTGTAAATGCCAGTAAATTACAAATTCAATAAAAGAGCATGGATTACCTCAGAGATTTTTGCGAATTAATTGCGAGAGTGGGATGGTCAGTTACACAAAGGAAAACGAAGAATCATTTTGTAAGTGGACAACTGCCCAGCTCATCCAAATATTAAAAATTTGGACTGCATATAGTTTGTGTTCATGCCAACAAATACCAGTTCAAAACTACAGCCTATGCAGGGAGTTATCCATAGTTTAAAAAGCTATTATCGTCGACTTCTTCTCTCAAAAATGATAAATTTTATTGATAGTGGTGGGGAAAGTTTTAATATCAATCTTTTGAATACAATAAACTTCATTCATATGGCTTGGGAGAAGGTATCAGGACAAACAATTTCTAATTGCTAATGTCCTGGCACATGGCGGTTTTCTCAAAGTTGAGAATAATTTTGATTCGAACGACGACCTGCCATTAGCCGAATCCGAATAGCTGAAGAAAATTGAACATGAATATAATGATGAAGATATCCTAATGGAAGAAAATGATAGAGAAATTCGAGACGATCTTCCATGTACTGAAAATGATTTCAATGAATTTGTCCATGTTGATGACAATCTTGCGAGTGTCGAATTTTTGGATGATGATGCCATTGTGACTTCCGTGTCTTCTGTAGTTGACATTATTAATGACGGTGAGGAAGATGATGAATCTGTGAATCAAGAAATAATTCGAATTCCAACTGCAGCAGAAGCACTTCGACATATCGATAAGGTTCATAATTTTCTTCTGTCAGTGGATACTCCGCAAAATGTTCTTGTCAAACTATAGCCCAAGTGAAGTTACATATTAATGGTATTCATTTTAATAAAATAAAACAAATGAAAATAAACGAATTTTTTAAATAAGATTCTTGAAATGTTGTTTATATATTTATATGTAGTGCAAAAAATATATGTATGTACCTGTCTGTATCAATGAAAAAAATCTGATATGTTTTACAATTTATCGTTTATTGCAAACATCGCTTATAGCGAACCGTTTTCGTTGGTCCCTTGAGGTTCGTTATAAGAGAACATCAATATATATATATATATATATATATATATATATATATATATATATATATATACATATATATATATACATATATATATACATATATATATATATATATATATATATATATATATATATATATATATATATATATATATATATATATATATATATATATAATATATATATATATATACATATATATATATATATATATATATTATATATATATATATATATATGTATATATATATATATATATATATATATATATATAATCTCTTGATAATTATTAGAAATAACAGGCTTGTTGAATCTCAAAAACTCGATTTTATTAAAAAGTTGACGTTTCGCTACGACATTCGTGAACATTTGAAAAAATTGAAATTTCTTTGACATTTATTGATTTGAAAAAATTTGAATAGTTAAAAAAAGACTACTATGTTTCACTAAAATTTTTCGGCTGTGGCCGTTCTTTGTTATTTATTACGTGCTATTCAGTCCAATATTAACATTCAAATCTGTTATTATTAGATGGTAAGGGAAACCACAGAAACCTTTACCCACGTAATGTTCGAAATAGGTTCAAATTATTATGATTTTGAATAGTCAAAGAATAGGATACTATTTATCTTTTTTTCAAAAATTTCTCATTACGGCTGTGGCCGTCTTCAGTTATTAATTACGTGCTATTTAGTCCTATGCCAACAGACAGGTCTGCTGATATTAGATGGGAAAGGAACCATAGAAACCTTCACCCACGTAATTTACAAAGTAGGTTTAAAATATTTGATTTTTGTCTTTAAAAAGACATTACTTGTAATTTTGGAGATCACATGCTCTAAACTATACTTTCCTTTTAGAAAAATTGATAATTCTAGATGTTTAGATTTTGTCTAAGAAGATGAGTTGTTATGGTTAGAGTTTTTTAATTCACAGGCAACAACAATTCGAGTAAATAAATAAATAAATATATATATATATATATATATATATATATATATATATATATATATATATATATATATATATATATATATATATATATATATATATATATATATATATATATATATATATATATATATATATATATATATATATAAATGTATTACAATCTAGCACCGGATTACCTGAGTAAAAAAATTGAATTCAATGAAAACCATCATCAATATAATACTAGGACATTATACCTTGACAACAACCTCAAAGAATGTACGTCTCTAGGTTTATTTTAGGAAAAATTGAAAAATCACTTGCTGGCGGAATAATTAAAACCATTTTATTCTTTTTTTCACTGAGATGTTTTATGTAATATTTTCAACGATAAACCTACATATTAGTTTGGTATCGAAAGTGTCAAGTGTTTTATATTGTTAGTGTTTTTGAGTCTATTTATGATTTTTATATTTCTTAATATTTCATATTTATTTCATATCATACCTTGACGACCTCATTTATGACTTTTATTAATATTTTATATTTTATATAATTTTAATTTCCGCAGAGATTTCCGTTACGAAGGGAATACGACAAGGGTGCACTATGGCACCCACTTTATTTAAGATCTACATAGAGGAAGCCCTTAAAATTTGGAAAAATAAATGCCACGGTATGGGAATACCCATTCGAGACCATATATTATACACACTTCTTTTCGCCGACGATCAGGTCATCATAGCAGGAGACAAAGATGATGCAAGTTATATGCTCCGGAAGTTGAAAGAAGAATACGAGAAATGAGGTCTGACAATAAACCTGTCGAAAACAGAATACTTGAAAGTAGGAGATAATACAATAAAGGATTTACCAGTAGACGATGGAGTGATCAAAGGATGTAAATCATTTAAATATTTGGGAGTTACTCTAGCATCCAACGGTAAGAGCAGAGATGAAGTTATAAATAAAATAGGTCAGGGGAAAAGAGCAATAAGGCAATTGAACTCCATTCTGTGGAACGGAAAAATTACAAAAACAACCAAACATGTAATCTATAACTCGATTGTTGAGACGACATATGGTGCAGAAACTTGGGAACTTAATAGACGAGAATGTGACAGATTACTGGCTCTTGAAATGGACTACTGGAGGAGGAGCAGTGGTACATCTAGATTAGAGCACTTTAGAAATGATGAAATCAGACAAACCATGAGCGTCGATAAAACAATTCTGGACACAATAGAGACGAAACGGTTATTATGGTATTACCACCTGGAAAGAATGGATGAAAGGCGATGGCCGAAACGAGTGTGGCAATGGGTGCTGGTGGAAAGAAGAAAACGAGGACGGCCACCGAGAAGTTGGCATCAGGATGTTCGAGAATCAATGGCTGCTAGAGATCTCCGGGAAGGAGATTGGCTTGACAGATCCAAATGGAAATCGGGGAGCGAGAAGCGGCGTCAGCCGGAATACAACTCGCAATATATATATATATATATATATATATATATATATATATATATATATATATATATATATATATATATATATATATATAATTTATTTATATTTATATTTAGATATATATATATAAATTTTAATATTTATATATATATATATATATATATATATATATATATATATATATATATATATGAATGTTAAGTATGACGCATTAATTATACACATTTATGTATTATTAGCAGTTCTGCTAAATCAAGGATTTGTTATAATATATTCTCGTTTACATATTACAGAGCTAAAATTTGGTATCTGGGATTATTTTTGAGGCAGAACGAAACTATTAACATTGAGGTAACTTCTTCCTACCGCCGCCATTTTACGTAGATATTTCTTGTTTTTTCGTAGTTTTTGAAAATTTACTCAACTCCACAGCTTATGTAGATTGAGTTAGAGGGTTGAAATTCGGAACATGGATTAAGTTCATGTTGAAATACGATCCTAAGACTTTATAATAACTTCGGGAAGTCTTTATAATAACCCATTGATTGGGCCGGTACTTCATAAAAATTTGTGGCAATAATGTAAAAAATTTTGGGTTTTCTGATTTTCAGTATATTTCGTAAAACATAACAATTGTTTCGCCTAATTTAGATGAGTAACAATTTTTATGTTTAACAAAATATAGTGAAAATCAAAAAACCCTAGTTTTATTTACGTTATAATAGTAATGATAATAACGAATGTTTATTTATTTCAGACAGTAATAACACTGTATAGAAAAAGTTAATACAGGAGAACAAAGGGAAGAAACAAAACATGAAAGCACAGAAAAGAGTACACAAATATATACATACGTGACAATTCACAATTATTAACTTCATAAAAACGATATTCTGTCAAGAGATGCTTCAACCTTCTCTTGAATATATTATTGGATATACCACATTTCAAATCCTTCGGGAAAGAAATGAATAATCTAGGTGCCATATAATCAGCCGATTAATATCTATCTCCTTTCTCCATGGCCTACAACCCAGGGTGGGTTTTTACCGACTTCACAATATTCCTCCACTGTTGTCTATCCTCCATGGCATCGAGTGGATTTTGGATGCCCAATGCCCTTAGATATTTGGCAATGTTGTCTCTCCATCGGAGTTGTGGGCGGCCTTGGGATCTCTTACCTTCTGATGCCTCTTCCCATACAAGCCTGACAGTGCGATTGTCCGGTAGTCTTCTCACATGTCCCGCCCACTGTCTGGATTTTTATTTCTCGAACAAGGTTAGGCTCTCCATATAGGTCTTCCAGCTCTCTGTTTGTACAGAGTGCTGGTGGGGCCATATATTTTCCTGAATACTCTCCGCTCAAAGACTCGGAGGCGCTCTTCATTTGCTACGGTCAGCGCCCACGTTTCACTTCCGTACATTACAACTGGTCTAATTATTGTCTTGTATATGTTTATTTTTGTACGTCTTGATGTTTGCTTAGACTTTAGTAGATCATGAGTCGCATAGAGGCATCTGTTTCCGGCCTGAATCCTACAGTTGTCTTCTACTGTCACGTCAGTGTCTTCTGACAGCGTTGTTCCAAGATATTTGAATTTTCTGACCCGCTCTAAGTTGTAGTCGCCCATTGTAATGTTTTGACCTATTCTGTCTCTGACCCGGTTATTTCTGGTGGAGTACATATATTTTGAATTTGCTTCGTTTATCCTGAGCCCCATATTTCTAGCCTGCTCTTCGAAATTACTGAAAGTATTTTTCACATTTAGTCTGCTATTTCCAATGATATCCACATCATCTGCAAATCCCAGGAGTAGGTTAGGGCCGTTATTTTGAAAGACCGTCGCTGGAGGGCAGATTTCCGCCTTTCTGGTGGCTTGTTCCAGGGCAATATTAAAAAGCAGCGGTGATATGGCATCCCCCTGTTTCAGGCCGTTGTTTATATCAAACACCTCTGAGAAGTTTTGTCCAACTCTAACCTTGCTTTTTGAGCCATCTATACAAAGTTGCTTGCCACACTCTGACTCTCTGGACGGTGTCATAAGCTTGCCTGAAGTCTATAAATAGTTGGTGGAGATCTCGATTAAACTCCCAGCATTTCTCCATTAATTGCCGGATGGTAAATATCTGGTCCGTGGTGGAGAGACCTCCCCTGAAACCACATTGATATTCCCCCACAATTTCTTCCGCGTATGGCTTGAGTCTTCCTAGGAGTACATTGGACATTTTGTACGGTGCATTTAGTAGTGCGATACCTCTGTAGTTGCTACACTTCATTTTGTCCCCTTTTTTGTGTATGGGCACAATGATTCCTTCCTTCCATTTACTTGGTATTTCTTCTGTGCTCCATATGGCTTGTATCAGTTGTTGAAGTTCTTGGTATAGACAATTAATATTTTGACTAATATTTAGCAACTGTTACGAAATAGATTTCTCTTTGACGGGTGTTCAAATTATGATTTTCTTTATTTCTAATAAATGTAGATTCACTGCTTGTAAAAACATGTACACATAATTGATATATAATAAAGGAAGCTAGCGCTAACATTTTCAGATTTTTTAATGTAGGTCTGCATCTGCGATTTGAAAGACCATGATCATGAAACGCAAAACTGTTTCTTGAATAATGCAAACATCTAGAGCTGAAGCCGATAAGCCCCAGAAGACAATTCTTCGAAGCTTATTTTCAACCTGCGCGTAGTTGATTTGCTACAACTGGTCAACAGTCAGGACACGTCGCAGATTTCTCAACTGAAAAAAATGAATTTAACCTAGAAAATAGGTACTGCCAGTGTTTCTTTCACTTCAGATTTTTGTATATTGTAAGACCGAAAAATGTGGCATGATCTAAGTCAGTTGAAACAACAGGAGACCGTTCAATGGTTCTTCACACATTTTTTGCACATCATAAAATATTGGCACTTTCGTTTTGTCAACATTGAGGTATAAATGAGTGGCTGAAAAATAGCTATTAAGAAGATTCACTACTAGCAGAACAATCATAGGCGCGGGAGTAGTTTTTTATCCATTTCAAATGTCCTAGACCACTATTTTCAAATTATATATATATATATATATATATATATATATATATATATAATATATATATATATATATATATATATATATATATATATATATATATATATATATATATATATATATATATATATATATATATAATATATATATATATATATATATATATATATATATATATATACCTATATAAATATATTCTTTCCCGGTACATATTGGAATTTTCAGCGGCTTCAATCGGGTCAAATGAGATGGAATTTGGTATCTAGGATTGTTTTCGTAGCAGAACGAAACCAAAATTTGGTTGAATTTTTCGTAGATATTTCTACGTAGATATATCTTGTTTTTTCGTTACAGGGTTGAAGTTTGGTACGTACATTGAGTTTATGTTGATTTTAGATCCTTTTTATTTGTTTTTCTCAACCGCGCTGCATTTCATGATGAATATGTCGTTCGAAGTGCATCTCGATCTGTTTGGAAATCAGTACGCGATTCACTTCGCGATTTTTTTTCTACAATAGAGAGTTGAAATTTGGTACGTGGATTGAGTTGATGTTGAGGTATGTTTCTTCGTTGGTTTCAACTTTTTTCTTCAACCACGATGCACTTCGCGAATTTTTTTTTCAATCAAATAAATTATTTTCTATGTTTTAATTCGGTTTGCTATTTAAAGTTTTTTTTCAGAATATAATTGAATCCGTTAGAATCGAATCTCGAAGCGATGCAATACGACCTTAATGATGAACCTCTGCCGCTCACGAGTTTTTTTTTTGATAATTTCTAATATGACTTTCTATTGAAGCGTTGTTCAAACCGTAAATTTATTTCGTTCGAATCGCATGTCGACACGATGCACTTCTCGCCGAAAATACGACCTTAGTGACGGACCTCTGCTGCTCACTCGTTTTTCTTCTTTCAAAATAAGAAATGTGCTCAAATTGTGTTGTTTTGTTCACGACGGGATGCACTATAAAGTAAAGTGATGGCTATCACGCAATGCAATTTCAGATATCCAAGAGTAGTCGGTTTATTTGAATGAATAAACAAATTCTCCAAATGGAATGTGAAATAAGCGATAATACAATATTCAGTTTGATCCTTGGAATAGTTTTATGAACTATAAACCATTAACTTAAAATAAGTTGTGTGAAAAATTACATTGAAAGCAACACGAACTCATAAATAACCACAAATATTCAGTGGATTTTCAAAGATAATCAGAACTGTCATTATAATTGGTTGAATGAAAGAAATATTTTATAAATGGTCCATTTATAAGTTTTGTCTGTTATTTGGTAATTGCATTCGGAAAGAAAGAGGTTAAATTTTACTTGTAATTTATCTGATTTATTTCATTATCTATTTAAGTTGCTAAGACATCTACTAGTTGATATTTTCGAAAAATATTCAAAACGAATATCGTATACCTTTTATTCTTATCGACTCTGAACATGATCTGTTGTTATCAGGAAATTGAATAAATATTGAATAAGAATATTTTTCGCTCTATTTAATCTCCATCAACATCACACCTAAATCACTTATCTGTTCATTGCACTCATATTTTTTAGGAACAAATTCCATAAAAAACCTTAAATGAGAATTCCTTAGAGATATATAAACAGGGGATTTGTGCCAATCTCGAAAATAAGTAACATCTTGTAGTTAAAGAATTTCGCATACAAATATTTAATGACTATAGAAGTATGTATAACATACTACAGAAGTAGAACGCGGTAATAATATACTAGTAAGTAATATTCACTATGTATAGATAGAAGATACTCAAAAACATAAAAATGGTTTTTTTTCAATTGGTTATAGGGCAAATAATCATGCTTCTTCATAAATCGTATGAAAAAGCTGAAATTACTCAATATTCACAAAAATACATGCTCAAAATTAGTATTAATGTTATAGTCAAATATCGATGTGCAGTCTCTTCCCGGAATGACTGGTTTATCCTTGCCTCGACCGGCAAACCCCGCAATAATTTCCATTTTCGGCCTTTGACTGGATTATTTTTAATGAAACCTAGGAGTTCCTAACTTTTTAGTCGAACGTCGAAAGTAAAATGATCTGTTTCAGGCTTTGCCTAGTCGATCTTAGAAGCGACTGGCAGACTCGGTCAAACGACGATCTGTACTGTTTTTGTAACATGTTTAAATAGGTTTCTACGTGTTATCTTGCGGTGTTCCGATAAATTATTTTGTCATTTCATGTTTGTACATTAAATATGTGGGTGTGTAAAATTAAAAATGCCCGACATGTTCTAGAAATCATAAATGATTAAACCGTTGATGGTTTATACAGAGTATGGACGAAACACGGAACAATAAACACACTTTTTTCAAGGAATAAAATAAAATAATGCAAATGGAATTTTCTCTGTTCAATGTCTCTGAAATCAGTGCAAAATATTCTAAATTTGGAAGCCAAGGCTTCATAAAATGCAACTGAAATAAAAAAAGTTGTGTGTACTTGTGTACACGCGTGAGAAGTTATACTTCTTTGGCATCATTAAAAATATGATACGAAAAGTTTTGTATGAACAGCGCCAGCGTTGAGATATCGTGCACAGTTATGTGCGCGCAAATCTGTGACTATCGTGTTACAGTGATGCATTTTCGCATAACGCGCCTAAAAGAAGTATAACTTCAAAAAATTCTCTTCAAAATTATGTAAATGTAAAAGATCTAACGTATTCTGCAATTCCAAATGTCAAAATGCCTCATCATGTCAGAATAAAGACTAATTTTTTATTTTAATTATGACAATATTAAAACGATAAATATTTTGACGGGACAAACGCCGATGTCATGAAATTAAGTTTTGACGATTGCCTGCCCAATTTAGTTTCTTCTAGGTTTGACGAAAATTCTTCAATCAAAGGCAGAAAAACGTCATTTATTTCGGCTTTTACTTTAAGTCGGACCAGAGGATTGACTAGTTAAACCTAGGAGCACTGGAGCTTCGAGGTTTGACTATGACATTAATGCAATTTTTTTCACATTGGACTGCAGTATAATCAAAAATGTGATTCTCGTCGATTTTGAGAGACACTTTAAGAGATTCACAGCCGCTGTACGACTAATAGGGAAAAGTGGGGGTATATCGCGCACAGGGCAATATTGCGCACCTGTGCTAGCGCTCTGTAATGCCTCTATTCGAAATTATGATAGTGTAGCCCTCTAGTGTCCGACACCTTAATGACGCAGAGAGTGCTAATTTCAACTACTCTTGCTATAACTTTTTTCCACATGAAATAAGTAATGAAATTAGATCTTATTAATTTTTAGAGTAATTTTTCATTTGTGTTAGATCTGAGTTATCTTTGTTCCGATTTGAGCAAATTTTCGAAGAAAACGACAGTTTACTTTTTCTAAATGAGTGATTATTTCTTGTTGGTTACCTGTGGGGCTATACCTTTCATTCGATCGTATATTGAAATCTCATACCTTCAACATTCCAGAATCGACACTTCGAAGCAATAAGAATTTACCAGGAGATGGTTTAATTTTAAAAGGTACACTCTCTGCGCAACAAGAACAAAATTTAGTAAATCATTTGATGAAATTGGCAAATTTATTTTTTAGACGGATCCCTTAGAAAATAGCATACAATTTGCAGTAAAAAATTAAATTAAACAAAATTGCAGTAAAAAAAATTAAGAAAAATTAAAACAAAATTGCAGTAAACAAAATTGCAGTAAAAAGTTAAATTAAACTAAATTAAAAAAGTTCGGTCGTAATGAAGAAATATGATTTCCATACGTATTTTGCGAAGATGAGATAGAACCTTCTTCAAAAATATAAAAGATCTCCAGAATTAGGAAAGTCATCAACGAATATATACAAGATTGGATCAATAATAGTGAATCTGGACAGAGCATTGAAACTAAAACTAAACCTGCTATGTTCCCTATACCAGTGGAAAGAAAATATATCTCCAAACAAAACCACCAAATTGAAAGAGAAGTTCAATTTGAAAACCACAAAGGAAACATATCTCCGAATAGCAGTAGAAGTAATGCAGATACTGAAGCGTTCGAAGAAATTGATAAGTTAAAAAAAAAAACTAGTTGCCAATAGACTGAAGGAATTTTCGAAAATCAACCCTTGATTTATCAAGTACTGATAGAGAAGTGAATAAAAATGATTACTTTTACCAAAATCGAGGAAAACTTTTCAGAAACTGAAAAGTAGAGGAAGATCTAGTTCTGTCAGTGACCTTCGCAAAAAGTTCGAGCAATTCGATGTGAGTATCTTTATTAGCTGAAATGCACCACGGACAAATACAACTTAATTCGTGAAGTTGTATATGTTCTTTCAGACTATGTATTCACCCAAAACCTCTCAATAGAGGTAGGGAACATTTCATCATCCCAAAATGTGAAGATATATTCACAAATTTATCTGGTATAGTTATAGATATGAAAGATGGGTTTTGGCAAATGACAATTAACATTAAATGATGAAAGCTCTGATTACTGTACATTCAACACACAGTTTGGGCGTTATAAATTCCTGAGAGTTCCTTTCGGAATATCCTCTGCACCAGAAATATTTTTCAGAAATAATGTTTTGAAATATTTTGGTGATACCAAGGGAGTACACATTTATTTTGATGGTATAATTATTGCAGCAAGAGATGAAAGTGAACATGACATAATAATGCAAAATTGTTTGAAAGGGCTCAAAATATAATATTGAGTTCAATTTCAATAAATTTCATTATAAACAGAACGAAGTTGTCTTTATGGGACATGTAATATCATCTAAAAATGGAATATAGCCACATGAGAAAAATATTGAAAGTATTCTAAAGCTGTAGACTCCCATAAATAAAAAAGACTTATTGGAAATTTTAGGAATGTTCAAGTTGTTCTAAAAATTTATTCCAAATTCGTCTTTCCTAACAAAACCAATATGAGAAACCTGACTAGGAATGATGTGTCTTTCGAATGGATAGATGCACATGAAATAGAATTAAAAAACTTTAAAATCGACAATTACTAATACGCCCGTTTTAGCTATTTTTGATGAAAATAAAATAACATTAATTCAGTGTGATTCATCTTCTAAAGCACTGGTTTGTTTGTTACTGCAAGGAAATCCAAATCCATTGCCTGTGTGAAATTTTTTAGGCATGCTCAAGTTTTCTCAAAATTTATTCCAAATTTGTGTGGAACGTGTCAGTTGAATAGAAACAAGAATCAAAAAGAAACTCTTAAACAGTATCCTGTCCCAGGTAGACCCTGGCAATACATTAGGTCAGATTTTCGTGAACACAATGGAAAAACATATTATTTTCATTGATTCATATTCAAATTGGATTAAATCTTTCAAAACTAATAACAAAAATGCAGAAACAGTTATCGAATATTGCAAGGAATTTTTTTCAAGATTTGGTACAACCAAACTATTTTCGATCTGACAATGATCCTTACAATAGTGCAAAGTTTGAAAAATTGTCTGCTGAATGGAACTTCAATCTAATTTTTGCTAGACCTGATCACTACCAGTCCAATGGCATGGCTAAAAGAGCCGTAGGAAATTTTGAACAAATTCTGTCTAAATGTTCGAATCCAGAAAACATTAATTTGTTCTCAATAGAATATCGAAATACTCCTTCTTGGCATTTTTTTTCACAAACAATCCACATCCAGAAATTCAAAGGAATTTAGCAGTGTCAAATGTTTTTACTTGTGAAATTTCTTCCGAATTGTTTCATTAGATACAATGAAACTTGACCAATCATTGTTATTTTTTGTTTAAATTAAGTATTCCCTTTTAGTGTTTATGTTTCTTTTATACGCGAAGTTTCTCCAAACTACGTACGGTTTTACCCCAAGGGATGAGGAAAACCGCGCAAATACACCAGCTGATATATTTAAAAATTTCAGAAAATCAAAAGTCAGGAACTTAAATAAGAGCACAAACATTTCATCATAACAAAATATTTGAGGTATTCAGACCAATTTTATAATTTGCATAGTAGTGGTTGTGAAAGTATTAAGAATTTCTCTCTTAGGTGTATTATTCCCCCACTTTCCCTAGCAATACTTAGATAAACGGCTCAGATTATAGAAACCTCTCGCTCATACTTATCATAACAATATAAGTATAATGTTAAATTCCTTAAACATTTTTCTGTAATTGAGCTTTTATTGCTCATCATTTTTAATTATCTTATTCATACTATGTGAATGTTCAAAAGCGAGAAAAATTTATGCATTCAGTTTAAATAATGGATGTAATAATCAGATAGCTCAGAAGGTTATGCAATTATATCTGACTCACTCAATCCTTTCAATAAAATCTTAAGTAACAAAAGTAGAGTCTCATATAATCTATACACGAAATGCGAAATGCTTTTGAGTACAATATTTGTTCTTTTTATTGATTATTTTATGATACCGGCATAAAAAATCGTTTTCTTAAGTTATTTCCGATAAGAATTGTAAAATTTAGCGGCATGTTTGATAAATTCATCACAAATTCCGTCTCATCAAATAATTTGAATACCTACCTTAAAAATGTTTAATTTTTTTTTTTAAATTGTTTATTTTAATAAAACAGATCCAGACCCTTATTCGACTATCAATACTTGGATAAACGGATCACATTATAGAAACCTCGGTCATTCATATCATAAGAACAAAAGTCAATATCATAGTTCCAATTAAAAAATTCCTTAAAAACAATATTCTCAAATTAGAACTTTATTGTCCATCATTGATAAATATCTTATTCATAATGTCATTCTTTAAATTCGTTACAAATTTGTACTTACTGTATTACAATAGTTTGAATTCCTTGTAATAGTTTCACATTTATGTGCATCTTCGGAGATTCGTATTATTTTGCTAGATTTTCATTTCGAATGGTTCAAGAAATGGATATTCTTCAGATAACTTTTTTCAAACATCACCCTTATTTGATTCATGATGATATTCGATTTTTGATGAAATATGATAGTGTTAAAATAAAAAAGTAAACTTGAATTACATATATTTAGTCTGACGTACGAACATTTTGTTTTGACGAAATTTTCTGGTTTGAAATTCAAGATTACTTTTAAGGCCGTCAGCACACTTGTTTAGTCTAACAATTAGGTAGCTATCGGAGTATCCATATACAAAAAATATGGAGCATCTGGATTGTACTTGAGCTTTCAATTCATCAACTTACCAATACGAAATAATCAAAAAAAAAGTTTTGTAATCTCGAAATGCTATACTTGATAATGAAAAATCATCCATGTTGATAGATAGGTAAGGCAGGTAACTAAATTTAGAGAAAAAATAGTTAACAGAAAGTTACCCATTGTATATTTTTCTAATAACAAATGTGAATAAAAAACTCATTGAACACATTCTTGTCTATCAATCTACATTTATTGATTTGGACTATTGCAAAGGGAAAGTTTGTGTGTTTATGTGATTATGAGTATAACATTTTCCTTCTACTGATTACAACAAATAATATTGAATAATTTAACATAATTCCAATCAGAATTAACCAAAAATCGGTTTCTTGCTGAGTACTATCCCCCTCAGAAACAAAAAACTGTAGTTATATTTCTTGAAACATGGGAAATAAAGAAAACCTTTCGACCTAAGAAATTGACTAAGTATGAAATCGACAGAAATGTTCAAAGAAAATTGTATAATTTTCAGCACTTTATTGAACTTGAGTAAGATAAAAATTTGAAGAATACAACATACAGATGGTTAATTATCTTTTTCATGTTTTCTAATGTATTTTGGTCATTCTGCCAACTATTTTTCCTTAAACCCTACAAGTATGTAGGGGCTATACTTTATACATAGGTATACATACATACGCCGACACAGTTAGAAAATGCAAAGTGCCCCATGTCTTT